>PVKZ01002247.1:0-248279 GCA_004027375.1 Macroglossus sobrinus | reverse complement strand
TCCTTTCACTCTGAGTCTCTTTGTCTTTGGAACTGAGCTGTGTCTCCTGGAGGCAGTATATGGTTGGGTTTTGTTTTTTGATCCAGTGTGCAATTCTGTGCCTCTTTATTGGTGAGTTCAGTCCATTTACATTTAGGGTGATTATTGAAATATGAGGTCTTCTTATAGTCATTTTATTTTTTGCTTTCTGGTAGCTCGACGATTCCATTGCTTCCTTATCCTTGTGTTTCTTTTTTCTGTATTTTTGTAGGGTTTTGTGAGTATTCCCTCTCGTCCTTCTGTTTTATGTTATATATTTCAGTTCTGAAGTATCTTTGGTGTGCAGTTACCATTACGAATATGTAAAGAATAGTTATATACATACAGTCATCCATTTTCTGCTGGGCATGGCGTATCTCTGTTCCCCTTTGCGAATTTGGATCTTTGAATCCTCCCCTTTTTAGTGTCTCAATTTGTCCCTATGTACACTGAACGTTCATTACTGTCTTGCTATAGCAATTCTCTTATTGTTTAAGCTTATAAGGCCCTGTTCTTCGAAGGGTTGTACTCCTTTGCTTCTATCTGCCTACTAGTTGTCTTACTCCTAATTATTCATTCTTTTAATTATGTTTTTTTTGGTGTCACTTTGTTTTAGGTGAGCTGACCCCTTTCAGTATTTCCTATAGTGCAGGCCTTGTAGTGGAGAATTCCTTTAATTTTTTATGTCTAGAAAGGTATTTATTTCTCCTTCATATCTAAAGGAGAGCTTTGCTGGATATATTATTCTTGGCTGGTAGTTCTTTTCATTTAATAGTTTGAATATTTGATTCCATTCCTTTCTGGCTTGTAAATTTATGTTGAGAAGTTCAACAATAATCTAATGGGTTTTGCTTTATAGGTTACCATCTTCTTTTTCCTGGCTGACCTGAGAATTATTTCTTTGTCATTGAGTGTTGATAATTTTAGTACAATGTGTCTTGGCGAAGGTTTTTTTGGGTTGAGATAATTGGATGTTCTATTGACTTTTTGAATTCCAAACTTCAGCTCATTCCTTAGATTTGGGAAATTCTTGTCAACTGTTTGTCTTAAAATGCTTTCTAGTCCCTGCTTGCCCCTTCAAAAATTCCCATTATTTTTATGTTTTCTCTCCTGATGGTATGAGCTAGTTCTTGTATTTCTCTTTCATTATTTTTCATTCTTCGGTTCTTCTCTTCTTCTTTTGATTTATTTCTAGTTTTCTGTCTTTGAGATCACTGATCCTTTTCTCTATTTGGTCGACTCTATTTCCCAAGCTTGTTATTTTATTTTTCAACTCTTGTAGTGTGTTCTCTATTTCCAGAAGGTCTATTCAATTCTTATGAAGGTTTGAATCTCCTTGTTAAAGAAGTCATTTTGCTGATCTAGTTGTTTTTTCAATTCCTGAAACTGTTGATATGATTCGTTTTGGATCTCATTGCGTTTTTTCAGGGTACCATCCTGAATTCTCTGTTATTTAAGTTGCATAGTTTTCTGTTCGTAAGCTTATTTTCTGGAGATTTTTCTCTTTTTTTTCTGAAATGCCTTGTCACCTTGGTTGTTCATGGTGTTTAATTAACTATTTCTCCTCCTGGGCATTAATGGAAGTGTGTTCTGCTTTTTCTTTTTTCAGAAAGAAGATTTATTAAAGCCTGTTGCAAAGAAGGTGTTTTTCTTTTGGTTTCCAGTAGGTGACATCTAAGCCTCTTGGATTTCTGCTTTATATAAAGCTAAATAATGTCTTTTTTTCCTTCCTTATAGAAGTTTAATCATGCTGGCCACCTTCAGTCTCAGTTCCTGTCAGTATTAGCAACAGTTTTGGTAGCATTTTCTCAGATTCCCCTGGGACTCCTAGGTGATGGGTCTCAGTGGGTATGGGGGGAGGGGCCTTTTAGATAGGGAAATGGGGGCTGTGGCTCAGCCACAGTTTTGCAACCATGGCTTCTAGAAATGAACTGTTGTTTCTCTGTCGTTTCCACTTTTCTGTCATCCTTGTTTCTCTGCCTTCTGTCCTGCTGACTGGGCACTGCTTTTGGCCATGTGGAACTCACAGCACTTTCAGGCAGGGCTGTTCAGGGAAGTCGCAGCACTTTCTCCCTTCCTCCTCCTCCTACAGGGAGCTCCAGCTGTGAGAGGCAGCTTCTTTATTTCTCCCAGTCCATGCCCAGCACCTGGTGTTCTGACCTGTGGTGCCTGTTATGCACAGATCCCATGCTCATACACACCGGTGTGCAGTTTGGGTGTTTTTCTTTTTTGAGTTTTAGATATTCAGCTTACTGTTGTTTCAAGAGGAGAGATATGGAAAAGTCTCTCATTCCTCCATGTTTAATTTGATCTGCATTTTGATATTTCGTGTGAGCTTCTTGTCGACAACACAGAGTTGGGTCTTGTGTTTTGATCCAGTCTGACAATCTTTCTTTTGATTGGTGTGTTTAGACCTTTAATACTTAAAGTGTTTATTGATATAGTTGGATTAACAACTATCATATTTGTTACTATTTTCTACTTATTGCTTTTTCTGTTTCTATTTTTCCTTCCACTCTTTTTCTGACTTTTCTGGTTTAATTTTTTTTAATTTTCCAATTACAGTTGACATACAATATTATATTAGTTTCAGGTGTACAACATAGTGATTAGACATTCATATAACTTATGAAGTAATCGTCATGATAAGTCTTAATACCCATCTGACACCATGAATAGGCCTTTTGTGATTTCAGTTGAGCATTTTATGATTCCATCTCCTCTCTTTCATAGCATAACAATCATAGTATTTTTTAAACTTTTTTTTAGTATAGTTGCCCTATAGTTTGCAATATACATTGACTACCAATCCAAGTCCACTTTCAAATAATACTATACCACTTAGGTAGTGAAAATACCTTATCATACCTTATCATACTCACTTAAGGTAGTGAAAATACCTTATCATACTGCTTCTTTTCTATCCCTTGTATCATTGTCATCCATCTCACTTACACATATATGTAATCATCGAAAACATTGTTGCTATTTTTTGAATTAGCTGTTATCCATTATGTCGATTAAGAATATGAAAAATGTTATTTTATTTTTATTTATTCTTTCTTCAGTGTTCTTCTTTCTTTATATAGCTTTGAGTTTCTGGCCTATTTGATTTTCTTTCTCTTTAATGAACTTCTTTTTACTTTTTTTTTATAAGGCAGGTAGTCTGGTAACAAATTCCTTCAATTTTTGTTTGTCTTAGAAAGTCTTCAATTTCTCCTTCACATTTGAAGGATAATTTTGCAGGATACAGAATTTTAAGTTGCCAGCAGATTTCTCTCAACACTTAATTTAATTTCACTCTTTTCTTGCTTGTGTAGTTTCTGAAAAGTGGTGTGTAATTCTTATCTTTGCTCCTCTATAAGTAAGATTATTTTTCCCCTGTCATCTTTCATAATTTTTCTTTATTTTTGATTTTCTGCAATTTAAATGTGATATGTCTAGGTGTGGTTTTGGGAGGGTGTTCATCCTACCTGGTATTCTTCGAACTTCCTGGATCTGCAGGTCAGTATCCAACATTAAGTTGGGAAAAATTCTCAGTCATTATTGCTTCAAGAATTTTTTCTGTTTCTTTCTTTATTCTCTTCTGGTATTTTCATTATGCATATGTTACACCTTCTGTAGTTGTACCACAGTTCTTGAATATTCTGTTTCATTTTTTTTTATTTTCAAAAAAATCTTTGCTTTTCAGTTTGGGAAGTTTCTATTGCCATAACTTCAAATTCAGAGACTTTATTTAGCCATGACAGATCTACCAACAATCCTATTGAAGGCATTCTTTATCTCTGTGTTTATTCCTTCTTTGAATTTCCATCTCTCTGCTTATATCTCTTATCTTTTCTTGAATATTGTTTACTTTTTCTTAGAGCCCTTAACATTTTAATAGTAGTTTTTTTTTAATTCTTAATCTGATAATTCCAACATCCCTGCCATATCTAAATCTGATTCTGATATTTTCTACGTCTCTTCAAACTGTGTTTCTGCTTATTAGTATGTCTTGTATATTTTGTTGCACACTGAATATGATGTACTGGGTAAAAGAAACACAGTATTGGTCCACATAGAGATTTTCACTTGTAGACTTCTCCCTCAGTAAGCTGTGATTCTCTATATCTCCCTATTGTCTCTCTAATTTTGGGGACAGCTATTTGCTCTATGACCTCAATTCTTTGATAAATGTAAGAAGAGTTGTTGGTTTTTAGTTTATTCCATTTTTTATTTGTTAGTGGGGAGAGTAACTACTTTCAAGCTCCTTACCTGTTGGACCATAAACTAGAAGTCTGAAACCCTTAGCTCATTTCTTTTTTTTTAACCAAATTTTCCATTGTCTGGACACCACAGTTTACCTATTCACTTATTAAAGTTCCTTTCAGGTTTCGGCAATTATTAATATAGCTGCTATCTACATTTCTGTGCAGGTTTTTGTGTGAACAGAAGTTTTCAAATCAGTTGGGTGAATATCTTACAGAGTGATTGCTATATCATATGGTAAGACTACATTAAGCTTTGTAAGAAGCTGCAAAACTAGGTCCCAAAATTGCTGTACCATTTTTTCTTCTCACAAGCAATTTGTTAGTTTCTGTTGCTTCTTATCCTTGCCATCATTTAATATCATCAGGTTTTTAAATAATTTTTAGCCATTCTAATAGGTATGTAGTGGTATCTCATTTTGTTTTAATTTTCATTTTCCTAATGAGAAATGATGTTGAGTATCTTTCCGTATGTTTATTTGCCATCTGCGTATTTTCTTTGTTTAATATTTACTTTACATTTTTCTTTAACAAAAAAAGTTCTCCAAATGGTACAAGTTGTAAGATGAATAAGTTCTGGGGATCTGGTATGCAGCAGAGTGATTACAGTTAATAATACTGTACTGTATACTTGAAAGTTGCTAAGAGAATAGATCTTAAGTTTCTCATCACAGAAAAAAAGAAAAGAAAATAGATAATTATGTGAGGTGACAGATGTGTTAATTAACTTGATTGTAGTAATCATTTAAAATGTATACATATATTAAGTTATTATGTTATACTCACTAAATGTGTACAATTCTATTTGTCGATTATACCTCAATAACACTTGGGAAAATATTTTAAATAAATAAATTTTAAAAATAGAATTACCATATGATCCAGCAATCCCTATTCTGGGTATAAACACAAAAGAATTGAAAGTAGGAACTTGAACAAATATTTGCACACCATGTTCATAGCAGCACTATTCATAATAGCCAAGAGGTGAAAGTAACATGAATGTTTATTGACTGATGAACAGATAAATAAAATATGGTCTGTATATAGAATGGAATATTACTCAGCCTTAAAAAGGAAGGAACTCCTGTCATGTGTTACATATGGATTAAACTTGAGGACATTATGCTAACTGAAATAAGCTGAGTACAAAAAGGCAAATACTGTATGGTTATACTTATATATAGTATCTAAAGTAGTCCAATTCAGACACAGAAAGTAGAACAGTAGTTACCAGGGGGTGGGGGAAAGGAAAATATTATTTAATTAATAGGTATAGAGTTTTGGTTCTGCAAGATGAAAAATTTTGGAGATTTGTGGCACAGCAATGTGAAATATACTCAAAACTACTGAAATGTACACTTAAAAATGGTTAATATGGTAAAATTTTTGTTATATGTTTTAGCACAATTTTTTAAACTGTCTGTGTTTCTCTATTCCAGAAATAATTGATTAGAAAATAAAATTACAATGACATTAATCACAACCACAGCAAAAGCTATCAAATGACTAAGGAAATTCACTGAGCATACATAGGACCACTATGAAAAATAATGTTTTTAAATCATAATGAAGAGCAAACAAGATGATTTGAATAAATGGAGGAATATCCTCTACTTTTGCATGGGATTAAAAAAAACTCTCCTGAATTGCTTTTTAAAACTCTTGTATGCCCATTTGCCTGTCGCCTTCGTGAATCCGTGACTTTGAGAAGCATGCCCACGTCATGTGTCTAAGCGGTAACTCTCACACTGGGCAGTGAGGGTCATGGGGAGCCATGGGTGAGCTTCCCTGATTGGAAACACTGAGGACATGTTTCGTTCTTGTGAAGGAATCCCTTCACTCGCCAGCTCTTTACTGAGCACCTACCACATGACAGACACTGTGTGTCTCAGCCTTCATAGTATATACCTTCCTGTGGACACAATACCAAACATCTTCCCATTTAAAACAAAACTAAAGTAATCTAATTAATAAATGATGGGTAGCAAAATGCACTTATAGATTGCCAATTCTAAATGAGTTTCCTTTTCTTCACCTACCCCTTTTTCTCGGGGCTTAACTCTCCAGAACAGTGGTCCCCAACCTTTTTGATACCAGGGACTGGTGCTCCTATGAGAATCTAATGCCTGATGATCTGAGGTGGAGCTGAGGTGGTGGTGCTAGCGCTGGGGAGCAACTGCAAACACAGATGAAGCTTAGCTTGCTTGCCTGCCGCTCACCTCCTGCTGTGCAGCCCAGTTCCTTACCGGCCATGGACCGGTACTGGTTCACGGCCCCGGGGTTGGGGACCCCTGCTCTAGATGATTTCTAGATTTATGAAATAAATATAATCAAGATGAATATTATTTTAACACAATGTTTTTAAAAATCAAAATTAAGGCCGAAACTTCATGACAAAATATTAAAATTTTAAAGACTCTGCCATGCCATAACATCAAGTTTGAAGCCAAAGGAAAATTGTCTGTGCTCCTATATAGTAAATATTTTTGTGCATTTTAATGGTTATTTTTTAAAAACATTAAAGTATTGAAACATTAAAAATTAGATTATAAAAACTCACATTATTTTAGTTTAAATATTTTATACTCAAACTGGAATTTACTATAATTTTACTTTCTTGATTTTAATGTAATCAAAATCATCATATCTTTGAAATCTACTTTTAAGAAAAACTAACCTGTAAAAATACCCAAAAAAAGCGTGTAAACGGAAGTACACATTTTTTTCCTTTGCCATAGGTTCTAATATGCCTTAGGTTCTCATGAAATTGATAAACAAAGATGTAGTTAGTCCAGCGTGCTTTACACAGTGCATTGAAAGCTGGTAATCTGACAGAACTTTGGTGAAGTAATTCATTTAATCAAACCAAATGTTCAGAGAGATTTTCTTTTTACACTTTCAAACTACTTATTCTTAGAAGTGCCTCAGTGCTCACTTTGGCTTGGTGTCAGATGTTTGTACTCATAAAAACAAAGTTTATAAAACTCATGAGGCTTACAGTGGTTTCCTTCCTGTCAAATGCATTTGAAATATGTTTTGGGAAACATTTCAAATTTATTGTGAACAGGATTACGAAGAATTTGGGCTAGAACTGACAATGAGAATCTGCTTTGAGATAGTAGAGCATACTCAGTTATAGAGCTGTGCCTCCTTATCAGTTTAAAATGGAACTAGCTTCGTTATTATTCTTTATCCTGGTATGTTTTTAAATTATTTTTATTTCCTTTTTAAGAAATCTGCAGTACTTCTAAAAATGAAAGTGAAAATGCTATAAATGTACTTGCGCTCCAAACTCATGAGGGGAACTTTGACTTTCAGCCTGGAGCAAAATGTAAAATGCAACAGCACGCACCAGGGTTTCCTACTGTAGATATGCAGAAAGATACTTTGAAATGTTTCTGGGTAAAAAGTATATTCCTTTATGATTCATAATAAAGAGGTTTTGTGTGGAAATGAGGGCTTGCTTAAGAAGTGTAACATCTGTAGCTTCCTTGAAAAATTATGAAAGATTACTGCATTTGCTGCTGGAGCTTTTTATAAATTATTCAAATTGAGTGCAGTGGAAGGGTTAATTTGTTAAGTAACTGCTAGTGAAGACATACTGTAAGACAGGCAATCTGCTAAGTGGTGGAGAGAGAAGACATAGAGTGTTTCAAAAGCTTCTATGTCTAAGTAAAGAAGGCGCGGTGCCGAGTCCTAGCTTATGATGTTCTGCAGAACTGTAACACCCTTGAATCTGTGCTGAACTCGACCTGGGGGCTATTAAAAGCTTAATCAAGGAGGGGATAACAGGTATTTTTTAATCTAAAGGGTAGTCATGAGCAGTGAAAAGGGAAGTGCTCTATTTCAGGTGGAAAGGGGTCCAAATGCAGAGGCTTCGAGGAGAGAGCAGACTGGGCTCCTGGAGCTGAATATGGGGTGAGTCTTCTGAAAGAGGCAGGAAATGTTATAACGGAAATAACTATAAACAGGCGTTCACATCCCTTCTCTCTACTAACTAACGGTCCGTGGAAGCAAATGAGCAACAGAAGCTGAAAGAGAAACTGCATTCTTTCAAAATACCCAGGGAGAGGCAGAGAGGTGGTCGCTGACTATGCGCAGGTGAGAGGGCTTTAGTTCTCTGGGAAAGGGGAAGTGAACATTCAAGAAGGATCTACATTTAAAAGAGGGGAGAGAGGGCACTATCGGGAGCCACCAAACCTGGCCACTTAGAGGGAGAAGCTGAAAAACATTTTAAATAAAAGAGGTTTTGAACTGTCAGTTCCAAATTAATCTCTCTTGAAACCTTAACATAATTAATGTTTGCTTTCTTATAGCATTGAACAAACAGCTGAGATCCTGTTGCATTTATCTCCTGTTGAAGTTGCCAGCCTCAAGGAAGGAATCAATTTTTTTCGAAATAAGAGCACTGGCAAGGATTACATCTTCTACAAGAACAAGAGCCACCTGAGGGCATGCAAGAATCTGTGCAAGCATCAAGGAGGCCTGTTCATAAAAGATATCGAGGATTTGGATGGAAGGTACCTAGAGTCCTTTGCTTCCTTCCTGGTGACCCTCCCTACAATTAAATTTGGCAGAACATGTGCTCACGTAGAAATTAAAAATAGATCAACAAATTATTTCCCCTAGTAAATTCTTAACTTTTACTTGTGCTCATTTCATTTGGGGCATCTCTCTGATGTCAAAATTTTGAGACATTTACTTGATTTTCCTCTCATAAGAACTGTAATTTAAAAATGCTTCCTGGCTTGATAAATAGTAAAACTTCTAGGGTATGTGTGTCCTTTGTGAGGGCATGTTTTAGTGTTTATTTACCAGTTTCGTATTCAAAGACTCAACACTCCAGGTATTTTTCCCGCTCCCCCAAGAAGTGGGGGAGCACTTTTTCAAATCCTGCTGGAGAGCAGACAGAATTTCACTGGCAGCCTACTTGTGATTTAAAAAACTAAAACGGCCATGCCTGCCCTGAACAGTGCCCCTTCTGGTCATTTCTTGGAAGAACTTGTACTGGTCCTCCTCTTCCCCACCCCTGGATGAAACTTGCATACGGATCCCCTCCCCAGTGCAGGAGCAATTCCAGGATAAGCTTTGTTTTGTTTTCAGTGATGACACAAAAGATAGCACTGCCTGGCAGAACCAGCATCCTGATTCGTGGCACCAGCCACGCCTGCACAGATGACCCAGAATTTCAAGCTTCTAACCAACCTAATCACCTGCCTTGTTTCAATCATTCCCACTTGTTTTTTCCTTCCAGTGTGTTTTCAGTCTTCTCGGGTCTTTTGTGGGCAGTATAGTGCTGTGTACAAAGAAAAACAACAAATTTTCAGTGTATCTCAAATATGTATGAGATATATTTTTAAATGATTTGTTATTTATCTGAAATTCATATTTAACAGGGCGTTTTGTATTTTTATCTGACAACCATGCTCTGAAATCTTAAACTGTAAGGAAATCTTTTCTCTTTGAAAATGGAAACTTTAGTTGAATGTAGGTTTAGTACATTATAGAAGGAAAGGGCTCAAGGGTTGTGGAGTGGTTGCATATTATAGACACATGTGTGCTACAACATTCTTTTCTTGTTTTGGCCCCAGTTGGATCTGATCTAGCTTAGCTACAAGAGCCATCTGTGAAGATCACTTTATTCTGTTGGTTCTGTAGATCTCTAACATGTGTTATTTTGTGACATAGAGGGGTTTTTTTTTTTTTTTCATTTTTAAAATCACCTACTGGTAATTATCTCTATTTCCTTGGATATTTGATAACAAGGTTAATTTTTATTTTTCTCGTGTCTTAACCCTAAGTACAACTTTCTATCCAGGTCTATTAAATGCACAAAGCACAACTGGAAGCTAGATGTAAGCACCATGAAGTATACCAACCCTCCGGGCAGCTTCTGTCAAGATGAGCTGGGTAAATACCATCCGTGTTGGTACATGTATTCTGTGGTTATTGTTGTTGGAATCCTCCTCGTCTACTTGTTTACATTCTCACTGGAAGTTCTGGATACATTATGCTTTGACACTGTGGACATTCAGTGTTTTTTTTTTTATATATATATATAACTAACACTAAAAATTATAAACATGATTTCAACAAAAGTTCCATTTATTCATTTATTTGTTTAGCAAATACTTGTTGAGACCTAACCATGAGTAAACATTGCACTGGCTATTAAGAGATACAAAGATGGGTAACAGAGAGTCAGTGTAAATGAGGTGACATTTACATCAAGTGGTGGCTAAGATAAATCGGTGACTGACTAAGATCATGGGTACTCTGATAGGTTTCATAGATACATCACGCTACAGAACAGTGGCTCCAAATAGTTTTTCAGTGAACATACACAAGATAGATGTTCATGGTCATGATCCTCTCAACAATTATGATTAAACTTCATGACTTCCGCTGGGAAACCGAGTGCTTTTAAAGTCCATGGCTCTTTCTGCATAGATAAGATACTACAGTTTATATCTGAGTCCCAGTATGCTGACTCTACTTCTGCTTTTTGCTTTCTCCTACTCAAGAAAGCCTATACAAATAAGAGTGAGAAGGGCTTAGTCATAGGAATGAATTTTTCTCTGTTCTAATGGATTAAAGCAATATTTTATCAGTAGAAAATGTTATTGCGACAATCCTTAAAACTGCTCAGCAGTGTGTTAGACACACCATTTCAGAGTCACTACTATGGGAATAAAAAAGTAGATTTGATCTAATTAGGAGAATCATAGAAGGCTTCATGCTAGAAATGGCATATGTGTTGGGTTTTGAAAGATGGGCACAGTTTCATCATGCAGAAAAGAGGAAGAAAGGGGTTTCATGTAGAGGGTGCAGCTGGGGCAGCTTTAGCATACTTGAGGCCACATGTATAGTTTCACAGGCTGAAGGATAGAATATACACATCAATGTAGTAGAATATAAGACTACAAAAATACATAGCAAGGAGGGCCTTGAATGCTAATCTAAGAAGGAAGACCTAATCCAGAATGTTTTAAGTGTGTGCCAAGTGCAGTGTTAGGTACTTTGTGTGAATTATTTTATTTTACCCTCACACTAACCCTGTAATGTGATAATGGGGAGCCAGTAATGGAGAGTTATTTTCTTACCATCAAATTTATCAACCCACCTGTCTCAGTATCTACACATTCTTCCTTGACTCTTATTATAGGTTACAGTGAATGTACCGACCCTACTCCTGAGGCTAATTCTATTCATCACACACTAGATCTCATCTTCTTATGCCTACTCAAGGACCAGTGAATACTATCTGGTATAATTGTATTTCTAATTTTTAAAGTGCTCTTTTAGAAATAAAGAAGTAGTATATTTTATTTTTAGCTTATATTGAGATAATAAGTGAGGTGAAGCTAGGCAAACAAGAGAGACAAGACATTGGGTCTTTTACTTCATTATGGTCCCTCAGAATGACCTTGAAAATTGAAGTTTGACAGCATATATAAGTCTCCATTCACAATTACTGGGAAAAATTTTAAGATGCACAAACTTTCATTTTATGGGTAATATTTACCTCAGTTTCTTCCAGAAGCAGTTGTCTTTAAGTGAGTATAGTGAATGTTCATTTAGAACGTATAGGCAAAACATTTGTTATACGCCTCAAAGGAAGCAGAAAAATGCATGACTTTGAGGGCAGGGTAGTGACACTGCTTCCACAAGAATTGCCTTGGTCTAGGACCTTATTTGCTTTAAGTCTGCAATTAATAGAATTGCTGGCATTTGTTAAGATAAACTATCCTTGGAGGCAGTATGGTTAAAGATGAAAACACTGAAGAATGAAGAAATCAAGAAACTTGCCCAAGGTCACCCAGCTACTAAGGCATTAAGTGGGAGAGCGTGGGCTTCTAACAAGGCCATCTGTCTCCTGAGCCCATACCCATGAACAGATTGCTAATGGCCTCCCAAAACTATGGTGAGAGCTCTCAAATATGGCCCTGCCTCCTTCCAGTGAATCTTCCCCATGTTTCTCACAGCAGACTTGCTAAAATTAAGTTCTGATTTTAATACTCTTTCGCTTTAGCAGTTAGGTATTGCTTTCAGCAGAAAACCCAAATAAGAGTGGCCTGATCAGATAGGGTTTGTTTTGTTTTGTTTTGTTTTCTTACATCACAAGAAACTAGAAAGCAGGCAGTCCTGGGCAGTATGGCTCTTCTGTGATTTGTTAAGGGGCCAAGTTGCTTTTATCTTCTTGCTCTATTATCCTTAGTATTTGGCTCTGTTCCTCAAGGTCTCAAGATGGCTGCTGCTCCTTCAGGCATGGCAACCAAGTTCCAAACAAGAAGGAGAAACTATGAAGGGTAAACAGTTCAGGGCTCTACAGTTGGTCCCTCTTTGTCAGGAAAATAAAAGTGTTCCTGGAACTGCCATCAGTAGACTTCTGCTCACATCTTACTCACCAGAGCTATATGTATTATACACAAGAGCTATGTCTGTGGCCACTCAACTGCAAGAGGGCCTACAAAATCATGATTTTTATTTTTAAAATTAAAATATAGTTGGCATACGATATTATATTAGTTTCCGGTGTACAACATAGTGATTCGACATTCGTATATCTTACAGTGTGATCACCACACTAAGTCTAGTAACCATCTGTCACCATGCAAAGTTATCACATTACTGACTATATTTACCTATCCCATTTTCACCCATGAGTATGTTTTTGTTTTCATTTGTTCTGATTTTGATTTTTCTTACTTATTGTTTTATTTTTCAATAACATTTGATATTTAATGTTTTATATTAGTCTCAGGTGTATAGCATAATAGTTAGACATTTACATAACTTATGAAGTGATCCCCAGATAAGTCTAGTACCCACCTGGCATCATACATAGTTATTACAGTATTATTAACTATATCCCTATGCTGTACTTTACATCCCTATGACTATTTTGCAGCTACTTTTTAATCCCTTCCCTTTATCACTCAACCCCCTCCTCCCCTTCCATCTGGCAAACATCAAAATGTTCTCTATGAGTTTGTTTCTATTTTGTTTGTTCATTGACTTTGTTTTTTAGATTCTACATAAAAGTGAAATTGCATATTATTTGTCTTTCTCTGTACAGCATTTCATTTAGCATAATACTCTCTAGGTTCGTTCATGTTGTTGCAGATGTCAAGATTTCATTCTTTTCTTTGGCTGAGTAATGTTCCACTGTATATATGTACTACTTCTTTATCCATTCATCAGTTGATAGACACTTAGGTAGCTTCCATATCTTGGCTATTATAAATAATGCTGCAGTGAACGTATGGATGTATATGTCTTTTCAAATTAGTGTTTCAGGTTTTTTCAGATAAATACCCAAAAGTGGAATTCCTGGGTTCTTCTTTGTCTCTTGTTATAGCCTTTTTTTAAAAGTCTATTTTGTTTGGTATACATATTGCTACCCCAGCTTTTTTGTTTGTTTCCATTTTTATGAAAAATCTTTTTTTCAGTCTAGCTGGAAGATGAACTCCTACTTGAAATCTGTTTTGACTCTTACAACCAGACTAGGTGCTCCACCCTGTACATTCCTGTAGCACCATGAACCTATATCCATTTATCATTCATTACAATGGGTTGTTTGTGTGTGTCTGTGTCCCTGACACAACTGAGATTTCATGAGTTCTTAAAGCGTAATATGAATAAATTATTATGAATCAGTGTTTGTGTTTAGCCTTCATCTCAGCAGATGTTGCTCGACTCAAATGAGTGTTGCCTTTATTTTGATTTCCCTTTGATTTTTGGTATTCTGTGTATTTGGGCTGTTCATTTCTATTTCAGTGATGCTTTTTAAAAGTCATGTTTGTTAATTTGGATTTGCTCCCCTTTGGATCTAGTTATTGAAATGGATGAAGAAAATGGACTCTCACTTCTAGAACTCAATCCTCCCAACCCCTGGGACTCAGAGCCCAGATGGCCTGAAGATCTGGCTTTTGGTGAAGTTCAAGTAAGAAAACATTAAAATTACAATTCTTAATAAAACTAAAATGTTCATTTATATATGTATGTATATAATGTATATAAAATAAACAAAGATGTCCATTACATACACATTTATATCCTGTAGTACCTTGAATACTCTTTGATGTAGCTAGTTAGGATATGTAGTAAAGTTATTATGAACTCTTGAGCAAATTTTTTTAAGAATTTCCAGAACTTGGCAGGGATTACAAGGAAAAATTCAGAAAAATAAAAAACAAAACAAAAAAAAACTTTTAGAGGCAATCCCAAAGGAGATTATGCAAAACTATTGGAAGAAGTTCAGAAATTACCCAGATACCACGTCACTGTCAGATAAAATGGCCAGTTGTGTATTTCTGCAATCACTCTAAATTCTTTTACAAACTTTCTTATGTATTTTCCTAGCATTAGAAGAGAGTTTCCTCTAGAGAAAACGCTTTGGGAGTTTGAGGGAGGTAAACAATCAAAATCTATTTTTCTGGAATGTTTGGGAAGCTTGCAAAAATAGAAGAAACAAATGGAAACCAACCCAGAACAGGCATAATAAAAACAAATTTATGTCCTTGACCCCGCCTCACCTTATTTCTTGGCTTTTCTCACCAGAGTTTATTACCTTGTCACTGTTTCTTGGTGCCTTTCTTTTTTCTGTGAAAATGCCAGACCACTGGCAGGGAATGAAAAATTGATTTTGAACCCTCCAGTCTGTACCTGTCCCTTAGTCACTGTGTTATGGCCATTCATTGTTTTATGGACATCCTGAAGTGGGGAGTTGGGCATCATTTAAAAGAGAAAGCTGTGCAAGCCTGTGTAGCCAGGCTGAAAGGCTATGCCAACCCCACCCTGTCTCACTGGGAATCATTCATTCATATTCTTATTCACAACCTCTCTGTCATTTAAACCCCCAAATGGCAACCATAACATCTCTGACTGCCTTTCCTTATAAATTATGCTCTGGAGGACTGGTCACAAAAGATATTCTGCAGTGCAGACTGCAAGTAAGTATTTAGGAGATAATTTAAATTTGGTAAAACTAGGTAAGTCCAGTGGTTTGATACCCAAAACCAACCATAGAAATTCTAATAGAAATTAGTGACCTGAGCCGGGAGTTGTGTCTACATCAAGACTTGCTGAGTCTCATTTGAGTCCTATTTGCTGAGTATGCTCAGGAGCAAACTTCTCCAATGTGACTTGTCACCTAACCAGCCCAAGCCTTTCAATTCCTTGTTTGACAGTCATGATTCGATAATTTGAATTTTATTCTCTCTCAACAGGTAACATACCTCACTCATGCCTGCATGGACCTCAAGCTGGGAGACAAGAGAATGGTGTTTGACCCTTGGTTAATCGGTCCTGCTTTTGCCCGAGGATGGTGGTTGCTACATGAGCCACCATCTGACTGGCTGGAGAGGCTGTGCCAAGCAGACCTAATTTACATCAGTCATATGCACTCAGACCACCTGAGGTAATGAAGTTCTGACCCTCAGCTCATTAAAAAAAAAAAAAAAAGCTGCAAGAAAGGCAATCACTTTTGCAATCACTGCTCACTTTGTTTAAGTGTTTCAATACTTTATGCCATTGGGAGTGAAGAAAGAGCTATGGTGGGAAGGGGGATGGGGTTAATAACTTTCAACCTTCTCACTTCCCACCCTCAGCCCACTTGATAAAAGTCTAAGTTGAAGGATCATCAAAATTGACTTCCTTTTTCATTTCAACATTTATAGCAGGAATCAGCACATATTTTCTGTAGAGAGCCAGAGTGTGAATAGTTTTGGCTTTACAAGCCATGTGGTCATGAGAGGGTCATGATTACTCAACTCTGCTGTTGTAGCACAAAAGCAGCCACAGACAATCCTGAGGGAGCTTGACCATGTCCCAATAAAACCTTCTTTATGGACAAGGACATTTAAATATATACTTTTCATGTGTCACAAAATATTGCCGTCTTTTTTATTTTCTCTTTGATCATTTTTAAAAGGTGAAAACCTCTCTTAGCTGGCAGCAGCAGGTAACTCTGGTCTGCCAACTTCTACTTTGTAATGTCCCACCCACACTGAGTTCTCAAACTTTTAACCTTGTGTCAACCTCAACTGACACTTCATGGAAACCAGAGCAAGGAGGTACTGATAATAGAAACAGAAACTCCTGTAACCCAGGCAATCAAAAAGGAGGATTAAAGAAGAATTGTGTTTTTCTGTGTCCTTATATAAGTTCACATTGTTTGCCAGTTGACTGGTCCCTTGATCTTTTATTCCAAAGCAAATAGGATCTCTAAGCCACAAATATGCTCTCCTTTATCTTTCTAAAAGGCAGTGGCTTAAAAACTTAATTAACTGATTTAGCAACAAATTACCTGCAACACACATAAATTGACCACAGCTCACTGGGGTACTGTGGTTCTACGATTAAAAATCTACTTGTCTACTCAATAATGCCTTTGTCCCACTCAACCGCCTGAAAGTAAACTTGCACAACTTTGTGTTTATGAGATCCCTGGGTTCAAACGTTGTAATAACAGCGTGTGTGGTGCTAATTTTATACAGTGTTTATAGTGAGAACAATAGCATATAAATGAGGTGATTGATTCGTAGTGCCTGTTTCATAATGCAATTGCCTATGAGAGTACACTGAATTTTAGAACTTTTCGTGTCATTGAGTCCAGTTGTATCCCAATCACTGTCCTGAAAGCCAATTTAGTTTTAATTTTAGGTGCTTGTGTGGGCAAAGTTGTCAGGCATTGAAACACAAGTTCTCAATATACAAGTTCTACTGTATAACACGTTGGTTGTGGAGTGTGTTTATTTAAAGTAGTTTAAAGTAGTTTATTGCTGAAAAGTTAGTAAGGCTCCTGATTTTAACTCTGTTGAGTCTATTTTTTTCAATAATTCTTACTTGTCTAGTTAACTAATAAACATGGGAGTCATTTGCCCCATTCCTCTTGTCTGAACTTTATTAATGAATGAAACCTCCTTGATTCACAAAAACAAGGGAAAAGGCCAATGTACTTTAGAGAGCAGTCTTTAGTCAAAGATATGTGACTTTATTATGTAAAAACAGTGAGTATTATAATAGGTGATATTATTAACAGATGCCTGTAAGAATTCTCAACAATTAAAATATCACAAACATATCATAAACATCCATTTTAGAGTAATTTATCCTCTCAAAGTCCTTTAAAATAGGACATTTAGATGCTGAACCCAGAGACTGAATCTATATTCAAAGAATCCTTGACTTTTTTAATCCTTTGCTTTTAGAGAAGAAAACCTACTGGTTTCCCTGTCCCTGGATTCTATATATTTGGATAGCTTTTAACACAATGGTGGAACTTGAACATCAGCACCCTTAGTAAGTGCTGATATACATACTTTGTTTATACTTCTCTTATGATCAAATAACTTGTTTCATCTGACATGTTACTCTGTATATGATTCTTAAACCAGATGGCATAATCATTAAAAATGAGAATTGCCTTCTAATAGAAGCACTAGGTTTAGAATCTGAAAACCTGAATTTGAATACCAATTTACTATTTATTAGTTGTCTATTTCTAAATGTTTCTTTATTTATAAAAACAAAGAAAAATTCAATTTTTTTGTGAGAATCAAATAAAGTAACATGTGAAAGTACCTATTACCATTGTTTGTAATGTAATAGATGCCTAGCCATTTATTTATTATTCATCTTTTTTGCCATGCCCCACAGTGGTATCTAATCATTTCACATAATGAACACTCAATAAATGAAAGTTGACCTAGTTTATACAGGTATTCAAAAATATTTGCACAGTGTACTTAATTGTATACTAAGTTGGGATTATTACAAATGTTAAATGTGGTTTTTATCTGCACTAAATTTAACTGTCTTGCCCAGCTGGTAATTGACTCTCCTTAAGGAAAAGAATTTATTCTGTATACCTATGTGTAGCTATCAAACTTTGAAGACTGGAAACCTGCCCCCAGTGGTGGGATTCCCTTCACCTTTCCAGTCAGCCTTGAGAAAAAAATTCTTGTGGACTTTGATGAGTCTGGTTTTTCAGTTCTTTACTTCTTGGTTAACATGTGATGTAGGGAGCTAACTATCTTTGATACTAGATGGTCCTATTTTTTCACCTTTCAACCTTTCCATTTTTTTTTATGCTAGTTACCCCACACTGAAGAAGCTTGCTGAAAAACGACCAGATATTCCCATTTATGTTGGAAACACAGAAAGACCCGTATTTTGGAATATGAATCAGAGCGGTGTTCAGTTGACTAATATCAATGTAGTGCCATTTGGAATATGGCAGCAGGTGAGATAGCCATATTTTCTCCACACTTTTCAGTTATGTTTCCATGTTGAATGTTAGGTAGTCACTCTAAGATTTAAAAACAATGACCTATTTTTGTCTGTACATAGTACTGTGTATAGATAACCTCCATTCTAAGTACCCCTTGAGCTAAAATAAAAGACTCTCTATATAGTATAGTATAACTCTGTAGTACAGGATAATAAATCTAGTTTTGAATTAAGGAGATTTCTTTCCAGAAGAGGTGACAGCATCTCAAATATTGAATTAAAAGCCAAACTGACATACACAGTTGCTGGTTTTATCGTTAAATTTCAGGTAGACAAAAATCTTCGATTCATGATCCTGATGGATGGCGTTCATCCTGAGATGGACACTTGCATTATTGTGGAATACAAAGGTACTTTTTCATCCTTATCAACAATAAAAAATTAAAAATACTCTTGTTAGGAAGGATAATAATAGCTATCAGAAACTTCATCCTATGTTCATTTTCTTTCATCTTTATTTTACATATAATATAATATATTCTATCCTTATCTTAGAAAAATGGGCTGTGATTCAAATAATCTTTCTAGAGAATGAATTACTAGTAATGTATTCTATGTAGTGACAGGTACAAAGCTTTTTTTTTTCATCAGGCAACAGATATTCTATATTTTACCTATAGAAATTTCTTCAAAGCTGCCTTTATTAAATAAGTCTTTCATCTTAAAATATCATGTACTAAAATCATACACTTCAGCCTTTCATCTGAGAAGTTGGTCTTACTGCCCCCAACAATCATTTGAACAGGAGCTTGGAATAACGTTTTTAAAAGATTAAGAAATTTGCATTGATCTCATCATCCTTTCCCTTGATTTCTTTGGTCTCAACATCTAGAGATAGTTGGTTACAACCCTGGAGTGGACTCAAGCTATTCATCCTTATGGGACATCCAGAACCTACCACATCAAATAGGATGAATTCATTCACTTGAAAATTCAAAATTTGATAGTGAAGATTTGAAGTTTTGAAATCTGACTTTTTTTCCTTGGGCATAAGCTATTCTTCTATAATCATAATGAGTCAGATTATACACATTGTGCATGGAAGACTTTTTTGGCTTGGGAATGCAAACTTTGGTGTTTAAGATTTCATCTTGAATACTCATGCCACTTTATTTTTCCACAGGTCATAAAATACTTAATACAGTGGACTGCACCAGACCCAATGGGGGAAGACTGCCTATGAAGGTTGATCTAATGATGAGTGATTTTGCTGGAGGAGCATCAGGATTTCCAATGACTTTCAGTGGTGGAAAATTTACTGGTAATATTTTATATGAGTGAAACCAAGGAGCAGGCATGGTACTTTACCAACTGCTGTGAGAATAAAGACAAAGATAATTAAGGCATGGTCCCTCCCCCACAAGAAGCTCATGATCTTATTGAAAATCCAGACTTGCAAATTACAGGTATACAAATTTAAGTTTCCAACTCAAAGAATGTTGATGAAGTGTGAATGAAACACTAAGGAAATTAGGGAGCATCTCAGGAATAGGCAGAGAAGTGATAGATATGTTATCTAACATTATTGTGGTAATCATTTAGCAACAATACATGTGTATGAAATTATCATGTACACTTAAACTGATGCAGTATCATATGTCAATTGTATCTCAGAGCTTGAAAAAAAGAGAGTGGGATCCAAGCAGGAGCCCTTCTGCTCTGGGTCTACAGGTGGTGCTGGGGCTGAGATGGGGGAAAGTATGTAGGTGATATATTTTGTTCATTTGGGCATCCTCAATACTAGTGCTGTAAGTCTTCAATATATGTCCACGCAATAAATTAATATGTTTGGTAAGTGATATCTGTCTAACAATGTGATGGAAAAATGCCCCACCTGCAGTATGAAGAAAGCCTCAGTCCAGTTCCTTGCTTTTCTCTATACGTCTGTATTCATTGCTTTCCAGATTACATAACCACATAAGAGATAGCAGGAAGGACTGTCCTTAAGCGTTAACAGCATGACTGGGAGAACAAAACATACCTATTGAAGGGTAACTAGCATAATCCCATTCTTGTGTGAGTGTATATGTGTGAGTACATGCACATATATCTAAATGGTTTGGAATAAACTAGAATGTTAATAGCGGTTATGGCTTGGTTATGGGTAACTTATTTTTTTCTGTATCCTTGTCTGTGTTTATCATATTTCCATAGCAATGAAAGTAGGAACAGCTCCCTGATACAGTGCCCTACATGCCCTGGGCCCTGCCTAATTCCTCATCTTCCTTGACTGCCTGTCTCCCAGTTGTTTGCTATATAGCAGCCTATACTGGCCTGCTGTTTGCTCCCCAGACCCAACATACCAGTGCATCCCTGCCCTGGGCCTTTCCTCTGGGCTATTTCCTCTGCCTTGAGTGCTGGTACCCTGATCTCCATGCAGTTGGCAACTTCCTTATTCTGTGTCTACACCTATACTCTCTGACTCACCATCCTCACTCACTACCTTGCCTCAGAACGTACATCTTTTCCACACCCCTCACCCAGCCTCTCTCTCCCATCACCCTGTTTTACTTCCTTCCTTGATCTTCATTCTTTGAAATGACATTATTTATTTACTTGTTTCTTATTTGCTTCTCTAACTAAATTGGATGCTCCCTGAGAGCAGGCGCCTGCTTTACTTTGTTCATCACTGTATTCTCAGTGCCTAGAAGGATGTCTGGCATAAAATAGGTGCTCGAATGAATGAATAAATGAGCACGTGAACAAAAGAACAACCTGTGAGGCAGGCATCATGATTCCATTTTACCATTTTACAGAGGAGGAAACAAACGTAAAGGATTTATGTAGTAGAGCTGCATTTTTATCCTGTTGTAACTGACTCTATCATCCATGCTCTTGAACTCTGTGCATTGCGAGGGTATTACAAACATGTTTTACATTTATAATATACCAAAATAAAAAAAGTCATTTTTATGTTAGCAAAGAGTTAATAATTACAAGAATTACAATGCCCTTAAAATATACATTATGCAGTGTCTAACCACACATGCCACCCTATGTATTCAGCTAGAGTTCAAATGAATAATCATAAACAAGGAGAGGGTTTAGTTGTTTTTGACTGGGTTAGTAATATTTTCCTAGTAACCAACTGAAATTTGCAAAATAAAACTGGGGAGAATCTTCACTAATGTCACGAAGGTTTGTTCTATTTCTGTATTAGTCATCTATCAACTTAATCTCCTGAAAGAGTTCCAATCCACTAGAACTTTTGTTTTCTGTGATTCCTGAACAGAGGAGACTCTAATCCAAACTCTGTCATTCCAGAGGAATGGAAAGCCCAGTTTATTAAAACAGAAAGGAAGAAGCTCCTGAACTACAAGGTTCAGCTGGTGAAGGACCTACAACCCCGAATTTATTGCCCCTTTGCCGGATATTTTGTGGAATCCCACCCATCAGACAAGTAAGGCTGAATGTTTTGCACATTTTTACACATAAGTTAATGTATCCTGGGGTGAGTTATTTAGCTGTAAATACAACATAAAGTGAAGAAGAGTGATTAGTAGGAGTCTGAAGCCTATTGAACAAGCTGCCTGAAAACAGAGATGCTTGGCAGCTAGAGTTAATTTAGATAGATTTTGTCTGAAAGGATCCTGGGAGGATGAAATGATATGTGTTCAGTATATGCTGAGAACTGAACTAAGGCTTTACCCAAGTCATCTAAATCAATCTTTCCAGTGACACTGTGAGGTAGGTGTTATGCCTTTTTTGCAGTTAGGGAATCTGAAACTCAGAGAGACTAAGCAATTTGCCCAAGGCCACCCTGTTGGGAACACTGCAGCTGAGAACTGAAACCTGGTATGACTACCTCCACAGCTCTTTTCTCTACACCACATTCCATTTAAGAGTAGAGAATTGTATCATTATCAAATTCAAGTTTTTTTCTCATTTGGGGGTATCTAAAATGACTTCTCTTGCAGCAATACAACATCTAGGTCTTGTTTCTCAAGTGTATTTTTGGAGGTCCATTAATATTCTTTGACAATGTTATATAAATGTTTTTGCTTGAATGGTCAAATGAATGAACTCTCAAAAATCAATGTAAGGAAACAAAGAACTCAGTAATAAGTTGACAAAACATTTGAACAGATACTTCAGCAAAGAAGATATATTGATGCAAATAAACACAAGAAATGACTTGCCCATATTGGCCATTGTGAAGCACAGATTAAAACTAGAATGAAACCACAATCAAGTTCTAACACAAATATACATACACATTTTATAGAACTCACAACTTTGAAAAAAATAATATATACAATTTATCCATTTTGTAGTATTGGATCATTTGGATTCATGGTGTAGGCCATAGAGTAGGACAGGGAAAGTCTGACATTGGAAATCCAGACTTAAGTGCTCTTAGAATGTGTTTCAAAATAGGCTGTGTGCAACTTGATTTGGGCACATTCCCTGGCCTTGTGAAATGCTCATACAGGGGAGGGCTACAGCCAGAGGAAGCCCCTATTATTTCAAATGTTAATATCTTGTAGCTGTTTTAATTTTTCTTTGATAAGATTCAGTTGTATGTAGACTATATTTGATCCTCAGTACATGCAGTGACTCAGCCCCTAATTATAATATTGTTTTTTATGAGCAAGTACAATTACTATCTGTTTTATTGAAGATCCACTTTATGACCAGTACTGGGAACATTTTGTGAACAAAAGACAGGAACTGCCTACGTGCAGACAGTAAATGCATGTGTCATTCTACTCTGAGAGTACACTTATCTGTAAAACCAGTCTTTGAGATAAATTTTTATGACACTATCCAATCCTATAAGGACGGGCCAGGATTTTTCACCCTCCAGAGGCAGCACAGTACAGTAGGAGAAACGGTGCACATGGGATTTAGGTTCTGCTCCTACCAATGATTTGACTTCTCTGGGATCCATTTGCCTCATCGTTAAAACATGACCGTTTTCACTCTGATCTTCTTTTATGTTCGCTGATGACATAACTACATGTGTCTAATCACTTAATATTTTCTATTGTTGATGTGTTTCCTTCTGTTTAAACTTGTCATTGACATTATTCAGTTGTCTCATATCTTCCAATATTTTTCCAGAAAGATTGGCCTAAAGTTTAAAAATGATTTATTTTGATCAATGCTATTCATTATTTATTCATTCATTTATCATGTATTGAGCAGTACTGTGATAAGTGCTAGAGAACTAGAGATGAAATTATTGTCTTCAGAGTTATGGCCTATTGGAAGAGAAAAACAATTATACTATAGAATGATATTTTGATACATATATGTTCTGGAGGTAGTGGGATGCAGATGTCAGAAAATGACAATTGGATGCAATTATGAAGCTAAGTATTGAAGCTTGAGCAGACACTGATCAGCAAACATAAAAAGATGCTGAGTATAGGTGACTGAGGAGGGTATATGAGGAGTGCAGGGGAATGTATGAAAAGCATGGGCCAGACAGTGAACAGCACGGTGTGCCAAACCACATAACTTGGATTTTATACTGGAGGGATGAGTCTAATGAGGAACAGGGTCATGATCAGACATGCAATAGGGAGCTAATGTCGAATGTCTGTGTGGTAATAAGGCAAAGGGGAATGTAGTAGTTGGCAAATGTTGCTTTCAGTACCCACAGTAACCCTCGGTGGGCAGCATCTAGGTGTTGATTTTATTACTATTTTAGAGTGGGAGGTAAAGAAACCTTAAGAAATTACAGAATTTTGTGAATATGATGCATTCTGTTTTAGGAAGAGTAATCTGAAAGTATCATGGTTTGGAGATGAAGAGATTGAAGGCAGGGAGACCAGCTAGTGAACCATTTTGAGACTAGATACAGTAAGAAATATGAGACAAAGTGGTAGCACTGCTTCCAATTGAGGACTACGCCAGAGGGAGGACACTAACACATGTAGGAAGGGAAATGCTACTGGATGTCTTAGAGTGACAACTTTATTCATGTCTGCAAAATTGTTTCCAGGGTCATAAGTAATGTAACTCACCATGATGCTATAGAAATACAAATGCTTACATTTGTTTCATGTTCATCTATCTGACTAAAAATATCTATCCAGTCTAGGTAACCAAGTTGTAGCTCAAGAAAGTGAAATTTCCTTTAACAGAAATGTCCATCTACCTAACCCATGTCAGATAAAACAATGCCAAATCTTTTTTCTCTGGATCTCCCTTCTTCTACTCCAACACTACCACAATTACCTTCCCATATCACATTGAAATTGGTGATTTACAGCTTTTCAAGAAATATTGTGGCTTGGAATTCGACTTTGGAGATACCTAGTTCTGATCAATAGCACAATTAGAAACTAGATCTCAGGATGGCCACTGAGGATGTATGTACTTTTTTGTAATAGGTGTATTTCGAATGATTTTGAATGCAAAGACTTGATGGGGGTGGGGGATACTTCTAAACAACAGAAATTTATCTCACAGTTCTAGAGACTGGAAAGTGTAAGATCAAGGTGCTGGCAGAGTCTTTGTCTTGTGAGGGCCTGCTTCCTGGTTCATTGATGGCAGACTTTTTCATATCACCTCACATGGTGGAGAGGGTGGAAAGACTTTTCAGACTCTACTCCCAAAGTTGGGGAGGGGCCGCTCCTGTAGCCTCCTGGGAAGGCGGGAGTAGCTTTGGGCTGTGCGGTGGAAATCCGGGGGTCATGCTGTGTAGTGTGACCTGGGGCAAGTCACCTGGCATGTCTAAGCCTGTTTCTTTCTCTATAAAAGGAGAGTAATGATGGAAGCTAGCTCATTAGAGTGTTGTGAAGACAGAATCAATTAGTTCCTGTGAAGCACTTGGTATAAATCCTGCCAAATAATATTTAATCATCTATGTATTTAATTAATCTTAAATACAAGAGTGTGTTATTTCCACCTATTTGTAATATTTAGTCTTGGTACATCTAACTTCTTTTCAATATAGATAGTGTATTAAATATCGATTCAATATTTAATATAATACCATCTGGTTATACCTAAAAACAAGGTATACAGACAATATTCCTTGATTAACAATTCTTCTAGTCTTTAATTTTCCAGCAATAAGTGGATTGGGAAGTGGGAATGCAGAGAAAAGAAAAAAAAAATCTGTCGTTGTAATCAGACTGTACATCTGAGAGTAAACTTCTTACATGAGAATGTTCTTATTTCTCAGGTATATTAAGGAAACAAACATCAAAAATGACCCAAATGAACTCAATAATCTTATCCGGAAAAATTCTAATGTGGTAACATGGACCCCGCACCCCGGAGCCACTCTTGATCTGGGTAGGATGCTCAAGGATCCAACAAACAGGTCTGGCTTAAATATTTATAGAGAATAAAAATGATTTATGAATTTTCTCAATAGAATAAGAAAATGAAGGATACAACTGTGATCTTTTGAGAGGTCCCTATTTTGTTGGCTAGCATACTGAGTTTAGTATGCAGTAAGAGTCACATATCACTTCTTCAAATGAAAGTCTTCCTATTTAAATAAAATAAACTATTAAATAGGTATTTTTCAAATCTAGGAGAAAAAAAAACTGAGTTCCCCCTAAGTTTTTAATTCTATGTAATAATTACTCAAATGTTTTTCTCAACTCCAAACCTTACTTAAAGATAAAGCATGAAAAAGTCTGACACAGCTCAGAAATAATTTTCATATTTAAGTAAAAAGCAATAAGCATGAGAGTTAGTTTTCATATCAGCATAAACATCACCCAACTCTCTATTCCACAGATGGTACATTTGAACAAGTAATGACACTGGAGGGCAACCGAAGAAAAGTTAAGATGTCACAGATCTACATTTTTTATATGTATTATCTTTACATTTAATTTTATTTTATTATTATGGCGAAATAGGTTAACGAAATCCAATAAGTTTCAGGTGTACTATTTAATAGTAAGGTATATATATACATATTGCATTGGGTGTTCACCACCCATAGTTAGATTTCTTTCTTTCATCCTATATTTGACCCCTTTTACCCCATCTACCTCCCCTACCTTCCTCCCACCTTTGGTAACCACTAGTCTATTGTCCATATCCATAAATCTTTGTTTGTTTATCCTGTTTGTTTGGTGCTTTTAGGTTTATATTTCACATATAAGTGATATCATGTGATTTTCAATTTTTTCTATTAGGCTTCTTTTGCTTAGCATGATTGTCTCAAGGTCCATTCATGTTGTCACAAATGCCAGTATTTCATCTATTATGGCTGAGTAATATCCTATTGTATATATGTACCACAGCTTCTTTAGCCAATCATCTATTGTAGGACACTTTGGTTGCTTCCATGTCCTGGTCACCGCGAATAATGCTGGTGTGAACATTGGTGCGCAAATATCTTTTCAGATATGGGTTTTCAAATCTTGGGAGTAAATACCCAGTTTAGGGATTGCTAGATTATTTGGTAGATCAATTCTTAGTTTTTTAAGGAACCTCCATACTGTTTTCAATAGTGGCTGTACCAATTCACAATCCTACCAGCAGTGTATGAGGGTTCCTTTTCCTACTTGCCCTCTCCAACACTTTTTATTATTTGTCCTGTTGATAACAGCTATTCTAACAGGTGTGAGATGGTATGTCATTGTGTTTTTTATTTGCATTTCCTAATAACTAAGGATAATGAGTATCCTTTCATATGTTTGTTGGCCATATTTATATCTTCTCAGGAAAAGTGTCTGCTCAGGTCCTCTGCCCAATTTTAATTGTTCACTTTTTTGTTATTACTGAGTTGTATGAGTTCTTTGTATATTTTGGATATCAGGCCCTTATCAGAAGCACTGCTTGCAAATGTATTTTCCTATTTGGATGGCTATCTCTTTGCCTTGTTGATAGTTTCTTTTACTGTGCAGAAGCGTTTTAGTTTAATGTACTCCAATTCATTTATTTTTGCTTTTCTTCTCTTGTCTTTGAGGTCAAATTCATAAAATCCTCCTTAAATCCAAGGTCCATGAGTTTAGTTCCTAAGTTTTCTTTCTGCAATTTATTGTTTCAGGTCTTATATTCAGGTCCTTAATCCATTTTGAGTTAATTTTGGTGTGCGGTGATAGATAACAGTCTAGTTTCATTCTTTTGCAGGTAGCATTCCAGTTTCCCAGCACCATTTATTGAAGAGGCATTCCTTTCTCTACTGTATGTTTTTGGCTCTTTTGTCAAAAATTATTTGTCCATATAAATATGGGTTTACTTCTGGACTCTCACTTTTGTTCCACTGGCTGTGTGTCTGTTTTTCTACCAATACCATGCTGTTTTGATTACTGTTGCTTTGGAGTATTAATTTGAAGTCGGGCAGAGTGATGCCTCCAGACTTGTTCTTTTTTCTCAGGATGGCTTCGGTGATTCAGGGTCTTTTGTGCTTCCATACAAATCTGATAATTTTTTGTTATATTTCTTTTTTAAAAAGCCGATGGGATTTTGATGGGTATAACATTAAATCTGTACAATGCTTTAGGTAATATGGTCATTTTAACTATGTTGATTCTTCCAATCCAAGAACATGGTATCTTTCCATTTCTTTGTATCTTCTTCGATTTCTTTTAATAGAGTCTTTTGGTTTTCATTATATAGGTTTCACGTATTTTGTTAGAATTATTCCTAGGTATTTTATTCTTTTTGTTGCAATTGCAAAAGGAATTATTTTTTCTACTTACTTTTCTGACACTTCATTATTATAATATAGTAACACTATGAATTTTTGAACATTGATTTTATATCCAGAAATTTTACTGTATTTACTTATTACTTCTAGTAGTGTTCTTGAGGAATCTTTAGGGTTTTTTTATAGAGAGATTTATGTCATCCACAAATTGTGACAGTTTGACTTCTTCGTTTCCTATTTGGATGCCTTTTATATTTTCTTCTTGTCTGATTGCACTCACTAGGACCTCCAATGTTATGTTGAATAACAGTGGTGATAGAGACCAGCCTTGCCTTGTTCCTAATCTTAGAGAGAATGTTTTTAATTTTTCACTATTAAGTATAATGTTGGCTGAGGGTTTGTCATAGATTGCCTTTATTATGTTAAGGTACTTTCCCTCTATATCGATTTTGTTAAGTGTTTTGATCATAAATGGGTGCTGTATCTTGTCAAAGACTTTTTCTGCATCTATTGATATGATCATGTGATTTTTATTTTTTAATTTGTTTATGTGGTGTATCACATTAACTGATTTGCATATGTTGAACCATCCCTGTGCCCCTGGGATGAAGCCTACTTGATCATGGTGTATAATCTTTTTAATATGTTGCTGTATTCAGTTCATTAGTATCTTATTTAGGATTTTTGCATCTGTGTTCATGAGAAATATTGGTCTATAGTTTTCCTTTTGTGTGTTATCTTACCAGGTTTTGGTATCAAGGTAATATTGGCCTCATAAAATAAGTTGGGAAGTATTGCCTCCTCTTCAATTTTTTGAAAAATTTTGAGGAGATAGGTTTTAAATCTTCTTTGAATATTTGGTAGAATTCACTGGTGAAGCCATCTGGTCCTGGACTTTTACTTTTTGGTAGGTTTTTAATGATTGTTTCAATTTGCATACTGCTGATCGGTCTATTTAGATTTTCTAGTTCTTGATTCAGTCTAAGAAGGTTGTATTTTCCAAGCACTTGTCCATTTCTTCTAGGTTATGAAAATTGATGTTATGAGTTAGCCAGGGGTTTGTCGATTTTATTAACAACTCTTTGTTGTACCAACTCTGTTGCATTTATTTTTCTATAGTTTTTTTTTGTTTTCAATTTCATTTAATTCTGTTCTAATTTTGATTCTTTCTTTCCTTCTGCTGACTTTAGGCCTCATTTGTCCTTCCTTTTCTAGTTTTTTTCAGATGAAGAGTTAGGTTGTTTATTTGGGCTCATTCTTGTTTTTTGAGATAGGCCTATAATGACATAAACTTTCTTCTTATGACCTCTTTGCCATGTCCCAAAAGTTTTGATATGTTGTACTATCATTATAATTCATGTCTATGTATCTCTTGATCTCTCTTTTTATTTCTTCTCTGACCCAGTTATTCTTCAGTAACATGTTGTCTAATCTCCATGTATTTGTGGTTCTTCCCACTTTCTTTTTATGTTGATCTCTAGCTTCAAAGCATTATGATCAGAGAATATAGTTGGTATGATTTCAACCCTCTTATGTTTGTTGAGGCTATCTCTGTGTTCCAGTATGTGGTCAATTCTTGAGAATGTTCTATGTGCACTAGAGAAGAATGTATAAGCAGTTGTTTGGGGATGGAAGGCTTTGTAAGTGTCAATTTTATCCAGTTGGTCTAATGTGTCATTTAAGGATGTTATTTCCTTATTGATTTTCTGTTTGGATGATCTGTCCATATCCAACAGTGGGGTATTTAGGTTCCCTACTACGATAGTGTTTTGATCTGTTTCTCCCTTGAGTTCTGTTAGTAATTGCTTTACATATTTTGAGGCCGCCTAATAGGGAAATTAGATATTAACAAGAGTTATGTCTTCTTGGTGCATGATTTTCTTTATCATTATGAAGTGTCCCTCAGTATCTTTCTTCACCTTTTTTGTTTTGAAGTCTCTTTCACCCAATATTAGTACTACTACTTCTGCTTTTCTATGAATGCCATTTGGTTGAAATATAATTTTCCACCCTTTCACTTTGAGTCTATCTTTGTCTTTGGAACCGAGATGTTTCTCCTGGAGGCAGTATATGATTGAGTTTTGTTTTTTGATCCAATGTGCAATTCTGTGCCTTTTTATTGGTAAGTTCAGTTCATTTACATTTATGGCGATTATAGAAGTACAAGGCCTTCTTATAGCCATTTTATCTTTTGCTTTCTGGTAGCTTGGTGTTTCCATTGCTTCTTTGTCCTTATGTGTCTGGTTTTTCATTCTGGTTGGGTTTTGATGATTTTTCATCTGGTCCTTCTTGTTTTGTGTTATGTACTTCAGTTCTGAAGTATCTTTAGCATGTGGTTACCATTATGGATGCGTAAAGGATAGTTTTTATATATATTTTTTTTTTCAACCATTTTCTTCTGCACATGCCTTATTTCCATTCCCTTTTGCAAATTTGGATTTTTTTGTTTATTGGGGTAACATTGGTTAATACAATTATATAATTTTCAGGTGTACATTATAATTTGACATCTATATATTCTATTGTGTGATTACCACCTGGAGTCAAGTTTCCTTCAGCTACCATATCAAATTTCGATTTTTGAATTCTCCATTTTTCAGTCATTGTTATCTCAATTTGTCCCTATGTATGCTGAACGTTCATTACTATCTTGCTATAGCAATTGTCTTATTGTTTAAGCTTATAATGCTCTGTACTTAGTAAGGGTTGTACTCCTCTGCTTCTATCTGCCTGCTAGTTGCCTTACTCCTAATTATGTTTTTGTTTTTTGTTTTTGTTTTGTCATTTTGTTTTAGGCGAACTGACTTCTTTCAGTATTTCTTGTAATGCAGGCCTCGTGGTGGAGAATTCTCTCAATTTTTGTATGTCTGGAAAAGTCTTTATTTCTCCTTCATACCTAAAAGAGAGCTTTGCTGGATACATTATTCTTGGCTGGTAGTTCCTTTCATTTAATAGTTTGAATATTTGATTCCATTCCTTTCTGGCTTGTAAGGTTTGTGCTGAGAAGTCCAACAATAACCTAATGGGTTTCAGTTTATATGTTACCATGTTCTTTTCACTGGATGCTCTGAGAATTCTTTCTTTGTCATTTATTTTTGAAAATTTTGATACAACATGTCTTAGTGAAGGCCTTTTTGGGTTGAGATAATTGGGTGTTCTATTGACTTCTTGAATTCCAAGTTCCAGCTCATTCCTTAGATTTTGGAAATTCTCATCAACTGTTTGTCTGAAAATGCTTTCTAGTCCCTGCTCCTTTTCCTCCTGTTCAAGAATGTCCATTATTCTTACATTTCCTCTTCTGGTGGTATCAGCTAGTTTTTGTATTTCTCTTTCATTTTTTTTTAATTCTTTGGTCTCTCTCTTCTTCCTTCTGATTTATTTCTATATTTCTGTCTTCAGTATTATTGTTCCTTTCCTCTATTTGGTCAACTCTGTTTCCCTAGCTTGCTATTTTATTCCTCATCTCTGGTAGTGTGTTCTTTATCTCCAGAAGTTTTATTTGGTTCTTTTTAAAGGTTTCAGTGTCCTTGCTAAAAAACTTATTCCATTAATCTAATTGTATTCTCAATTTTTAGAATTGTTGATGTGAATTTTTTTTGGATCTCATTGAGTCTTTTCTGAAGTACTTTCCTGAATTCTCTGTCATTTAAATTGCCTATTTCTATGTCTCTAAGCTTATTTTCTAGAGATTTTTCCCTTTCTTTCTGAGCTGTTTTGTCACCTTGGTTGTTCATGGTGTTTAAATGACTATTTCTTCACCTGGGCATTAATGGAAGTGTATTGTGCTTTCTTTCAAGAAAGAAGATTTATTATATAAAGGTCCCTCTTTAGCCTGCTGCTAAGAAGCCAACTATCTTTTGTTTTCCAGTAGGTGGCGTCTAAGCCTCTTGGATCTCTGCTTACATAGTCTTAATAATGCCTTTCTTTTTTCTTATAACTATTCAATCACAATTGCTACCTTCAGTCTCAGTTAATGTCAACATTAGTGACAGTTTTCATAGCATTTGCTCAGATTCCCCTGGGGCTCTGAGGTATTTGGTGTGGGAGGATATGAATAGAGGGACTCTCTGAGCTGGGGGATGTGGGCTGCAGCTCAGCCTCACATTTTGCAACTGTGGCTGGTAATAATCACGTGTTGTTTCTCTGCCTTCCTCACTTATCTGCTTTCTGTCCTTATCCCTGGGCACTGCTGCTGCATGGAGGTCACAGCTCTCTCAGTCACTGCTGTTCAGGGAATCTGCCACACCTTCTATCCTTACCCTCTTTCTTCACAAAGTTTGGGCTATGAGAGGCAGCTTCTTTGTTTCTCCCAGTCTACTGACCAACTCCCATGCTTCTGTCCTGTGGTAGCTCTTATTTGCAGATCCCTCACTCAGACGTGCTTGTGTGCAGACTGGGTGTTTTTTGTTGACTCTTAGATGTTCCACTTATTGTTGTTTCAACGGGGGAGATTTGGGGATGTCCCTAACTCTGCCATGCTTCTGACATCACTCTTGTAGATTTTTTATAAATACTTGTCTTGAACCAAATGGAACCCTTATTTAGAAATGGACTAACCATATTGGAGAACAGGGCACTCAATCTTGGCCTCACTTCTACAGGATTAGTCTGAATCATTTGGGCAGCCAATTCAGTCCTTTTGGTAATATTCCATGTCAAGTTCGCTATCAAATCTGATCAGTTCCTCTTCATAAATCTTTCACAAATCTATCATTCATCATCAGCCCCTTCTGCCATGGCTTGAGTCTGGCTTCTCACAATTTTTACCAAGTTTCCTGCAGTAGCCCCTGCCTTATTGCTGTGTGTTCACCCCAAACCTGCTTTTATCCTTCCCCCATGCCCACCTTCTTTAATCTTCTAGTCTCTGCTTGTTGCAGTCCACTGATGGGTCATAAAATCAATGGCATTGATCACAATAAGCACTTTTAAAAAACAAAATAGAATGGAACAGAAAAGAATAGACCTGAATACATTGCATTCAACAAAGATAACTATTTTTTCAGGAAGCTTTTGTTTCACAAGTACCCTTGGTATGTGGGCCCCCAGGGTCCTGATATAATTCTTACTGGGATCTTACTCAAGAAGTTTAAAAACCTCACTCTTCTTCATTGCTGCCAAAGTCACCTTTTTAAAATGCAAAACTGTTTCTGTTTCTTCCCTACTTAAAATTCCTTAGGTCTCCCCAGTGCCTCTAGGATAAAAGTGGTTTTTATTTCCCAATTCAAGGGCAACAGAGATTTTCAATTCTTTCAAGTGTTAGTGGGGCATTCAAGAGCTTTTGTCACTGTCATTTGATGGACTCTCCATTGTTTCTCTCCAGTTCTCCAGAGGCATTCTATAGCAGTAGAATGCTTCTCAAACATTAATGAAGATCAGAATAACCTGAGGAACTTGTGTAAATGCAGATTCCTGGTCTCCACCCCCAGAGATTCTGACTCATTAGACCTGAGGGTGAGCCCAGGAATATGCATTTGTATCATGGTGTCCCACCAAAGCTTTTTGGGTAACAAGACATTGTAGGATTTTCAGTAGCAAAACAGAGTGTAAGGGACAAAAGGAGACAAGTGCTTAACTCTGTCTGATGAGGGGAAAAGAGGATGGGAGAGAACAGGAAACATGATTAAGGAAACTGAATCTGAAATCTCTGGCATTTGAGCTGGATCTCAGAGGTGAGGAGGTGACAAGTGGATTAATTGAGAGAGAGAGAATGAGATAGAGATGGGTGGATAGAAGGACGGAGAAAGGGAGGAAGGGGGAGGAAGAGAGAGCTTGAGATTCTAGTCAGAGATAATGGCATGCGATGAAGGGAAATGTAAACAGTGTCATGAGTTTGGTGAATGTAGATACTTTGAATGAGTGAATAAATGGCTGCCATTTCTTCAGAAATGGTTTCTTGAGCTCCTTCCTTATACCAGGTGTCATACTAGGTACAGGCACACAGCTGTGGAAACATCCTTCCCTCAGGAAGTCATCCTTCCCCCTGAGTATGGGGTTGGGAAGTGAAGTGGAGAAGGATGGGACAGGAATGCCGTGCTGGGGCTAGGGTCGAAAAGGCCTTATCAGACAATCCAAGGAACTTGCTTGTGAGTTAGGAGAGCTCAAAAAAGTTCTAATGCAAAGAAGACACATTACCTACCATATTGTGTTTTAGAAAAACCATTTCAGTTTTCAAAGAAAGCATATATGGAAAGAGGCTACAGATAAAACAACCAGAATCAGGAAGGCTTTAGTTTTATCCAGGAGGAGATTGATGAGGGTCTAAACTAAGACCAAAGTAAGGGGTTGGAGAAGCAGTTATGAGATATACCTAGAATCAGAAGCTTTAGGATTTGGTAGGTAAGTTATTACAGAAACCAGTGCATTTGTAGCTTTGCGCAAACAGTAGACTAAAAGTGCTGTTTTGAGAAAAGGGAAATAGAGACCTACCATTACTCACATAACCTTTTAGACTGCCTTTTCCCCTTCTTATACGTCCCTTATCCAGAGCACATCCTATTCTATTCTCAGGATTCAAGAGTTTCATGCCATGATCCACTTTTACGCTAGACACACAGAGCCCTAGGAATGTCAGAGATTTCTGTTGTCCACGTGATAAATCGCCCATGTGTCTGTGAGCTGCAGTTTGATTAGTACAGTAGGAAACCATATATTAGAGACACAAAATTCCGAATATATATCAAAGATAGGCTAAAGCTATTTATATACTCAACAAATATTTATTGAGCCCATTTATGCTCCAGTCATGGTTACTACTTTCATCAAGCATATTCTAGTGGAGGTGAAGGGCAGGGCAGGGGTGAGCAGAGATCCACATTCAATCTGATGACAGTATATTCAATATTTCCACAATTCAGTGGTTTTCCAACTTTCCCTAGGCATATGCTTTTCTATTTTCAGATAAAATATGACTTAGATACCCATCATGCTTAACTATTAGCAGGAGCTATTCTGGTTTAGATTTGGATGGGCCCTGCCCCTCACAGGGCCCCTGAGCTACTTCTGTTAGACCCTGAGGGTCATCTGAGCTCTTGTAAAGGCACTCATCTGGTTAACTTTTGAGTTTCAGCACTAACTCTATTTTTTTCTTCTTCCACTGTTCTCTTGCCTTTGTGTCTTTAAGCAAGGGCATCATAGAACCTCCAGAGGGAACAAAAATTTACAAGGATTCCTGGGACTTTGGACCATATTTGGAAATCTTGAACGCTGCTGTAGGAGATGCAATATTTCTTCACTCAGCCTGGATAAAGGAGTACTTCACCTGGGCTGGATTTAAGAATTATAACCTGGTGGTCAGGGTAGGCTATTAAGTATTATTTGTCTTTGCTTTCTTATACAATGAAATAGATGGAAATCCTTAGATTTCCAAGTTGTTTTTCAATAAGCATTCATCATGCCCCACTAGCTGCCTGAGAACAGATTTGGCCACGCGATAAACAATCCCTTGTTGAACACTTGTGAGGCAGATGAAGTCCAGCTCGGTATCTCTTTTGGAGCGTTCTTTCCCCTCCTATCACCAAATGTTTGGTTTTGTTGTTTGTTTTTGTGGTTGTTTTGTTTTGTTTGGCATGGCAGAAACAGCTGTTTAAACTATGGACCTTGAAGGTGGGATACACTGGAGAGGTGGTACCCTGTAGCAGAATGATTTAGAAGCAGGCAACTCTTATCTGCAGCTGTGATGAGGTCAGCCTAGATCTAGAACTTAGATTAGCCAGACACATACACACAGAACCCTCAAGCCAAGTGATTCAAGTTGTAACCTGATCACCGATGCTGAAGGTGTATCCATCAAAAGCAAGTTAAATACTAATAGGCAGGGAATGCAAGAGAAAGAGGAGGCCTGAATTGTACAAGGAATACCTGCAAAGTCAGTGAGCAACCAGCCACTTACATGTATATTTTTGCTGGCTTATATTTAGTGCCTGATGATGTGCTTGCAGGCAAAGTTTAGGAAGGCATCAGGAAATAAACCACATTCACTCTCTGAGAGACCAGGATGGGTCACTCTCAGAGCAAGGACTTTTTTCAAGTTTCTTTTTCAACCCCTGAACATTAATGCCAGGCAGCACTCATCATTCTCAAAAGCATTCCTAAAAACTTACCTTGGGGCCAAGACCAGTCTGTGACAGCTTTTACAGGTCAACAGTGAAATATGAGTATGCATATGACTGTGGTTACAAAGATGTCAGCTCTCTTTTTGTTGGATAAATTGTCGTTATTCCAAGATTGAGTCCTTCCTATTTTTGAAGTGTTCAAAGCATTCTTTCTTTAATGAAATGAAAGTAGATATAAAATTTTTTAAGTCCTTACTTGGCAAAATAAAATAGTGGTGCTGATATTAGCTCCTAAGTGTTTTAGGAAATTGTCTTTGAAATCCAAAGACCAGGAAACATTGTGTAAATGATATTTTCAGCTAGACAATTAGCAGGAACAGGAGAAAACATTTGAAATTTTCAATGAAACTGTTTATGTTTAGCTGTTGTATAATGATGAAAAATATTCCAAATGTTATTTAATGTTTAGCCTGCAAATATAGAATGGTATTTGATATCTCATTACTAATAGTACTTAAGGTAACCATAACCTGTACATTTGATTGAAGTCAGTGACATAAGGCAATTTTGCTAGTGTAGGAGACTAGGATTTGATTGTTGTTGGTTCAGGAGGCAGGAGAGAGATTGAGGGAGGGGCTAGAGGAAAAAGAGGGAGTAAGAGAAAAAAGAAGAGAGACTGTAGTTAATGCCAATTCACTGCTACCATTTAAGGACTTTTGGGTCTTACACATTCTAGAATTTTTAAGGACCTTGACCACCAGATTGATATGCTTCTTCCTTTTACCATGTTGTTATTTGCACAGATGATTGAAACGAATGAGGACTTTAGCCCTTTTCCTGGAGGATATGACTATTTGGTTGACTTTCTAGATTTATCTTTTCCAAAAGAAAGGCCAAGCCGGGAACATCCATATGAGGAAGTAAGCAGTGACATTGGTGGATGTGCCCCTCCCCACCTTTTCCTTCCCTCCCTGACCCTCCCTCCCTCTCTCTCTTCCTTCCCCTCTCCCTTCTTTCCTCCCTCTCTTCCTTCTCCCCTCCCTCCCTACCTTTTTTCCTCCTCCCTCCCTTCCTTTCTTCCTCTCTCTCCCTTCATTTTCTTCCTTCTTTCCTTCCTTCCTTGCTTCCTTTCTTAACTCCCTTCCTTCCTTCCTCCTCTTCTTCTTTCCTTCTTCCCTTCTTTTTTAAATAAAGTTTTTATTTTAGAATAACTGTAGATTTACAGAAAAGTTACAAGAATAATGCACAGTATTGTTAACTACTTTACTGTGATGCATTTGTCATAACCAATAAAACAAGATGAAAACATTATTATTAACTAAATCCCATACTTGCTTCTTTTTGAGTCATTTGCAAAGGTTGGCTTCTCCACCTGCTTACTTCCTAAGCTTTTAACAGCCTATGGGCATTGGTGTCCACCCCTCCTTTCTCCTCTTTCCTGTGCTGTCTCCTCTGCCCCTTGCCTGCCTCCCCACAAACTCATGGGCTCTGTAAAGGGAGTTAAGTCAACATATATCAACACATTTTGTTGAGCTCCAGTTTTGAGCAAACCCCTCACCTGTGTCAGGAATGAGGTTAAGAGCTGTGATTTTGGAGACAGTATCAAGACTGGTGGCTCTCAGCAGTTATTGAGTTTTCTGAACCTTGTTTTTTTTCTTCCATAGGATATATTTCCACTTTATCAGTTTTTTTGTGATAGCCAAATGACAGTGTATATGTGAGCATGCATTGTAATTTTAAATTACATATAATGTAAGAATTATTAGATAAACCAGGAGGATATGCAGCCTGCCCTTAAGCTTATTACATGTCCATATAAATGTGTGATACCTTAATCAAAGAGGTTTAAATGTGCCTTTGTATAATAAATATGTTCTTAAACCACATATTAATGATTTGATGTTAATTTTTGCAAATCTGGATTTTCATGTAAAATAACTCAATTTATAAATGTGGAAAGCTAATTCAATTTTTTAAAAGGGACTGTGGGCTGCATGAAACAAAAGTTAGGCTGGTCAGGGGTCATTAGGTTAAGTTGTGAGAGTGAGGAGCCAAGTATTAGGCTGTGGAACCTCAAGTACCAAAATGCAGAGACTCTTGCCCTGGGACATCATAAGTGCAGTACCCACTCTTGTTCTTTCCTTTCCCAAAATTGATTCGATTTATTCAGAGAACTGTCTGAATGTACTTGGCGGGAGCCAGGCACAGGCATAGGGCAAGGGTCAACTGTTTTGTGTACATTGTGCTATATCCTTGCCCTCACCCATGGTACCTACCTCCACTCCTTTCACTGAATGGCCTCCTCATGTTCTCTGGGATTCCGCAGCCTCTGCGCTATTCTTTGGTTGCCGCTCATTGCAGTAATTAGTTGAAATCTCCTGCCTGTTGATGACTCACTTCGTTTCTTCTTCACTGTGGCACTTTATAGCTATATAATTGCTTTGTCAATATTCTAGTTGGGTCTAGAAGTGTACAAAAAACAGATTATACATGTGATCCATCCATCATTTTGAACTAGAAGTCCTTTCTCAGCTCCAGGGACAATTTCTTCACTTCCATGACTATTCTCTCTGCATTTTCTCAGAATCTCTCTTTCTCTAGCTGCCACTTAAATCCCTTGTTTCTCTGCATGGTTCTGCTCAACCCACTCTTCTTCTCAAATCTCTTCCTGGATGACTTCATCTGCTAGTACCACTTCTCTGCTGATGACTCTAAAAATCCCTGGGTCCTGTCTGGGCTCCACCAAGCTCCCCCAACACTGCCTGCTAGATAGCATCACCAGGACTTCCAAATCCTTTGTGCCTCTTCAGTCCCATTCAAAATTCAACTCATCATCTTCCTTCTCTTTCTCCATTTCTCCCTTGATCATTGGCAGTATCATCTCCTCAGCGAGTCTTGAGGACGAAAGAGAACAATCAACAGTTCATTTTCCCTTCATTCTCAAATATAATCAATCACCAAGGTCTTTTCATTTTACATCTTAACTATTTCTCAGAGCTACCCCTAATTTACCCATGTGCTCCTCTACAGATTGAAAGATCAGGAAAGGCCATCTCCCTCCACCGTGAGGAGGCAGCTCCCAACACTACATCGCAGCAGGGTAGTCCTTGGCCTGAGCAAATTGTACATCATGTGTCTAAACCCCCTATCAGCAAAAGAACAGGTCCTCCGACATGGGTTTGTAACCTCAGTTTACAGCGGATGTAATCATTTAGTAGGAACAGTGAAGGAAAAAGAAATAACTCTAAAATGCCAATCTTCTAAACATCCCGTGTCATTTATTAGCATGTCATTGATGACAATTTGCCTCTACTGCCATTAGCGTATTTATCAGGAAGAAAAAAATGTGATGCAGAATCTGAAAAGGCTCCTGGTAAACTTTAGCAATGGTGCTGATGAATTGTTAAACCATGTCCAGTCTTAGGAAAATTTACCTTCACACTACTTCATGCTCTGTTCATAAAACATCTTATTTTTTTTTCTCACAACAGTCCTGTCATGAACTGAGTCTTAGTAAGGTTAAGGCTACATGATTAACAAGTGCAGGGTTGAGACTCAAACCACCTCTGCTTGTCTGCTAACTCTGTGTTCCTTGACAATTGAATAGTTTTTGCGTCCCAGGTTGGGATTCTTTACAGGTAAAGGCCTTGGCCACCTAGGTAAGGGAATCTCACCTGAAACACACAGTCTGCTGTGAGGTTGAAGGCTCTGTTTTGCCTCTGAGTGCTCAGGTAGGAGACTAGAATGCTCTATTTTCAGAATAATAGTGACATCACACATTTAGTGAATGTTCACTGTGTGCTAGGCCTCGTTTTAAGTATTTCACTTACATTGACTCAGTTAATCCTTATGACAATCCTATGAGAATTGACAGCATGGTTGTCAAAGCTATTAAGCTGGGCGTGAACCCAGCAGTCTGACTCCATGCTTCCCCGCTCCTGATCCGTTTCCAGTTTCCCTTCTCTCAGCTTCTGCCACACTCAGGCCCTCCTTCTCCCTCAGCCTCCGATACCTGCTCTAGTAGACTTCTCTCCTTGACACTCTAGGACCCTGCTGTCCTAGGCATCTGCTTCTCCCAGGGATGTGCGGGATCGATGATCGGTGCTGCCTGGGTCTCCCCTGCTAGTTGTTCCATGTCTGTTTCAGATCCAGAGCCGGGTCGATGTCATGAGACATGTGGTGAAAAATGGTCTACTCTGGGATGACTTGTATATAGGATTCCAAACCCGGCTTCAGCGGGATCCTGACATATATCATCATCTGTAAGTCTGAAAATATCCGCCACACCCTAGGCCGTGGATATATAAGTGGAATCAGAGACTGACTGCATGCCCCCAGGACCATGACATATGTTCCTGATGGATAGATATGTGAGAGTCCAGCTTTAGATCTTTATTCCTCTGGTAGCCTGTTAAAAAGCAAAGCTGGTTAGAAGATAACATTTTAAAGGGTCGTTATTTATATATTCATGCAAATGTGTTCCCATTTCTTCTGAAAGTGGTTTTTGATGTAGAAAATGATATTATGAGTGTGAAGAATGTGTTTGCCAAGCAAGAATGAGGAGGGGGTATTGATGTGGAAAGATGTGGCCATTAAAGACAGTCACCTCTCAAGTCACACTTGCCTGTGCCCAAACCTGAACATAAATTTGGTAAGCTAGTTGGTTAAGGGGAGTAACCCACTGAGGTTTTGCCTATACTTCAAACCATGTAAGTCTCTTATTGCGAAATTGCCTAATTTCAAATAATTGAAATATTTGAGTTGAAATGTCAGAAAGGCCCATCTGCCATTTTTATATTTGCAAAATAATTACCAAGAGGGAGACACTCTCTTATCGTTACCACTGATCCTCTGAAAAATGGAGGAATTTAGTTTTGAATAAGAAAAACCCACAATCAAGTTTCTGCTCTTGAGTTTGCAAGCTTGCTCGAAATTTATTAAAATTTCTTTTTAACTTATCTTGTATGTCACCCCAGGCCAAGGTCTGGGCAGATCCACATTTCTCTAAATACATGTGTTCTCAATAAAATAAGGAGGAGGAGGAAGGGAGGGTTATTGATGCTGTTATTTTTTAAAAGTAATATACATTCGGCAGCTTGTATTTTTCACTCATTCATGTATCTTTGGTTTCCTTCCACGTTGGGACACACACATCAGCCTCAAACATTTTAACAGATGTAAAACAGACCACTTTTTGTTCATTTTTCACAGAGCATATACCTGAATTCTTGTTCTGGGAGAAAAAAAAAAACGTGACAACATTGTAGGAAACATAGAGGTTTTCTTGAGAAAATATTTTCTGTCTTGGAAACTTCTGGGATATTGATGCTTAAGACTATTTTGTTATCTTGTATTTAGATAACAAAGATCATAAATATCTGAGGATCCCCTAAAGAATTTCAGGAAATAGTCGCAACCCAATTTATTCATTGCTCTCAAAATGGGGTGTATGGGCTTATTCAACATCTTTCTGGTTATAAAAATAATACTTATCTACTATCGAGAATTTTTAAAAAAGTTTTTAGATACAAGAAGAAATTGAAACCACAAATAATCCCATCACCACCCCACCTCCCAGAAATAGTAATTTATACATTAGTGTCTAGTTAGACTTTTTTTTCTGTTTACAAGCACACACCTGTACAGTTTTTATAAAAGTAGGATAATGCTGTCCATACTTTTCTATCTGTATGTTTATGGAACGATTTTTGATCTACCTATACGTTTCTAACTTTTTACTATTGAAAACAATAATTTGGCGAATAAATTATGGTGTGTCTTGCACACTCTCATTGTTGATGTCCTCAGGATAAATTTATAGGAATGGAGCTGCTGGATCCAGTGTGGAGACGCCGGGGGCACGCTGCCAAACCCCTCTTCAGAAAACCAGCCCACCTTCACAGAAATAACATAGGAGAGGACAAATTACCTACACTGTCACCAACACCAGGTTCTAATGCTTTTGTGTATGGAGTAAAAATCTATATTTTTCACACACATGTATTCCTTAAAGCAAGGTGCATCACAATAGAATAAAAAAAAGACTCAGTTGTCTGCATTCAACACACTTCAAATGCTAAGCTGTAGGAACAACTGAAACTACCCTTAGAGAGGGCTGAGCCCTGGGTACCAAACAGATGTTGGCAGAACAACAGGCACAAAAGTTCGTTACCAAATCCATTTCTTTATTTTATCTCTCTTACAGGTTTTGGAATCATTTCCAAATAAAACTCCCGCTAACACCACCCAATTGGCAGTCTTTCCTGATGCACTGCGAGTAGCGTGGATCTGAGATTTCTCAGGTGAGGCTTCTTCAGATCTGCGAGATGCCCTGACCATACATCCCAGCAGACTCTCTTTGGCACTGAATTAAGCAGGTCTGTGCTTGACAGAAAGCCAGACTTCAGGGGGAATGAAAGGAGCTAACATTACAAGAACATTCAAGGTTAAAAATAAGTAAATGACATGAGTGGCGAGTGCATCCAGCACAGGCCCGTAGACTCTCTGGTCTGGTTGAGGTGAGCGTACAGCCAGTAAATGAACGATACAAAAATTATCACAGGTGGTCAGTGAGTGTTCAGAGCTAAATCCTGGTCACGTGAAGAAAAGCAATGACAAAAACTCAAGGGAGAGAAACTAAAGAGAATAAGATGGAAAGCATCGGTCTTCCACGTTCTCTCGGCCTGTCTCCTTTTCAGGCTGATGAAGATTAACTTGACAGGCACAAATCAGATTTGAAACCCTTTCTACCATCCAGCTTGGGATGTGATTTTATTAACTGAATTACAAAATCTGTTTCTACACACTTGTGATTGGAAAGATCATGTACTATTACTACAAAGATAGTAAATTCCTTGACTCATTTATTTGTGTATGTGTGAATATATATATATATATATATATTCTACAAACAGCTATATATATTGTAATACTCGTAATACTCTGTTATCTCTTCTGGTCAGTGCACTCTGAATTTCTTAAAAACACTCTTGCCTGTGTACTGGTAAAATTAAGGATCTAAATTGAACATTCTTTTCAGTTCCATTCTCTAACCAGCACAAGGCACTGGGCTAGACATTCTAAATTGGGATTATAGGCAATAGGGGATGCAAAGAAAATTCACATATAACTAGATGATAAAACAAGCTCAATAAGCGTTATGTTGTCCAAAGTGCTAGGAATACTGAGGAGAGAGAGAGAGAGAGAGAGAGAGAGAGAGAGAGAGAGAGAGAGATTACATCTGATATTTTTAGAGGACCAGGAAGAATATTATGGAAAGGTAGCATTTCAGGGTTGGGGTGGGGGAGGGTGTTAAGAGGGTGGCTTGAAGATTGAGTAAAGTTCATAATAAACTGACATGGAGAAGAGGGATGGTAGAAAGAACATTCCAGACAGAAAGAGTAGATGAAGTTAAAAGCTAGAGTTCTGTGACCAAAAGTCATTTGGTGAATCAATAAAAAGTTGGGAGGAGAGTCATATTCCAGTTCACATTCCAGTTTCAGGTTTTCATTTACCTTAAAGCATCATAGACTCTGTAACTTGAACGAAAGAACTGGAATAAAAATTTGCCATAATGCAACAGAAAAATAAAAAAGTATTAAAATGACATTTATCCTATATTGTTCATTCACAGAGATGCCAAGCAACATGAAAAAGCCAAGAATGTACTGATGCTCTATCTTGAACACAAGAAGCTTATAAGAAGCAAAGAAACTATGCTTTAATGAAATTACATTTATGGAAATCACATTTTGTGTTTATGAGATGCTCACATATCTTATGTTTGTGGATTACTACATAGCCAGATTGTTAATATTTTACTTATTTCATTCACAATTCTCTGTAAAATGACCAATGAACTCAATAAGAACAGATTATCTATAAACAAAGCATAATAGGTGGAGATGTGAATCCAAGCATAGAAGAAATAGAAAAGGAGAAAATTTTTTCTAGAACACAATGAGGGAAAAGGACATGGGATAAGAAGCTGGGTTAGAATAAAGGGAGAAAGAAGAAATAGATAAATGAGGGACCATAAGAAAAAATTTAGATGGAATTTTAAAAGAAAAATGGAATTCTCTGCATTTCTATTACACATAATATGTAAGGTGAACCAGAATAATCTAATTTCATTGGTGTTAACAAGTAAATAGCCAACATTTCTATTTAAAGTATGGATTTAGAGATTTAAGGAGATAAATTCCACTGTTAGATTCTTGTGTTAGATCTCTCTATTAATATTCCTTAATAGAGAGATTCTCTAAGTAAGGTCCATGAAGAAACTTGAGTAAGAAGAGTTTGTGAGCTGCTTTCAGCTTTTCAAAATCTTTATTGAATTCATATTTTATGAAAACAAGGCCACTAAGAGGCTGCCCTAAAAAGAAAAATTTCATTGGGGCTGAAATTATTTTGATTCAGTGACAAAAATGTTTTATTTAATGCAGCTTATAAATTCTAACATAGATCTTTGATTAATAAAAAATATGAACACTACTAAAAGTGAGTGTTATAGACAAATATTATTCAAAATCAATAGAAAAACTAACAATGAAGATCTGTATCTTTAAAAAATGAAGAAATCCTCTTCTGAACAGTTAAAAACATTGTCTCAATGGCCAAAATAGGCAACCAATTTATGTTTGTGCTAATGTCTATAGTTTTTTATGATATTCACATGATTATGACACATACATACAAATTTATCCTTAGAAAAATGTAATTGTTAACTAGGTTTCTATTTTACATGTTGATGTTTTCAATACACACACACACACATCTTGCTGATTTAAACATCAAAATTGATTTTGTTTATGTACACACCCTCTTTAATTCTGAAGACAGAAGAATCTAACAGTGGAATTTATCTCCTTAAATCTCTAAATCCATACTTTAAATAGAAATGTTGGCTATTTACTTGTTAACACCAATGAAATTAAATTATTCTGGTTCACCTTACACATTCTGTGTAATAGAAATGAGAATTCAAGAATTATATTTTTAATACATTATATAGTAAATTATTCAATTATCAGTGAAAAGAAATATAATGTATATCAATAGAATATATGTTAAAATGTATATGGACAAATAAAAGATCATTTTTAAATATAGATTTCTTTACTCACCATCTTTATTCTCATGCTATCTTTCTAGTTATCTCTTTCTGATATCCTGGCTCCAATTCTTTATATTACCAAGACCTCTAATTCATTGACTCTATATGTCCTCAGTCCCCTTCCACTCATCTAAGATGGTTCTTTTCTACCTGTGTGTGCCCCACATCACCTGCCCTCTTTCCCTTTCTCTTCCCTCATATCTCATTTTCATGACTTAAACCAAAAGCTCTGACATCATCTTTCACGTAACTTGCTCTAGCTTCCACTACAGCAGGAAATCCTATCACCACCACCTTCAAAATATACCCTGAGTCTATACAGTTCTATCACCCTCCACTGCTATGGAGATCAGGAGAAAAAAAGGAACCTATAGAGGCAACCCTGATGTTAGGGGCTGGTTTTCCTCATGCTACCAATAGGCATCTGCCAATTCCAAAAAAAAAAAAAAAAAGCCCAAAAGCTGAATGCCCTGAAAATCACTCAAAACCACCCAAGAAGGTACTGGGAAAGCCATTGATGGGAAGGTCCCTTGAAGTCCGCATCATCTCACTGTAAAGTCACTTCAGGGGGTACCGGGGAAGCCGCCAGCTCCAGAAAAACTGAAAGCCAGAAAATTGTAGTTCTAAGGCAGAAAATGTACCTTGAATAGTTTTGATTTTCCTAGATTGGTCTTCTGAATTTGTCTATTTCGTAGGTAGTCTAGAGTATTTGGGAATTGCAATGAGCCAATGTTGTAGGCAGGTGGCGCAAGAGGACCGTATCTACCCCGGGGCCGCTCCTTTTGGCCCCTTCTGTTCTGGATATTGTTCAATGATGAGTCCACGGTAATCCAAGGAGCTGTTCTCACTCCCGCAAAAATCTGCACCTCTGCTTCGTCTAGGAAGAGAAGGGCTTCATTTGGGCCCCCAGTGGGTCTTTGGAAGAGTGCCCTCATGTCTTCCCAGCTTCTCTGCACACTTCCTAAAAGTGTTGGGATAATTCAGGAAACTACACGGCAGGAGGTTAAAACTTAAAGTTTTCTGCTGAACACTTATTTTGGTTGAAAAGCATTTAAGGTGTTAAATTCTTTACAAGAGGGCCCCCTGAAGTCCACACAATTGTTAATCAGTCTTCCCTGCTTTCCAGCCCAGGCCTCTCTGTAGAGAAAGAAAGAAAATTAAAACCGCCTTCCATCTCACCCAGGCATCCTTCACCTACTGTTCTGAGGGCGGGTTGCTGCCCATAGACATGACCGACTCCAGGACACGCCTAGGGCAAGTGCAGCTCCTCCAGTCAAAATGTTTAATACCTCCTCAAGGAAAAAAACACACACACACAGAACCAACACAAAACTCACAGAAAAAGATCTGATTTGTGGTTACCAGAGGTGGGTTTGGGTAGTTGTTGGTGGTTGGTGGTCAAAATATACAGACTTCCAATTTCATCGTATATAGGTACTGGGGTATGATGTGTGACAGTTAACAATGCTGTATGGTACAAAAACTTTAAATAGAATAAATCCTGAATGTTCTCATCACAAGAAAAAACATTTTTTTTTCTTTTCTGTGTGTCTGTATGGGCTAATGAATGTTAACTAAACTTATTGTGGTTATCATTTCACTATATATGTAAGTAAAATCATTATGCCCTTGTGGACGATAAAAAAGGCCACATACTAAACCTGGCAAGCTCAGAAGAGGCCAACATGGTGCTTCCCACAAACTCAGAGACCGAAAATAGCCAACCACAGAGGATGGTCTGAACAGAAAATTTCTAACTAAAAGCAGCTCAGGAAGGGTAGTCACTCGACCTTAAGTGAGCCTGTTTATTGTCTTTTTGCATCTAAGATAACATACCCTTGAAAGGTCAGAGTAATCCCCTTTTTTCCAGAGCCCTCAGAGCACAAACCACAGTACCAGATCAGGAGACCACAGAACCCTTCACGGTTATCTTTTTTCCCACATACCATCTTTATGTGTTGTAAATGTTAGTTATTAACTGTCCTGTACCTACCAGTGTAAGAGAAGCATGTGTCCCTCGGTTTTACTTTTTATACAAACCCAGAGAGTTCCCCGCTTTGCTTTCTCCTGCTCCTTTAATCTACCACCAATGATCCCTCCTTAAGTCTTTATTTGATTCTAATGTTTAAAATAAGCTGTAAAACTGTCATTCTCCAGAGCATTTTCTTATTCTTCTGAGATTTTGCTTCCTGGAAATTGTCATCAGTTTGGCTCAAATAAACTAATTAAAATTCTCTACTGGTTGGACATTTCTTACTTCACCACAGTAATACCTTAAACTTATACAGTACTATATGTTAATTATCTCAATAAAACTGGGGGGGAAATTGACCTGGGGGAAGCAGATTATAAAAAAGCATTTTATCATGATTCACTTTTTTAAAAATCATATCTATTCATAAAAATAAAAGAATATGGCTTAAAATGTTAACAATGTGTATTATTGGGTTGGTAATATAGTGGCTTTTTTTGGTGATGGCTTACGATCTTCTATAATTATAAATTTTACAATGAACATATGTAATTTTGCAATCATAAAATATATTAAATTTTTTTTTAAAATAAAATTCCTCATGGTCTTCAGAGGCACAATCAGCCCCAATCTTTACCACTGCAAGACCTTAGACCATTGGCTGAGAAAGAGGGCCGGTGGCTTTGGTTTCCAGCCCCCCACTGCCCAGGCAGGTGTGGGCACTCAGCGCGGTCTTACAGATAGATCTGCCTCTGGGTACAGGTGCAGGAACGGTTCAATCAAACCCAGGTATCTTCCAGGGACAAATGTTTATTTTCCAAGAAAGTAATCTAAAATTTTAAGAAGGAAGGGACGTTTTCCTAAGTTGGCAAACAGTGGAGTCCAAACCTCTCTTTATTGGTCAAAACAATGTTGCTTTAACATCATCAGCACCACCTCTACTCCCACTGTTCTTTTCAAATTGTGCATTTTGGGACCAACCAGGAATGAGAGTTTCATATCTGTGACATCTCCCTCGTAAGGGACACTCCCTGCAGTTCGCAAAAATTAGATTCTCTTAATTTTCAAATGTCATCTGCTAAGGATTCAATCTTCAGTATCCTCTTCTGCCCCAGTCTGGATGAGAGGATGAGAAATTGGGCAGCTTTATTTCTCTGTTTACATCATTTAAAAACCAGCATGAGAGGATTGTGCTGCTTTGTGCAACCACAAATCTCACACAGTTGAAGGGTTGTCCTGATGAGGTAGCTTCAGTTGTTAGTAACAAGCTGATACCCACAGGATGGTGGCCCTGCCCAGCACCCAGCTACAGGAACAAAGAAAGATTTTCCCTTTCGAGGTTTGGACCCACCCAGTCTGGACCTATGAAGACCTTGTTTCCATTAGAATGACATTCACAGAGCTGATCTTTCAGTAGCTGTATTTGACTCAGGCAAATGGGAGGTATTCAGCAGTAAAAAAAAATTATTTATCCCTTTTGCCTGAAAAAAAAAAATCCTTTAGGACCAGGATTAATTCGCTTCCACAAAATAGGTCAAGCAAATTCTTACAAGGCTAGGCAATGAAGCAATGTTTCCAGGGGTCTCGGGCCAATATTTATCTGGAATAAAAGTAAAATATCAATGACCTCATAGGCCAGGAACAAATAGTCTAGTGCCTTTTGGGTAGACATTCATTATTAACTATGAAGTTCAAGGATACATTTGGGACATGATGACCAGAGTATTTATGACTATCACACCAGTGAGTTCCAGCTGCTCTCACCCCACCAGCTGAAGTGCCCTTGAGGTCAGGTGCAGTCAGTGGAACTTATAGGGAATTCTGAAGGTGGCACATGCCTAATTGTTATCACTATAGATTTTCTACAAAGTGTTCATAAAGCCAGATATGATACTGTTCAATAACTTCACCCTGAGTATATGGCACTTGTGTTCCTGCCCCAAAAGAGAACCATTTTGAACTTGAGTCCTATCTGGAATTTACCTTTCCAGCAAGAGGACAAAATGCCAAAATTTATTCTCATCTCACATCAGTGCCTCAGGGCAGAAAAGAGGCAACTGGAAGAAAAAGAGTGCTCAGATTAAAGAGAAAAGCGGGCCTGCAAAGCTGGGCAAATAAAGGAAGAAATCTTTCCCAAGATAAAAATTTGTCCTGGGACAATAATTTGCAAAGTTTATGAAGGAAAGCAAGAACTCCTTAGGAATTTTATTGCAAAACACACTGAACTGACAGTGCTATATCAAAATAAAGAATTTTCTTTGATGAATAATTAGGTAGTTTTCACATTTATCTAAATTTAGGCCACTGTAGAATAACTCTGGACACAGAAAAGGAAGGAACTGGGGCCAGAGAACAATAAAAACCCAAATCAGAACAGGACAGAGCCCATCCTTATCACCACACTCAGCTAAGGATTTTCATCAACTTACATTGAAAATGAATAACAAATTCATGTCTGAAATTCACAGTTTCGTTTATAGTTTGTCATATATAATGTTCCAAGTCACTGTAGGGAAACCTGCATGCAGCTCTCATTCCAGAGTGTGGATACATTTGATCTCAACTCCTGCGCTGGTTTGATAGCCTCATGATTTGAAAAACCTGTGAGTATTGGTAGATGAGATGGCCCCTTTAGGGGGATCTGCTTCCTCATCAGGATGAGATTCTGGGTCCCAGGTGGGATAGATCAGGGGAGGGGAGACGCAGCTCTTGTTTCCTTCTATGGTTACACTGCCTCACATGGTGACATTTTAAATTAATACTTATTAGCAACAATAAGCAACTTTTATTTGTATAACCCTACTATGTGTCAGACACTCTGTAAGCATACATCATATATTGCTCCTTTTAAGACATGAGGAAGCCTTAATTATTCCTATCTTACCAACAATTTGGAAATCAAGGTTCAAAGAACTAGTTAACCAACTTGACCTAGGTCACATCATCCATTTGGATCCAGAAAGTTGAACGAGTCTTCCTGCATATGGCCCTAGTCCTGACTGCTCATGAGACCTCCGATAGAGGGACTCTCAAGACCAGTGGCACCTCTCCGTGGCTAAGTGCATCACTGTGCCCTCTGTCTGGCACAACCCAGGGACTGAGGAAAGTGGTTGAAATGATTTCTTGTGGCCCCAGAACATTTTCAAGGATTAGAGGCAAGCATATAGAGTCTTCCATAAGACCTGTCCTCTGTAATGCTAAAAGCTTTTCTGAGCAGCTCGTGGGGGTGAAACGCTTTCCAGCACACAACATCAGCTTTGGAGGAACTGAGGCAAATTCTAAACAACTGATCTCTCCCCCTCCCCACCCTATGTTGGATTCCTACTCTCACTGAGGACACTTTTTCTTTTCTCTTTTTATTTCTTCCTTCCTTCCTTCCTTCCTTCCTTCCTTCCTTCCTTCCTTCCTTCCTTCCTTCTTTTCTTTCTTTCTTTCTTTCTTTCTTTCTTTCTTTCTTCTTTTTTCTTTTCTTTCTTTCTTTTTTTTTTTTTGGAGAACTGTCTGGGTTTAAGTATATGCATGGATATTTCCTTTTCCCAGTTGCAGCAAAAACTGCCTGGATGTTTTACATTCTTGAGGCTCTTCGAGACAGGTAATGTCAACAATGATGTTCTCTTAGGATATTAAGGAATATTAGAGGTTTGTATTCAGAGGATCTTCCTGACATATATGGATTAGAATATGACCCAGATTAGTCTTCCAAATTACAAACATAAGATAATAATGCTGCATATTAATTTATAATCATTATGGACTACTTTTTATTCAGGGCTTTCTATTGGTTTTCAGTCCATATGTCAAGATTTTAATAGCTATTGTCTCCTTTACTCATCAAAAACAACTCACGTAAGATAGGTGTTTATTAATTGTGTGACCTGGAGTAAGTTACTGGGCCTCACTGGGCTTCAGTGCCTTGGTGGCAATAATAATGGCACCTCCTTCAAAGGTTGTAATGGTGATAGAGCTGAATAATACACATGGAGTGCTTGGCCAGGCACCTGGGACAGAGTAAAAACTCACACTGTATGTGCTCTCATGCCGTTTTATGCTCAGGAAACAGAGCCCCCAGGAAATCTTGCCCAAGGTCACACAGCTGAGATGCAAACCTCAAGATGAAGTTGTTAGCCACTCTGCTGTGCTGCCTTTTTAGTTTACTCTTGGCTTAATTAATTAATTAATTAATTTATTTATTTATTTAAACGGAGTCTTTTGTCTCTGTGTTATGTCTGGAGATAAACTCTGTTGGGTGGAGCACAGGGCTACAAGGATGGTGGATGGAGGGGCCGAGAGGCTGTGGATGAATCCACGCATGCTCATCTCTGCTGTTAGGATAAAGCCACACGCAAGTGTTGGAAGCGCTGGTCAAGAGTGACCCTGTGTTCTGGTTTACCAGACCAGTCTTGACTTTACAGTCATCCTGGTATAATTACTGAGAGTGGCCTGTCACTCTCAAAAGATCTTGGTTCAGAAAATCATTCAACAACCTCACCCACAGTGGTGCCATGTTTAGCCCATTCCCATAAGGAGTTGCCTCCTGGCCCCATTTACAGACTGTCAGCAGCCATGTCTTGTACACCTGGATTTTTTCCCTGCTCCTCAATGCTTATTGCTTTAAACTTCAATCTTTTCTCCTTGCAGTTCTCCGTCCATACTCCCCCAACTCTTCCTAGTTTCAGACTCGCAGTTGAGGCCTGCGAATTAAGGATGTAGACTCTGGAGTCTCGTGACTGGGGCTCTCTGTCCTGGGACAACCATCGCTGGCTGGTGAACCACACCACCTTCCTCCAAGCACGAGGAACTCCTCTGCTGAGTGAAACACTAGGCCAGCTCTCATGGGATTGTCATAAGATGATGCTTGGTGAATCTGAGCTGCCTACTCATCATACTATTATCCTTTTGTGAAAAAATTAAAAGATGATGGGACAGTCCAGCAAATAAAACATGATGCCCTTCTTAGCTTTACCAGTTATCCCTGCTAGGCACCACATGAAGCATGACAAAGGATCCTTGGACTATGACATAGAAATCTTAATAGATTATTTCATTTCTGTTAAACAAGGGTGGAGGCTGAGCTTACAAGTCAGAAGAAGCCCATTGGTATGAATTGTAAGCTGCAATGCCAGCCCCCTGCCCAGTACCCGTCAAGCTACCTGGAATTCTACTGCCACTTTTTACACAATCTTGAGATGTTCTCAGCCTCTAAGAATGTACTATTAAAATCTCAGAGTCCCTGAGCTGTCCCTCAGCTCCTCCAGGAGGCCTCACGCAGTGCCCTGCCCCCACCGGGTTTCTCAACATGGTGCCCTCCTCTAGCTTTATCTTTGCAAGCTCTGCTCTGCCTCATCTTGTGGGGGACCTGCTCTCTGCTAGTTATCACCATGGAGGCATGAAAAGGATAGTCAGTGTGGTGGACAGGGGTTGGTTTGCCCTTCCTGTTACCCATTCTCTCTTCCATTGGTAAGAGCACTTGAAATTTTCTTGGCTGCATTAACCCCTTCCACTCCCTCTTCCCTAGCCCAACCTTTGGCATGTGTCTAGGCCTCATCAATTGGAGTCACAGTGATTGGTTCTTGGAGGCCACATGACTTAATTTGAGCCAATGAGCAGTCCTGAGGTTTGGGCTGGGATGACAGGGCTGAAGCATGCTGTCCTCTAGGGTTGCTAAGAAAGTGGGGAGCTGCTGGAGGTCATTTAAGAATAAAGCCAACACAAAGAAAGGCAAAACTGACAAACTGGAAAAAAGATTTCTGATGACATTATTTTGGCACCTGACCTAGCTGTGCTTGAAGCCAGTCTACCCTAATTATGAAGCCAATTAAATCCTGCTTTATGCTTATGTCATTTTGAGTTAAGTTTCTGTCACCTGCAACCCAAAAACTCCTGGTTAATGCAACAGGGAAATGTGTTATTGCTCTTGAAAGGTTTGCATTTTAATAATAGGCATGTTTTCAGCTCAGAGATACATTTGAATGATAGAATTTCAGTCATCAGTGTCAGCTAGTGGTTGAAATGCTTTGAAGTAGGGTTAGGAACTAGAGACACTTAAATTCCACTCCACCAGTGACTGTCTCATCTCCTGTCACTGAGAGTGGCCCAGCTTCAAGGCCTGACCCTCTCGGCCCAAAGGAGTGCCTCTGCTGGTGTCAGGCCTGAGGACACAGCCTAGGTGATCCCTCCATGCGAGAAAATTTCTCATTGAAATTTCTTCAGCATGCTTGTCCTCATAATCAGTGAGCACAACTCCTACAATCAGTATTACTATGTGAGAATCAGCTAAAGTGGCAGATTGTCCTAGAAATGTCATCTTGTATCCCGCCTCCATTCACTGGCCTTCCATGTTTCGCGTTCAGACAGGCAGCCCAACTTGGCAGGAAGAGGTTATTTTTCTGAAAGTGAAAACTGCTCTCTCAGCTGGCGGAGGAGCAGGGCTCAAAGATCAGCTCACATACCAGACCATCCTTCTTCTCCTTTTAATAAGAATGGCTGCCCTCCTTGTTTGCTTTGAGAGAAGATCATTTTCTGAGAGCCAAGTGACTGGGCTCCCAACAGCCTCTCTCTCCGGGTAGGACCCACCAAAGAATGCAGCGCGAGCATCCAATCAACTCTCAGAGCATAGAAAGAATCCCTGTCATGTGGACATCAGTTAAATTCATTAATGGCTCACAAATTAGTTCAGATTAATTTTTTGATCTGTGGGATTGTTTTAAATGGAGCTCCAGCAACAGACCCTGCGAGCAGGACTTATGTGTAAATGGTTTATTAAGGAAATGTTCTCATAACAGCCGGGAAGGGGGGAGCTGGACAGAAAGGGGAGAGCCCAGGCCAAATGCCATCTCAGGCAAAGTCCCCCTTGGCCTGAACCCAAAGAGCTCTGGTGTGTCCCCAGTCAGGGCAAGGGCGCTGGGCTCTCAAACCCCTTCTCTGGCAATTGGCAGTCCTGGTTATGAGCCACCTAGAGGACAGAAAGACGTAAACCCCAGGCCATCTGGCTCCACACTAGTGAGTACAATGACTCAGTAGATGAAGGGTAGTTATAGCAACAGCTCACAGAGGGACGGGTGGGGTGGGGGCAGGCGCTCACAGACGTGGTAAAAGGATGTGAGGTGTCAGGATGGGCGCCACAGGGCTTCCCAATGACTCACCACACAGACTACAAATGCAGGGGTGCTGGGCTCAGCTTTGGGAGGATTAACCGCCCGCCTTTCTTTGAGAACTACTACCATCACCACCACGCCCTTCCCTCCCACCCACCCCCACCACACGCAGTTCAACTTTCCATGGCTGAGTCCATCTGCCTCCCCGGCCACAACCCAGCGGAGAGAACTTCTCCTGAGAGTTTGGTTCGGAGACTGAGACTCATATTCAGTCTGGTTGTCGGCCTGGACAGGGGTGGAATGAATTTAAGAGTGAGGTCGCCTTTGTGGGGTGGCCAGGCTTGGACATAGGCCCAGAGAAGCAAAGAAAACCAATCCACAGAAAGAAAGAGGAGTGTATAAGCGGATTCGTAGCTAATAGTTATTAAGTGCTGGCTATGCATCATGCCCTGTTTACACACAGGTGAATCATCAGATCCTTACCCCAAGCCTGTGAGGTGGAACTGGAGTTGTTCTTAACCAAGGTGAAGGACACTCGGGTCTCACATGGTTTAGTAAATTATCCAGGGTCACACGGCTTGACAGAGTGCAGTCATGATTCAGTCCTCTGGTTCAACTCCAGAGCCACGTGCTGCCCACAGGCCAGGAAGGCCTCTCAGATTAGACTTTGTGGCAGTTCAGATGACAGGTGTCTGGGGCCAGGACTGTGACTGAGAGATAGCTAAAGAGAAGCTCTGAGATGTAACCACAAGGTAGAATCCACTGGGTCAGCTTCTGGCAAGGAAGAGGGTTGCTATGTCTCTGGCAGGAGCCACGGGATGGAAGGTGGGGCTCGCCAAGACGGGAAGAGCTGTGCAGAAGCCAGTTTGATCTGCAGAAGGAGGCAGGAGAGAAAGCAGTGATGCGCTGTGTCTGACAAGAAGAAAGCAGATAAAATGCAGGCACCATTCTTTCTTCAGCCTCATTGCTCCTTTGTTATAGCTCAAAATTCTCTGTCTCTCTTTTACAAACCTGCCCCCAAAAATGTAAGGCCTAAAAACTCCCGTGAATTCAGATCTGAACAGCAGTGGAAAGAACTTGAGGTTTGGGATGGGGAATTTCAGTCATCAGTGTCAAGCTAGTGGCTGAAATGCTTTGAAGTAGGGTTAGGATCTAGAGACACTTAAATTCCACTCCACCAGTGACTGTCTCATCTCCTGTCACTGAGAGTGGCCCAGCTTCAAGGCCTGACCCTCTCGGCCCAAAGGAGCATCTCTGCTCGTGTCAGACTCAGCCCTGGTCTACCACCTGTACGTGTGCATGCTTGAACGTGCCCACTAACCTCTCTGTCTCATTTTCTCAAGAATGAGAGTTTGGGACGTGATGTTGTCTAAGATAATTCTCTAATAGTTGTCAAGTGTTCTAATTCTTTTTTATTCAGTAATTGTCTTGGCCAAGAGTATATGGTACGTATTTCAAAAACAGAATGGTGTTGCCAAATTTAAAAAGCACTGGATATTTAGAGCGCCGTGTACCGTTACACTGCAGTGATTTTTAATTAATTAATTTGAAGAGTTAATATAGGTTGTGGTTAAACAGAGAAACAGATTATCTGAATTCAGTCAGCCACTTGCTGGGTAGACAGCCTTGGCAAATTACTGAACCTCTCTGTCTTGGCAAATTATGGAACTCTCTGTGCTTCTGCAAAATGGGCACAGGATTACCATGACAACGCTTAATGCATGTTAAGTTCTCTATGTATTACATAATTACTATTTAGACTAACTACTCTTTAGCCGCCGACTTTCTTATCTGTAGAATGGGATTACTAATAACTACTTATAATTAAGACTATGGGGAAAATGAAATAAAGTCATATATCAACTTAAAGCAACACAGCCTATTTCTTTATACGTGTTTGACCAATGTGGGTAGACAGACAGCCAGGCAGACAGACAGACAACTAGAACCTGGCTCCCAACCCCACTTCAGTTTCCAAGGAATAATGGAACCTGGCTCCTTTCTGAGTGTGTCTGTGACAGGAGCTGTGCTGTCGTTCTCTCCCCGTTGTTTGAGGGCTTTTATTTTAGAGTAATACTAAGTTTTCCATAAGGCCTTTCTTTAAAAGTAGCACAGTGTGTCTGGGCTCCGTGGTTTCCATTGTCCTCTGAGTAATGGCAAGTCTGTTTCTCCCCAGGATGGTGTTAAAGTAGAAACTGACCTGCTGGTGCTCTTTCTCCTAAATCAAACATCTAGCTTCTATTTATTGAAAACGAGTTGAAAGAAAGAATCACATAATTATGCTTCTTCCCATATTCTTTCTAACACATTGCTCCTAGCAGAATCTGTGTTATGCCATGAAATTCTGCAGCTTACAAAAATTTAATAGCGACATGGGCCCAAAGAAAAGTAAGATTCCCTATTCTACACTTAACACAGATGAAAATGCTCCTCAGGAGAATAACACGACCCATTTTTTTTTCCAGGCATTTAGGAGTGTGTACCTGATGGAAGAAAAGATGCAGCTTCAAGAGTCAGAAAAGGGAACCAGAAAATATGAGCCAGGGGTCTGAGCAGCTCCAGCCTTACGGAAAAGAACGAGAAGAGAGGATGGCGGCCTGTCCTCTGCTTCCTGTTCCATCCTCCACACTGGAGTCTCTCCGTGATCATAGTGAGGAAACTGGCGAGGTTTGTATTTAACTTCATGGTAGAAGAGGAAACTTGCACTTTTCAGCTGCCGCTCATTTTAGACCTGACTGTACTTTCCGCCCCCACCCCCACGGTCCCTCGTCGGCTCCTGCATCAGAAGAGCAGTGACTCATGCAGCTGAGGCTTGGGGAGCTATGAGGTTTAGTGAGGAAGGAAGAAGGCCACGTTCATTGCAGGCATTGCCTTTCAGGAGCCAAATACTGGAAGTGGGTGACAGAAGGGAGAATGGCCACTCATCCTTGCAGTTTCCTCCAGTGCTGTGGCACCATGAGAGACACAAAGGTAGATGACAGAGCTTCTGCCTTTGGCAAAGTTATGGATTATCTTGGGCTAAATTTGGTAATTTGAGTGACACTTTTTCCAGTTTCAATCACTTGGCAAGACCATTCCTAAGGCCTGATTGAGAACTGCTCCGTGCCTGAGCCATCTGACATTGCAGAGAGAAGAGCTTGGAACCAAGTAAGCAGTCAATAGACGGAGCTTCCTGTTGCTGGCACAGCTCTGGAACGGCTACACGAGGGGCTTCAAGACAGGCTTCCGCTTGGGAAGGCGCAGCACCTAAAGGCCATGTGTACTGAGCCAATACTGTGTATTTCATTAGGCTGTATATTTATTTGGGGTGGTGTGAGGAGGGGCTGACAGAAGTTTGGGGAGGTAGACTAAAGCTACTACAGTTAGCCCTTGATGCCACCTGTGCAAACTATTGTACGCAGCAGCCTGGGGAGAGGAATGCACTGTTGCTGCCACCGAAAAGCTTCCTCACTATTTGGACATGCACATTAAAACAAACAAGCTCTGAAAAAAGAGGACCATCCAGGAATGGGCCAGATGAGTGTGAGAGGCACAGGTGCACTAGTGTGGGTTCAGGAAAACTTCACAGATGAGATTGTGAAGCATGAATGGGTGGATGGAGAGAAAAGTGTGGACAATAGGATGGATGAGAAGGTTGAAATAAACAAATATGAAGACAGGGAACTGAGCAGGTGAACGTGTGAAGGACCTGTGTGGTTTTTACTGACCCATTCATTTATTCCACAGACATGTATTGTTCATCTACCCTGTGCCAGGCATTATCTTGGGTACTAGGGACCCAGCAGTAAATAAATCATGCTCCCTAGAATGTGAGGATTGCTGCCCTGATTTCAGCCCCAGCCTACCTGCCCCATGTTCCTGGCAGCCAAGCTCCCATCTTCAATCCTGCCTGCAGAGCGGGTTCTTGTTTCAGGCCATTCTTCAGTGCAGACAGATACACCTCCCCCTGCCACCGCCCCCACCGCCCACCGCCAGCCCTTGTGCAGGCAGCTCCTGTGACGTGAGGCAGACACAGGATAAATTACCGCCCCATCATCTTCATGCATAAAACATGGCACAGGAGGCCGCCCAGCCTGCAGCTGCCTTCGGGCAGGTTGGGAGCTCAGGGAAGGGAAGGATAAGAAAGTTACAAGATAAAAGAAGTCGACGAAAGCCTGGGATATAAAGAGAGAGAGAGAGAGAGAGAGAGAGAAGGTTGTTTTCTTTTTAATTTTTATACATCTGGCCTCGACTTCCTGTATTGCTGGGAGCCTTTGTTCACTTGTCATGAGAAGGTCTTAGACCCACTTTGGGACCATGGTGTTACCTTCACGATTACACTGGATCAGAAACAGGCCATGGAGGGACAGGATCCGGAGGAGGCAGCTCAACCGTGAGTGTCGTGAGTGCTGTTGCGCGTGTGCCCGCTCCCCCGCCCTGCCCTCCTTCCCAAGCCGCCCACCCCCTCCTTTGTGCCTTCCTGCACATCCGCTCCAAGCCCCCTGCACTGCCCCGCTGTCCCATGCTCCCTCTTCCAACCATCTTTCCTTCATTTTCATCCACTTCTCTCTCTCCTTCTCTCTCCCTCCTATAGTTCTCTCTTAATTAGAGGTAACTAAATATACTGTTTCAAGTAGCAAGCAAGAGAAGGCCTCTTGTCTTCATTCTCCCTAGACGAGAAATACAAGTAAGTTTTTGTGCTAGTCAAGTTGTTGTGTGAATTCAAACTTTGGTTGCAATGTCTAGGTCTATAGGGATCAGCTCTGGAGCTAGAACAGGAGAAACTCTGGGCTCAGGGGGTTCACATTTCCTTTAAAGGGACCCAGTCATATGTCTCTTAAATTATCAGTCTCACTCAGAGGTTCCCCTTGAGTGGACAGGAACTCTAACCAAAGGGAAATTTTAGTGTGAAAGTAATCTGAGAAAATAAAAACACTCCAAGCTCATGTAACAACCATTACCCACCAATATGTAACATAGTGATTGTGTGCGCACGCGCGTGTGTGCGTGTGTGCGTGTGTGTGTGCGCGCGCACGTTGCTGGAAAGGTATATTTACCTCAGATGTCAGCAAAGTCAAATCCTTGGAGGCACCAGGTGCCTGAGGTAAATGAGTGAAAGGGCGGTTTTCACGATGGTAAAGAAGAGCCCACTTTCTTCTTATCTCTGTCATGAGAAAAACAACAGTGAAACCATGACGATAAATTACAATTGACATTTGGCCTCTGTCTGGGATGCAACGGGGAGTGGAAGAGACTGCAGTAGATGGGAAAGCCTTGTCCGCCACTGGAGAGCACCTGCCATGCAATGTCATCAGATTGTTTTCATGAGAAATGGGTGTCCAGCAGTTCGCCAGGATCCTCAGCTTTGTAAGAAAAGCAAACAATAACAACAACAACACGGTAATTTCTAAATGAAAGCTCTCAACTTTAAATATTGGCAGTTAATGCCTTAAAGTTTAAATACTGGAAGAACCAATGTCTGCTCCGATGCAAAGCGCAACAGCTGTGAGCCAGCAAGCCCGGGTTCAGTGCTGGCGGTGCTCTCACGGGAGCCCGTCCCCCAGTGTTATTTAAGGCTAGTTGTATGTCTGTGAGTTCTTCTTATGTGTTATAAGTCTCTGGTGAAGACAGTTCAGTTAAGATGAATGAGTGGTTTAAGAACATTAATAGTAAACACAGTCACAGTCTGCGAGCTTAGGAGGCCACGCTGGGCCGGTTGGATTCCAAATGACAGGCCACATACCAGAAATTGCAGCCAGCAAAATACTTCTTTAAAGTACTTGGTGAAACCATTAGTAATTTTCTGAGTCTTCACCTTTATATTCATCTGCTTCTTTCTGTTGTGCCTACCTTGAGTTTAAGGTCCAGTTTTGTGACACCTCATTCTGTGCCCAGAGGAAAATAGTCGTGGCCCCACAGATTAAGGACAAGGCCTCTGCTGTGGGATGTCACCGAGGAAGAAGGCAGAGTGGTCCGTGGTGCTGCCTCCTGATGGGGAGTCGTCATCTTACCCTCTAAGAACAGAACGCCTGTTTCATTAGAGAGGCTTTCCTTAAACTATGAGACTACTACCTGGGTACTGCGATTCGATTTCTATATGGTTTTAACATGAAACAATATTGTGTTAATAAATGTTTAATCCAAGCTTAACGTTAAGCAGGCTAGTCCTGACCTCTTTGGCAAAAGAGGAAGGATTCTGACATTCCTCCAGGACAGTCAAGAGCCCTGCTGTATTGGAGTCTGCATGAGTCTGAAATAGTAACTGTTATCAAGTGACATTGTTTGGTTGCTTGTTCGTATTTGTTTGCATGTGTTTCAAGGCAGAGAATCAGAGGCAGTGGGAAGGGGAAAAGAGTGAAGACCCTGAGAAGGGAAGAATCAAGGGAGAAGCTTCTCACGCAGACACCAGCCTACGAGGGTGGCCTTAGACTCTGTTTTGCAATTGCTAAAATCTGTCTTCGGTAACTTATCCTAACTTCTTTCTCTGAGGCTTTCCTCACAGGTCAGCATCTCCTCTGACGTTGTTGCTCCCTGGGGCTATATTGTCATTGAGAAAAATAAGTGAATTACCTTTTTTTTTTCCTCAAATACACCAAGAGACCTTGAATGGCAGGGAAGACACACATGCCACTGCTCCCCATTTCCATACCCAGGCAGACATTGCCAATCAACCACAGTTCTCTCCACATTGTTCTCGCCCAAGAAGGCCAAGCCCAGCCTTCCAATACAGTGTTGCTATCACTAATCAATTAGAATTGCCTCAACAGTTGAAACCTGTATTTGTTTTCTATTGCTTCATGGCAAGTTACCACAAGCTTCCTGTCTTAGAAACAGGCATTTATTATCTCAAAGTTTCCGTGGGTCAGGAGGCTGGGTGTGAATTAGCCATGTCTTCTGTTTGGGGTCTCCCATTACTGCAGCCTGGGTGTCAGCCAGAACTGTGATCTCCCCTGGGGATAAGGGTCTTCTTCTGAGTTCAGGGGCTGTTGGCAGAATTGGGGTTGTAGGATTGAGAGAGACAGAGCAATAGCTCAGCAGGAGCCTGGACTTTCTGCATGCAGACAGCAGGGGCGGGCAGGGCGTGGCAGTGAGGGGTGGGCACAGATAAGAGGGTGCCCTGTGACCTTTTCTTTCCTTTTGTCTGATAAAGTTAGAAGGTTAAAGGAAAGAAAACCTGGAAAGTGTATACACTTTGAAAACATGGAGTTTTGGCTTCAAATCCTACTTCTACCACTTCTTAGCTATTGGCTGGTGGGCAAGTCATTCTGCCTCCCTGAATGCGCACTTTTCTGGCTTTGAAATGGTTGTTCTAATGACAGCAAACTCACAGTATTATTGGGGGCATTCAAAACATACAGAACATCAAGTGCCAGGCCTTGCGCAGTGTCTGGCACACAGCAATGGTATCTCTTGGGATCTGAGAGATTAGAAGTGGTAACAGGGACAGTTAGAACAGTGTAAAGGGGTGACCAGAACCACCACTATGCTTTTAGGCTAGGGGAAATGCTACTGGAGAAGGTAGCCCCTTCTCAGCCCCTAACGTCACCCCGTTTCCACCAGCCTGCTTCACACCAGGCAAGAGCGACCCAGCTACACCAGGAAAAACCACCCTAGCCCCAGAGGTACACTCCCTCCTATCTTTTTGGGGAGCTGAGGTGAATGTCCTTCATAGCACATCCCCAGGCTGCTTTGTGTACAAGTAATACTTCCAAGTGACATGGCCCAAGTGGAACTTACTGCTTCTGCTCCTTAAAAGGCTGAATTCTGCATCTAGCCATAGCTTGGGTGGAGGAGGCAGCAGGTGACGCTTTCTGTGGACCCCAAACAGAAGACATGGCTAATTCACACCCAGCCTCCTGACCCACGTAACAGTGACAAAGCCAGTACATTTGAGATTAGGGATGCTACCTAATGTCACTTTGTCATCTCATTCTCTTCCCCGGGATTCTCCTGACCCAGGGTGGTGTTAACTGCCACGTGTAGGCAGGCGTCCGGGTTCCACAGACCACCCCAGACCATGGTTGTGAGCGTGGCTGTGGGTTTGAAAGGGACTGTCCTGTTTGTGTCCATCCTGGACTGACCATCCTTCACAAGGAGGTGAGGACCCAGCCAGTTCATTCTTACCCCACATGGCTTTGGGGTGGGGGCACTCTGGTTCATAGAAACATCTGGGAGTTTCTTCTAAAAACCTTTGTGTCTCTAGATGCAGCTGAGGTCAAGGGCCAGTGGGGGGCCCATGGGGCCTGTGGAAGGCGAGTGTGTAGGCGCCCTTTCCAGCAGCCTTGGTCTGAGCATGGCCACCACTCTGCAGATGGTCCCTGCTTGCGACCAGCATCAGCTTACAGAGCAGCCCGGCTTACTATCGGCTTTCTGCCTAACTTACCTGTTATCTATCTGGCAAGGTGGGCAGACTCAGTGTCAGGCCTGGACGACTCACATTTCCCCCCAGGCTCCTCCCTCTGGATTAAGCTCTGTCTTGGGGAAGCCATATGGCTGCATGGATACAGACACCCAGATGCCCTAGACCACAGCACAAGCCACGGGCCGCCCCTTTCACCTGGCTGCCGTGGGATCTTACTGCCATTCTGACTTTATCAGACTTGTTCCCTAATGTCAGATGCCTTGGGCTGCAGCCACCGCTTCTGGCTGGGTTTCTCTGGTCTGTCTACACCTGAAGAAATTCTCTCTTAGTTTCCATCTCCTTTAAAGCTATAAACTTAAAGATTTGGGAAGAGGGGCAAGGTAGAGGATCACCCTAAGCATAAAAAAAGAAGAAAGAAGACTCAGAACATTCTCTATAATCTGCAGGTGACAGATTCTCCCAGGCCCAGTCTAGCCACCTGCTTAAGTGGTCCACGAACAGCCTCGACCCCAGGGCCTAACTCTCTCCTCAGCTTCACTTCTTGTTTACTGCACTTCCGTCAATCGCAGGGAATTCGACTGTGTTTTGTGTTAGGGGCCCTAGTATTCACACTGACAGAATTATTGATATACCTTCAAACCTGGCATCACCTATTTTCTTGTCATCTGGAAGAATAACTGCTTCCGTAGAAGCCTGGCCCTCCTCCTTCCTGGCTGAATGATTCTGGGAGTGCCATCAAGTGCCCCATTCCAGCTTACACCATAGGAGAAAAAGGATGAGAAACCCGAGACACGAGCAACTTTGAATAATTCAAGGAGGTTCTGTTGATTGAGAAAGTGCTCTTTGTATGCACATTGATCCGGATAGATATGTCAGCCATCTCCAGCCACGAATGGACAAAATGGGGGTGGGGAGAGAAAAGGAACAAAAGAAAAAATGCAAATGCTGCTAATAAAAATAAAAAGAATGGGGACAGCAGAGTGTTAGAGCATTAAGAGCTCGGGGACTGGTGCCTAAGCCTTCTGCTCTCAACTCAGTGGTTTGTAGATGGATTTTAAGAGCCCAGAAGTTAGTCACTAGAGTAACAACTCAGTCTCTGGTTGGAAGCAGAAAATTACCAAAATAGCAAATTTTCTCAGCAGCATTAAGCTAATATATTAAGTTGCTGGGAAGAAGGGTCTTAGGGGATATAAACCGCCTTGATATGTGTTCATCTAAACGCAACCCACTGGGTGAGTACCAGTTCTTCCTCAGAAATATCAAGATCCAAGAAATTGTTTAACTGCATAACAGAATGTGTATATTTATGTACACACACACACACACCTCTTACAAAAGTCATGAGCATTAAGATAATGCATGTGAAAATATCGTCAGCTTGCAGAACTATGCAAATCTCTGTTCTTAGTTTAGCACGTTAGAGTGTACTCTTCAAACTCAATTTTTTTTATTTTAAAATATAAGTTATCAGAAATTTCTTAAGGGGTTCTTTTTCTTTTAACACCTGACAACTTGGTTAAAGGAGACTTGCAAGTGCAAAAAGTGTTCCTTTTGGCACTGCTGTGCCAGGACTGTGGTGCCCCAGTTGTGTGCAGACAGATCTTGACCCAACTTCAGCACACACAGAGGGGCTGGACAGAGCAGGGACACACAGGCCCTGTCTCCTCGCCCTCTGCCCCCACCAGAGAACACCGAGTCATATATTTCCTCCAGGCCTCCTGCCACCTTTCCTTCAGGGCATTCCTGCTCCACCTTCAGGGTTTTCCTTCATTACTCTCCTAAAATCGTCATGGTTTTACATTTAAGAGCACTGTCATCTGCACTATCCAGTGCACAGCCACCAATCCAAAGACAATGCAGGAAAATTTATAATCTAAATGTATACAAGTGATTTCTTAAAAAGTATACATTAATTTTCTCTTTAAAAAATGTACATATTAAGAAAAGAAAAATGTACAGCAACTCTAAATAGAGTAACAGAAGTATTCCCTTCTAGAAATTCTCAGGCTTCTTGTTTTTAAAGATAAATAAGAATTTATTGTTTACAATAAATTGTTTACATATTGACCTTTAGAGGATGAATTGTTTACATATTGACCTTTAGAGGATGAATCTCTTCAATCTGCCCTTTGGGCCTTTATTTTTCATCTGCTAAGCAAAGGTACACTTTAGCTTGTCTTCCTGTGAATTATCATAAATCTGAATTAGTAAGACCTCAAATAATGAAACTCGACTCTGCTTTATGCATGTGGCAAATGCATATCTATATAACTGTCTAATAAAAGCATACTAACATCCAGATACCACCTATGTTTTCTTCTAGGAGTTTTATGGTTTCAGGTCTTACATTAAAGTCTTTAATCCATTTTGAGTTAATTTTTAAGTTAATGCTCCAGTTTCATTTTTTTGCATGTGGCTGTTTAGTTTTCCCACCATCATTTATTGAAGAAACTATGTTTTCCCTATTGTACTTTCTTTGTCATAAATTAATTGACCACATGTGTGTGAGTTTATTTCTGGGCTCTCTGTTTTGTTCCATCGATCTATATGTCTGTTTTTACACCATCACCATATTATTTTAATTACTAAAGCTTCGTACTATAGTTTGAAATCAGGGATCTTGATGCCTCCAGCTTTGTTTTCTTTCTCAAAATTGCTGTGGTGATTCAGGGTGTTTCGTGGTTAGATGCAAATTTTAGGTTTTGTTTGTTCTAATTCTGTGAAAAAAGCTATTGGTATTTTGATAGGGATTGCATTGAATTCGAAGATTGCTTTGGGCAGTATGGACATTTTAACAATATTAATTCTTTCAATCCATGATCACAGGGTACTTTTCCACTTATGGTGTCTTCTTCAATTTCTTTCATTAACATCTTATAGTTTTCAGTATCTAGGTCTTTCACATCCTTAGCTAAATTTATTCCTAAGTGTTTTTTAATGCAATTATAAATGGCATTGTTTTCTTAATTTCTTTCGGTAGTTCATTATTAGTATATAAAAATGCAATGAACTTATGTATATTGGTTTTGTGTCCTAAAACTTTGCTGAATTGATTTATTAGTTCTAACTATTAATAATAATAAAAATTACTAGTTTTTATTTAGATCAATTACATTCTGAAAAAAGTTTTTAAAGAAAATTTTGTTCTCAGAAATTTGGTTTAAATTCAGAAGATCTTTTACTTTTCCCTTCTTTAAGGCACAACTATTAGTGGGAGTGGAGGGAGAGGGAACAAGACAAACTTCGTTATCTGTTCCTGTCATTTTTAAAGACCTCATGATAATAAAAATTCTTCCAAAACAGGATTTTTAATATGAGAGTGTAACATTTCACCATACAAATGTATCAAAGCCTGTTGATATTGCTTTCTAATTATTCATTAGAATTCATATATTTGTAAAATTATTGTGCACATTTCTTATTATTTTTATAGCAAAGATTTTTTCTAGTATGATACTAGGGTATAGATCAAAGGGTATAAATATTTTTAAGACTTCCGAAACATATTGCCAAATTGCCATCCTTGAAAGTGTAACAGTTTGTCCTGAGAGTACAAGAGTGTGCTTTTTTCCCCTTAATGATTTTGCTACATATTTAAGTATTTATGTTAAAAATATACACATTGGTCAAAAGTGGGAGAATTTGGGCATCAAAATTTAAAATGCTTGCTATCAGTTGAAATACATAAAAATCTATAACTTCATAATAAAACACAAAGGAAACATCATTTGTCACCTTTGGAGGTTGCTAGAATACCAATTATTCTAAATACTTTTTAAAAGAGATAAATCACATGTTTATCCTTTCTTCCCTATGTGAAGTCTATCTCAAGCTAACTAAACATCCTAGCTAAAGAATGTAGAAAGGATAATAGAATTTATAAAATCATTACTTTGCAAACCTTGTGAAATAATGAATGGAGACAATCATCAATGGATGTCCAAACTCTCAGTAAAAAGAATTGGAGAATTTCACAGGGCAGGGATCTGACTGACATTGCACGAATCCATCAATCAATCTTCACATCACTAAAATGGAACAATCAGACATCTGTGCCTCAGGACTTGATGAATGGGAAGTAGACAGCATCACCTGTAAGTAGTTTTATTTAAAAAAAAAAATTGAACTGGATAGAATGGCTATCATCAACAACACAAGTAATGACAAGTGCTAAAGAGGCTGTGGGCAAAAGGGACCCTCATACACTGCTAGTGGGAATGTAAATTAGTACAGCCATTATGGAAAACAGTAGGGAGGTTCTCCAAAAAACTAAGATAGAATCACCATTCATATGACCCACAATCTTTCTTCCCCCAAAATTTGAAAATGTTTATCCATAAAGATATATGCACTCCTGTGTTTACTGCAGCATTATTCACAGTGGCCAAGACATAAAAAAAACTGAAGTGCCCTTTGATTGATGATTGGATACAGAAGAGGTGGTACATATACACAATGGAGTACTACCCAGCCATTAGAAAAGCTGAAAGACTATCTTTTGCGACAACATAGAATCTTGAAATTATCATGTTACGCGAAATACGTCGGGTAGAAAAAGTTGAGAATCATGTGATTTCACTCATATGTGAGATATACAACTGAAAACAATGAATGAACAAGACAAAAAAACCTCATGATCTCATAGACACAAACAAACAAACAAAAACAGTTTAGTGGTTACCAGAGAGAAAGGGGGAAGAGGGAAGGTGATAAGATTTGACTTTGGATGGTAAATACACAATTCAATATACAGATGATATATTATAGAATTATATACTTAAAACATAATTTTATTAACCAATGTTGCCTCAATAAATTTAATTTTTAAAAAAATGAACTGGAATCTGATCAAGATCTCATCTAATCTAGATCTCACTACAGTTTGTAGAAAATATAAGGAATATAAGTTAAATATATAAGTTAAATATATAAGTTAAACAACACCATAAAGGAGTCATCAGCCAACCAGAATGTGTAAAACTCTACAGGACAAATTTTCAACAATTAAATAGTATTGGTTGACCAAAATGCTGGGGATCCGGGATAGGAAGGGGCAAGCAGTGTAATCAAACAACTGAAAGGAAAGTCCTACTTTTCTTTTAAAAAAAAGGAGAAATAGTAACAGAATAATAAATTCTTATTTATTATATGATGGGAATTTAATATTATTCAATGGACTTTTATATACAAACTCTTTTTTGGTAGTAGATTATTCTGTATGTTACAAGGTTTGCTTCAGTCAGAATTTTAAATGTTTTCTCTGCTTCTGATTTTCTGAGACCATATAAGAGTTTGCTACTTTAATGTAGATCATTAATAAGGAGCATTCTTGAGCTAGTCAAGACCACATTGTATTTGAAATTGCAAGGCTAATTCAAGCACTTTGGGTAGTAACCACCAGATGGCACCACTTTGCTGTTTTCCTAAACCCAGCATAAAAGAGTTCTTCCAGCTTTAATAGAAAGAAGCAAGAATATTACACGTTACCCATTCATATTATTTTTCTGTTAAAGTAAAGCTTCTTATTAAGTAATTTTTGTATAACAATCGACTTTTAACTTTTATTGGCAAACCTAAATTTCAGTTATGGGCCTTTGTCACTAAACACAGCTGTTATCAAAGATTATTCAACTAAACTTTTTTTCTTAAGGAGAACATCTAGCTTTCTCTTACTTTTGAGATCTCCCAGGATTTCTGTCTATTTAACAGATTTATTTCACATTGTACGGTAATTAAATAACACTTCTTTCTTCCTATTCGATTAGGAGCTACTTGGGGACAATTATGGTTTTATTTCTCTTTGTAACCTTGTACTTAGCAATGTTTGCTTCTTGATAGATGCTCAGCACATGTCCACAGAGAGAAACAATAGGATCAAAATGGTATGAACTGCGTCCCTTACTTGGCATTTCACAATCTGAGTTCTTCCTGCCATTATTATCTTTCTTGCCAAGAGGAGTTTGCTGTTATTGTTTTGGTTTTGTTTTCTGTTTTGTTTTTTTTTTCTACAAGCAATAGCTCTTCTGGCTAAATTAATTTTAACTGTCCTCCACCTTGTGGTCTGCAGAGAAAAAGCAAAAGTAGGCACCACCACATACTTGTGTCTGCACCTTTTTCGGTACGAATGGCTTTATGAAATTATTAAATTTTTTTCAGGAAAAAAAAGGAGGGTGAGAGAGTTGGCATGTTTTACAAAATGACATTAGAAAAAGGAAGTCCCTAGTAGAACAAAATCAACCATTAAATAAATATTCTCCAGTAATGGAGTCACAAAGTCCAAATTTAGGAATGAGGGGAGCGAAGGGGAAGGGATCAAGAAATAAACATACATACTTTCCCATCCTCTTTTTATCCCCCCCCCAGAAAGTCAAGATTTCCCACAAAGCTTTGGTTTCTCATAAAAAAACATGATCGCGTTTATTTTCCTCCTGTTCTACAACTTTGTGGCCCCTTTGATATAATTTCTTGCAACCACATAAAAGTTCCTGAATGACATAGATATATATTCATCTTCCTTTTCTTGGTCTCCCACCCCTACTTTCTATGTGGAAAACCCTGCCAACCCCCTGCCCCCACTCTTCTCTACCCTGGATTGGAGATTAAATAAGTTTGATCTACCCAAATACAGTAGTATGTGTGTTTTACATGAATTGCAGCAAGACATGGGTGCTTAACCAGGAAGATTGAGAATGAAGGATGGAGTAGTCCTAATTTCTTTGGGTTTCCTTCATAAATGGTTCAGGAGATGTGTAGTACAGACTTAAGTGTGTGTGTGTGTGTGTGTGTGTGTGTGTGTGTGTGTGTGTGTGTGTGTGTTGGATGGCAGAGGAGGGGACATACCTTGATTTTTGAAATTTTAGCTTTTTAATCAGTGGTTGCTCTGGCAACACATTTCTAACTTAATGAATCAATCATCCTCTTTCTTGAAAAATTATTGATCTTTATTTTTAAAACTAGATGCTGCTACTCCACTGTGACAGCTCCTTGTCAAAGGCTCCTTAACTCTATAAACAATTTTAGAATACCAGTCACTAGAATATCACTGTTTTAAACCCGTTATATGGTAGCTTCCTCACCTGCTCCAGGGAAACCAGTCAGTTTCTTGTGTGTTGGGCTCTTACATTCCATCACTGCGGTAGTCAGGATAATGCACCCCCACCCACCAAAAAGAAGTTTACTCCAATCCCTGGAACTGTGAATAAATGAGATTACATGGCAAATGGAATTAAGGGTGCAGATGGAATTAACGTTGCTAATCAACTAATCTTAAAATAGGGAGATGATTCTAATTATCTGGTTGGGCCTCCATGTAATTATAAGGGTCATTATAAAGGGAGGCTGGGGAATCAGAGAAAGATTAAAGATGCTGGCTTTTAAGATGGAGGATGAGGCCATAAGCCAAGGAGTGCAAATAGCTTCTAAAAACTAGAAAACGTCAAGTTTGTGGTATTCATTATAGCAGCCATGAGAAACCGATATAGTTACCAAATTCTTAAATCAATCCCAGGGTTTCCCAAGGTAATATTATGAAATTACTTGTATGTATATGCTCATCCTACTTGGTGACAACCCTGTTACTTACAGATTTTAAGCAGAAACATGTATTTTATCTATTCTAATAGCCAAAATATCAATCTTCACTCACAAAAAAACTATTCCAGTCATGAGGAGCTCTAAATACTTTACAGTGATTTTAGATTTTTTGTTTTGAAACAAGTGCAAACCCATGGGGCTGTGCCAACAGACATAATCCTTCACTCTGTTGGTTCCTTTGCTCCCATCCATCGCCAAACCGACCTGGGTTTATGGGGCTCTCACACAACAACCCCCACTCTCCTGGGTTAAAATACAAGAATAACAAATGACAACCTCCAGGATTTATTGTTTGGTTACTATTTGATGTCATGACCAAATCAGAAAACAAGTAAGACCTGGAACCAAGGGCACGGGATGAGGCGATAGGCATGGCCAGGTAAGATCAATGGACAGGAAGAGGGAGCCCCCGAGTTAAGTCTCAAAGAAAGAACTTAATTTGTATGTGCACCAAAGAAAAGAAAAGCTGAAGAGCATCAGCAAATGCATACATGACTGTGAACTCAAAGCCTCTTGAATAGGCAACATAAGTAAGTGGGCAGTCTCGGTATAAGACATTATAGAATGGGGAGGACTGTGGCTAACTATAGAGCTTTTGTTCTGTCTAAAAGTCACATCATTTTTTTAACACTGTGCCAGCCCCTAAACCCCCAAAACTCTAGGAAAGGCAAGCTAATTTTTTAGCTTTTTTTCTCCCCCTATAGTTTGTTAACCTTCCATGTCTAAGAGTAAGACTAGAAGGTGAATCCCCAAGAAGAGGGACTCTTTATCCCAGATTTTCTTCCTAGAATTGTTTAATTTTTTTAATTAAAAAAAATTTAATTGTAATTAGTAAATATTTTTTAATTGCAAGATATTAAAGCAAAATGAAGGGAGATAGTTTGACATTTTAAGGTCAGTGCTTCTTTGATAATTATAGGAAAGAAAAAAGTGATGAATCAGGCAAGTGAACTTTATCATCAAGAAACATGGAATCTTTATGTGTTGCTCCTGACGCTCAGTCCATCTCTGGTTACTGAATGTTCCCAGATTCATGACTATTTTGTCACTCAGCAATCACTTTATTTTCCTTCCATCTCTCTCTCTCTGAAGTGTTTCAGAGGCAATTAAGTCATGCTGTGGAACGCTTATTGAATAACAAATGTCATGAAAATGGAACATACAGCTAATTTTACTTCTCATAAATAGAGCTCCCGTGGTTTCCCTTCAAAACTAATGGTAGGTACACAGCCCACCCTCATTCTTCACCTTTCAGCCCTGAGATGTACCTGCAGGGATCCAGCTTCCACTCAGTCTAAATGTTTCATCATTGTGGGTTGATTTCATTTTGTTCTATTGTTGATGCCCTTTGCCTTGGGAAGTACCAGAGTGAATAGTTATTTATTGTTTATTTTTAGAACAGCATGTTCAAGACAAAGCTTTCAAACCATGATTAAGCTCACTCTGCCTAGGCCTACAAAAGCCCTCCTCCTTCTCTTCCAGCTCTCCCTTGGGTATATGAGTGCCCCACAAAACCTACATGGAAAACTAGTGAAATGTATTTCTGAGAGAATTAAGCAAGAGAGTCACTTTCTTTCCCTCCCAATTACTGTAATACTGTTTGGCATTGATTAGTAAACAGGGTTTTAAAAGGAAAGGAGAATTTAGTAAAAGTGACTGGCTGAATTGTCCTGAAGTTTACATAAAGCAGGGAGATTTTGTGAATTTCTCAGTGGGTCTTAAATATGACGCCATCGAAGAGGGTGGCACGCCCACAAGAGCCCCTCAGAAGAAGAAAACACCATTTCATGAGGCTGCATAGGTGAGGGAGCTTTTAACTTCCCATTCCATCCTGTCAGGAAGGTTTTGTCATTTTGTGCTCATTGCAGAAGCTGAAGTGTAAATGGTGTGTATGTCTGTTGCCATGACAACCCAGCAGCAGTTGGCCTGGGCTTCTTAGCAATATAAATGTGCTCTTGAAGAGATGCTTGTCAGAATTTGCCAGACAAGTTTCCCTCCTGGATTCACACAAAAGATTTTGAAGGTTCCTGACTGCATTTAGAGGAGAGGCTGAGATTTGGCATTTGACTAACATGAATGATGAAGCTCAAAGGTTCTGCTACCCTGCTGAAGTAATCCTGTTGCAGTCTCTCATTTCAGTATTTTGGGGGCAACTGTGTATAATTATAGAGAAGGAGCAAGAATAAATGCAGCGAAAAATCTTGATAACGAATGGAACTGAGGCTTTTGTTGTCTTTTAATGTGACTCATAACTATCTCTGCATTTAATAAGAGGTCATTGTTACTGCCTGTATTCTTATCCTATTTTGGCTTGTCAAATTTGTGTGTAGGCGCTGTACCAAGAAAAAAACCAACAATGCAAGCCAAGGGCATGATCCCACAGGCCTCTCTCACATACTTGCTGGGCCCTGTTTTTCCTCGTCCCTAGTGACCAAGAGAATTCAACTCAGTATTTTGTGCCAATTTACACACAATTTTTCAATTATTTAGAGATAGATTGACTAAATTTGGGGGCTCCTTGAGACCTTCATTTTCGTTCCTCATCCTTGCCGATACCTGCCAAATCTCCTGCAGAGGGTGAATAAAGAGAAACACAAACTGATTATTCAACACTTACCAGTAGCTCTCAAAAGGGCTTTATTATGAAGATGGGAACTAGTGAAATGGAGTATGGGGAATATCTGTGGTTCATGACAACCTTCAGAATCATGAGTAATTTCTAGCTGGCTTTTAATACAGATAACTTATCTCATTATTCCATTAAGCTAACTCAAAAGTCAAATAAATACCAGCTTTTTTTAAAAAAAATCTTTATTCGTCTCAAAAAGTGAGTGCTGTGGAGAGAGTCAGATACAAAAGGCTACAGAAATTTTCAAGGTGATCATAGTTCTGTTTTGATTTTAGTTATGAGTTGCAGCTTGACGCATTGAAAGAAATATTAACTACAAAAAAATTCAGTCACAAAGGTCTGACATGTCTGTCTTTCAGCAAGATGATGGATCTTAGTTCTATCATCTATAAAATGAAAAAGTCAGAGAACAATAGTTCTGAGATCTAAAATCCTGTTTTGCTATGAAACAATTTTGAAAAACATGAGCTTCAAGTGTACTAATACAGTTTAATGAATTAGGGTTGAAAAACACTAGGGTTAGCTATAAAAGAAAATCATCCCCAAAAAAATCAACACTGAAGTCCTTATAGCCTCGTCTGTATCTTAGGCCTGCTCCCCTCAATTCCACCTTGACCTCCACCTCCGTACCCAAGCCACACCGCACAATTTTTTATAAGAAACCAATAAAGAAACTGCAATTTCTGGCTTGAATTATTACCTTACTCAAAGTCAAGGTCAACCAACTGTTGTGGAAAGAATTTAACACAGAATGGAAGGTTGAAGTAGAGGAACTCCAAGTACCATTTTAACACTCACTTTCTGACTTGAAATTTTGATGTTAATTGTACAAAAGAACCAGTGCAGAGACCACCTGTAGCCTGGGTCACAGACTTGTGGTCTACGGTTGGAACTCAACCCACAAGTGCTTTTTTTGGCCTACACAAGGAGTTAGATTTTTTTTAAATTTTGTTACCAAATTAAAAATAAAGATTTTACATTTTAAAAATTCAAATTTCCAGCTTCTATTACCACTTGGTAATAGTCTCCTAGTGCTAAAATGGCTGCTCCTTTATGCAAGGCAGTTTCTCCCCACCCTTCAGCCTGCTCCGCTGTAGCCTCATTCCTCCTCCGTGCCCTGCCCTCTTGACAGGGTCATTGTAGACGCTTGACCTACTGGCTAATCAAGGGCCACCTGCTGTCTTCAGACTACTATTGAAGAACCAATGTTTCAAGAAAAGAAAATCACAGTTTTCAGAGAATATAACATAAGTATTATCCATTCAAAAGTTAGAACTTTCTTTTGGGGAATCTATAATTACTTAATGATATTTTTTAAAGGAGAGAGAAAAAGAAAAGCAATCTGAACATAGATGACAGCCATTTAGTAGGTGGGATGCTATATTTATGTATTTTAATGAATATCTCACTCTGAGCCAGAGAGCATTCTGCAGATGCTCACCTTTCTGGGACAAAAGAGAAATAAGTCAAAGCTTTCCAGTGATTGACAATGGAGTATTATTTAATCAACTCACCCTCTGCTGATAAGAGAGTAACTGGTGGTCCTGGACCTCCCCCTCTAATGATTCAGAGATCGTGTATTCTGATTTTTTTTAAAACGGCTATATTGAGGTACAATTTACATATCACAAATTTTGCCTCTTTAAAGTGGACAGTTCTGTGATTTTAGCACATTCACATGGTTGTACAGTCATCACCACCTAATTGAAGATTTTTTGTCTTTATTGAAATATAATAGACAATTAGTTGCTTGTATTTACATTGTACAATTCAATTAGTTTTTTTAATGATAGCATACAATAATATGTCATTTTCACTTGTATAGTATAGTAATCAAAGATCCACATAACTCACAAAGTGATCATCTCACTAAATCTAGTACCCCACTTTTCCTTACATATTTATTACTTTATTAACCATCTTCCCCATGCTACGCTCTACATCTCCATGTCTATTCTATAATTATCTATTTGTACCTCTTAATCCCTTTGCCTTTTTTATACCCCCAACCCCCTCCCATCTAGTATCCCTCTAAATATTCTCTGCATCTATGAGTTTATTCCCACTTTTGTCATTGTTGTTGTTGATTTTGTTTTTTAGATTCCACATGTATGTGAAATCATGCGATATTTGTTTTTCTCTATCCAACCTATTTCATTCAGCTTAATACACTCTAGATCCATCAAGGCAATATCTTTTTTTCCATCCTCTTCCTTTTAGTCTGTGTGTGTCTTTTAATCTGAAGTGAGTCTCTTGTAGGCAGCATATGTAGGTGTCTTGTTTTCTCATTCATTCAACCACTCTATCTTTTGGTTGGAGCACTTAATTCTTTTCCATGTGAGGTACTTGTTGATAGGAACATAATTATTACCATTCTTTATTCATGTTTTTGATACATATTTTTCGTTTTAAAGAAGTTCCTTCAACATTTTCTGTAATACTGGCTTGGTGTTGATAAATTTCCTTAGCTTATTTTTTTCTGGGAAACTATCTGTCCTTTGGCTCTAAATGATAGATTTGCTGGATAAAGTATTCTTGGTTGTAGATCCTGAGTTTTCATCACATTGAATATTTTGTGTCAAACCCTTCTGTCCTACAAAGTTTCTTTTGAGAAATCAACTGCCAGTCTTATGGGTGCTCCTTGTAGGTAACTACCTGCTTTTCTCTTGCTGCTTTAAAGTTTCTCTCTTTGTATCTAAACTCTGGCATTTTAATTGTGTTGTGTCTTGGCATGGGCCTCTTTGAGTCTCTCTTTCTTGGGACTCTGAGTTTCCTTGAGTCGTATGTCTATTTTCTTCACCAGGATAAGAAAGCTTTTTATTGTTATTTCTTCAAATAGCTGTTCAACTTTTTGTTTTCCTTCACGTACCTCTATGACAGATATTTTACCTTTAATAGTGTCCCATAGGTTCCTTAAATGATTATTTTAGTCTTGGCTTCTTTTTTCTTGCCATTCTGATTGAGTGTCCTTGGCTTTCCCATCCTCTATATAGGTCATTGGATCCTCATCTTTATTCACTCTGTTTATTCCATTCACTATACTCTTAATCTCAGATAATGTGTTCTTCATTTCTGACTGTTTCCCTTTTATAATTTCCATTTTTATTTTTTTTAATTTTTATCTCTTTGTTAAAGTTTTCATTGAATTCATCTACACTTCCCCTAGGTTTATTGAGCATCTTTTAACCAGTGTTTTAAACTCTGCATCTGTTCGATTGCTTGACTCCATTATTTCTGGATCTCTGTTCTGTTCTCTCCTGTGTTTTCTGTTTCTTAGTCTTCCCATTTTGGCTGCATTTCTATGTGTTTCTATGCATTAAGCAAAGCTCCTAAGTCTCCCAGTCTTATTAGTGTGGTTCTGTGTAGTAGGTGTCCAGTGGCACAGTCCTGAGAAGGGTTCAGCTGCAGCCAAGTTTAATCCCAAATTGTGACCATCTGGGGCCACCTGTTAAGATTCAGCAAGCAATCCACAGATATAGTGCTTATAGTTGCCTCAAAAGGCCACACCAGAAACCAAGGCCAACCGCCACCAGTGTGAGTCTAGGCACTGCTCAACAAGGTGTACCTGACTAGGTGAGGACATACCTGGATGTGGCTTGCATGGGGCAAGGGGTTGGGGGAAATAAAGTTTCAGGGAATACTGTGCGAAGAGTGACCTCTGTTATCTAATTTGATGATGTCTCTGTTATGGTGGTACTGAGTCTGCACACTAGGAGCAGGGAGGGCTCAACAGAAGAACAATGGATACTGCCATACTTCTGTACAGAGTGAGTCTCGCCTTCAGCCCTCACACCAACAACTCAGTGTCTCCCTATAAGTCCCTGGTGTCCCCTGCACATCTGAACCAGCACTGGTGCTCAGAGTGAGCAGGTCCATCACTAAGGAAGTCCACTCATGGATGTGGCTCCTTTAAGAAGCATCTACAGCTGCCTCTGCTATGGCCTCCGTCTCACTCAGCTGCTGGGGACTGGTCAGCCTCATGTCCTCACCCCATCCTACCTTTTGCCATTGCAGGGTAATTTCTTAGATTTCTCCCTAGTTTTATGGCTTGTTCATCAAGATCCCAGGCAACTTTTCCTTGTCATATGTTTCTTATTTCTGTCACAACTTTGATACAGTCGCCAGAGGGATGAACAGAGCCTCTATCATCTACGCCATTTTTTTCTCTCATTAATTGAAGAATATTTTTGTCACCACCCCCCGCAAAAAATTCTTTCCCATTAGCAGTCATTCCCCCATTTCTCCCACCTCCTCCCCTAGCCCCTGGCCGTCACTAACCTGCATATTCTGGACATTTCTTATAAATGAAGTTTTACACTGTGTGGCCTTTCAGATCTGACTCCTTTCACTGAGCATGTTTCCGAAGGTCACCCATGTAGTAGCATGTGGCAGCACTTCCTTTTCAGGGCCAAACCGCATGTCATTGCGTAGGTGCCCCACGTCGCATTTACTTGTTTTCAGGTGACGGACATTTGAATTGTTTCTACTTTTTGGCTATTATGAAAAATGCTGCTAATGAATATTTGTGTGTAAGTTTTTGTGTGTACATGTTTTTATTTCTCTTGAGTATGTATATGCCTGGGAGTGGAATCCTGGATCATGTGATAATTCTATATTTGACTTTTTGAGAAACTACCAAATGGTGTCGGTGGCCATACCATCTCATATTCCCACTAGCAAGGTATAAGGCTTCTAGTTTCTCCACATCCTCACTACACTTGTTATTGTCTATCTTTTTCAGTTTAGTCATCCTAGTGGGTGTGAACTACTATCTCATTGTGATTTTGATTTGCACTTTCCTAATTATAAACGACTTTGAGCATCTTTTCATGTCTGTATTGGCCATTTGTATATCTCCTTTGGAGAACTATGTCTTCAAACTTTTATCCCATCTTTAAAATTGAGGGCTTTTTGTCTTTATTATTAGTTTTAAGAATTCTCTATATATTCTGGACACAAGTTTCTTGTCAAATGTATGTTTTGCAAATATTTTCTCCCATTTAGTAGGGTCTTCTCATTTTTTTAATAATGTCCATTGAAGCACAAAGTTTTTAACTTTGATAAAGTTCAATTTATCTACTTTTTCTCTTGTCATTTATGCTTTCAGTGTCATATATAAGAAACCATGACCTAATTACAGGTCACGAAAAATCATTCCTATATTTTCTTCTAAGAGTGTTACAGTTTTTGCTTTAACATTTAGTTCCACGATCCATTTTGAGATGATTTTTATATATGGTATGAGATGGAGCGTGCAATTTGGTATTAATAGGTAAAACTTGTTTTGCTTGACTTACACTCCATCCTGTGCTCTATTAAAGAACATATGAAAATATGAAAATGTGATGTGCATGTAGATCCTGTCCTAAAAGCTTTGCTTGGATTCTCAATGTGATACAGATACGATACAATTAACCTTATGCATTGTAGTGTAACATAGGTCAATCAAAGTTGAAAAACTTTTACTTTGCAGGAGAGATGATTAAAAGGTAGCTCTATGACTATGTGATATAATCGAGAGTTCATATAAAAGATCTAAAGTACTATGGCTGTGATGCACAGAGTACTAGCCATCTCTGCTCATCCCCAGAATCTCCTCAAACACTCAAGACTGGATCCTGGAAAACTGCTCTTCTCTGAGATCCTTTTGACTCCTAAACCTGTGTGTATATATGTAAAAAAAATATATATATATATGTATATATATATATATGCATGAATGCATACATGTACAAATGTGTTTTGTGTGCATATACATACATATACATGTGTGCATACACATGTGTGATGTGAGTGCATACTCACATATGTGTGTGTGTGTGCACTCAGTTCCTAACATGAAATATTAAATTGTGTAACCACCATTTCTGTTGGCACTTCCATGCTACCTAGGACAGCAAAGGCTGTATTCCCTTAGTTTCTTATTAGCTTAGGGATAATTAGGTACTCCCCACACCCAACCTCCACAGAAAGTATTTATTTTTTCCTTAATTTTGTTTTCATCCCAGAAAATAACCATGGAGAATCTCTGGAATTCTCCATTCTGTTAATATTCCTTGTTATCTCGTGAGTTGAAGAGACTTTATGGGAGATCCTGAGAACCTTACCACTGTCTGAAACATAGTTTCTGTGGGAAGGTATTATGCATTCCGGCTGATTCACAAACTTTTTAAATACAACTTATTCATAACCTGAGTGCTGTCTGGGGGGTAACTAATTTTATGGTTTCTTACTTTTCTTTTAGTTTCATGGTTTTGAATAGAATTCAAAGTTAAAATTGAGGACTATTTCTTCTAATTCATCGGTATTTTCATGAACCTTGGAATCTGGCAGAAGTGAATGTTTTCGGGGAAATTTGTTGTTCGGAGACTTAAGATGACTTCTAAGAGACTCCTTTTGTTTAATTAACCAAATTACATTTCGGGATGGAGTATCTAGGACTGAGTCACTGGAAAAAGGCAAGTAAATTCAGAGAAACCATTAATCAAGATAAAGATTGGCAGGCAAAGATGGGGTAGAGAATGCTGTGTTTTGCCTGCCCTACCGGAAGGAAGGAAATAGGCCTCTTGTTTTTGGCACTGGCCCCAGTGAGCTGCACTTGCCTTTGGGCTCCCTACTGCTAATGGTGTGCTCGCCCCCAGGAGGCCAGCATCTCTGGTGCTTTCTAAGCAGGATCAGCATGATGCCGCCAGCAAGACCCTGCACATTAGTCAGAGCTCCATTCACTGCTTTTGCTGCCTTTCTAAGGCGAATGTGACCAAAGCTGACTTGAAGTGTCCTGATTTCACCTCAGGAAGCTGTGTGAGCTCCAGCAAGTTAAGCTCTCCCTGCTTCGGTTTCCCTGCACACCAGGTGGAGGCAGTGCTTGCTGGACTGTGCAGAACAGTGCTTCTCCATCCTCAGTGCATAGTAGAATTGCTGAGAAGTCTAGTGTTGGTTTGTTTGTTTGCTTGTTTGTTTTTTAAGACCCTTTTTTAAAAAAATATGATTCCTGAGCCCTCACCAAAGTAATTACGTCAAAGTCTCTGGGGGTGGGACATAGGCAATAGTGTTTTTTTTAAACCAGCCAATCCTGCTAAGTGAAATAAGTCAAATAAAGAGAAATAAATACCATGTGTTTCTCTTATATACGGAATCTATGAAACAAAAATGAATGAACTAAATGAAAACAGACTCACAGAGACAGAGAACAAAGTGGTGATTGCCAGAGAGCAGGAGGGTTGGGGAGCTGGGTGAAAAACGTGAAAGAATAAAGTACAAGTTAGTAGCTACAAGATAGTCTCAGGGATGTAGAGTATAGTATGGGGAATGTAGTCTATATCATAATAGTTGTGTGTAGTGTCAGATGAGTGCTAGAGTAATCGGGGGATCGCTTTATAAATTACATGAATGTCTAACCATTGTACTGTATACCTGAAATTAATACAAAATCATTTTTTAAAGTAAAAGAAAAAATGCATATAATATAATCAAATACATTTTGAAAGTTATGAAATAAATAAAATAAAATAAAAGCAGCCAAGCCCGAGAACCACTGTCCTGGAGCAATAAATTAAATGAACGCAGAAAGAGTATTTTGATGCCTATAAATCGCTACACAAATTACAGGTGGAATTATTATCTTACAGCTATTAAACTGACCCTCATGAAGTACCTGTTATGTGTGATGCACTGTCCCAGAAGAGGTGACCCTAGCATTTCCCAGACCAGCAGCTCACCACTTGGCAGAGGAGATGTGTATGCTCTGTGTTATAAATGTGTAGCATAAGCCAGGCCACGTTTGAGTCCTCACCACTGTCACTATTGCTGTCATCGTGCCTCTCTGCTTGTCAGTGTCCCATAGACTAAGTGTCCTGAAGGTCCTCAGGACAGCTCATGTCTCATCTTCCCCGGTATCCCAGCAGTGAGCACAGTGCCCTCCTCCAGGAGTGAACAGAGTGCCGATGGGGCCCAGAGGAGGAGGAGAGTTCAGCTCTGTCTGGGAAGCTTGGCCAGGGCCTATAGAGGAGCTGACACTTCCTTTGGGTCATCAAAGGAAGGTATAGGACTTTCATGAAGAACAGGATAGGAGATGACTCAGGGAAGAGGAAAAGCAAAGCAACTGGAGTGTGTGATATGTTCAAAGAGTGGCAAGCAGTCCCAGTGGTTAGAGGACAAGGTACATAGTATGAGTGACAGGAAGCAGGATTTGCAAAGGGCCCTGAAGGCCACACAAAGCAGCTAAAATTTTGTTCTCCACTGGAGACTGGGGGAGCTACCAGAAAGTTTTGAGCAATTGGTGATAGGATTATTGAGAGCTGTGATGGACTGTGATGGCCACAGTGGTGAAGGTGGACCAGAAGAGGGAGAGATGAAGACAGAGAGACCCAGTAGTGCAGCAAGCTGCTGCTTCGGTCTGCAAGCTGACACAGGAGGAGAGGATGGGCAGTGGGGAAGGCAGGACTAGGGCCAAGATTCATTAAGACTAGCCAAGATGAGACAGGTATGTCGAACAAGCCAGAAGTAAGGCTTGCACGCAACTTTATTTTCTCCCACTGTCCCTTTGGGCTTTATTGGAGGTAGTGGTAGGGATTCTTTTTTGTTTCCAGATAAAGCTTAGGTAGCTTTTCCAGTCATCCTCAGACAAATCCTCTAGTCACTTTTAGTTACAAAAATAGGTTCTATTCAGGAATTAAAATGGCCAGCCTCGTGAAGCAGACAATTCTCGACAGAGATGAGGGCTTGGGGCAACTCTCACTCTGGCTTTCCTCCCATGGCGTGGCACAGGAGTCCCACTCACTCTGGGCAACATGGTAGCTGGCATAACAGGTCCAGGGCCCTGGAGAAGAGCCTGGGCACAGATGCAGATTTAGGAGTCATGGACAGAGGAGTCATAGTTGACGCCATGAGTGCCGGCGTCACCGAGAAGGGAGATGGGTGTGGGCAGGGGAAAAGGGGCGATGGATAAAATGTATGTGGAAGAGAAATAAGTTTATAAAGCAGAGAGCTTTTAGAGAGACAAAAAGAGAATGATAAAATAATTATTAAAATAACGCTTTGGAATAAAGTAAAATTTTACCTGATCATATCTCATTTCTTACATGCATAAGGGAAAACCACTCACTTCATTAATGCTAACATTTTTCAGTATGTCGCACTCATAGTTTATCAAGTAAGGATTTGTCACAGTACTGGGTTCCTACTGTGGACCAGGCACTGTGTCAGTTCTGATATACAAACATGAGTCAAAAGGCCCTCTGTGCTTAGTCCTTCAACCCAGAGGGAAAGACAAATGTTATCAAATAAATGACATCCTTGGGGGTGCAGACCATGACTCAGGTGAACTGTGAGGCCCAGCTTACCATGCAAACATGGAACATTCTCTGTTTGTGGCATGTTGCATTTAATAGTCTTGTCTTAATCTATTGAAATTTTTAAGTTATTGACCATTTTCCTCAGCAGTGTTAGAAGGACAAATCAAATAATGGAGAACCCTATCCAATTTCTGGTTGAACAAAAGTCCCCCTCAGAACCTGGAGCTGAGACTTTTATCCTTCTGTTTCAGAGCCATTGGGCACAGGGCAGCAGACCACACAGCATTTGGGTTCCAATTCCTTAAGGCTTTCAGCCAGGGAAAAATTTGTTTGTGTTTCACCAAAGCAAAGTGCTACCTACAAGCCAGAAAAGAGAATGAATGTTCCTTCTATCTCAGCCAGCTTCTCAGATAATTGAGCTACATCCCACAGCTCTATCTGACCTGATGTTCCAAATACCTCTCCTTCCTATTGGTAGAATTCTCTGAACTCTCAAGAGTTCTTGAAGGTGTTATCAGAAGCTTTTGTGAGTCCACTCAGCAGCTGCCTCCAAGCTTGTGACTCACCTACACTGGGGTGAGGACAGGGGGCAAATGTACAGGAAAAAATGGGGAGTTCCAGGGCACCTCTCACTTGAATTGTGATGACGGCTTACTAATGAACAAAGAATAGAGGAGGCTGGAATTTGTAGGGCAAGAAAGAAGAAGAGATTTGAAAGGGAGATGAAGTTTTAAGGTATAGACAAATATAATTTATTCCTCAAAGAAAAATTAGTAATTATTTAAGATCTATCTTCTCCTTTGAGCTATAAGTATCATGAAAATTATGAGAGGCTATTGCAATTTTGTAGGTTCTTTTAACCACAATAAAATGTTGGCTGGTATGTAGTACTAGGTGCTCAATAAATGTTTATTTAATTATGAACAAATAAATGAAGGAAGAACAGAGGCATAAGAGCATTGAGAAATAATTTAAAAATATATGTTGGTATATAAAGGGAAAAAGAAAAACTGGATTTATAGATGTTAACTATATTTACCTCCGAGTGAAAGGATTAGAGATTATTCTAATTGTTTTCCTTTTATGATTCTCCGTGATATCTCATTTTCTATAATTAGTTCTCATCTTTGTTTAATAGAAATATTTTTAAGTAAGGATGGAAGGAACTATATAAAATTTACAGCAGTTTTGTGCTGGAGATGGAATTATAGAGTTTCATTGTGTTTGTTTTCTTAATGTTCTATTGCTTTTATCATCTGAAAACTTTTTTTTTAAAGAAAAGTATCTTAGGCCATTCATGCTGCTATAATGAAATACCATAGACTGAGTGGTTTGTGGACAAAAGAAACTTATTTCTCACAGTTCTGCAGGCTGGAAGTGTAAGATCAAGGCACGGGCAGATTTGGTGTCTGGTGAAGCCCAGTTTCTGGTTCATAGGTGGCATCTTCTTGTCCTCAAGTGGAAAAGGTGAGGGATATCTGCAAGGTCTCTCTTATAAGGGCACTAATCCCATTCAAGAGGGCTCTGTCCTCTCAATCTTAGCACCTCTCAAAGGCCCCATCTCCTAATATCATCACATTGGGGATTAGATTTCAACGCATGAATTTGGAGGTACACAGAAGTTCGGACCATACCACCAAGTTGGTGAGTCATCATGGTCAAAAAACTACATTGTGTGAGGGTTGGGACCCCTGAATTCACTAACCATGAAAATCAGATCAAATTAAAGAGAAATAGGTGAAGAGCTCTAGTATGGTGTGTTTTTCAGTTGGTGAAAAAACATGTCCATAGAAATTTTATTTTTTATTAATCCCCCTTAGGAATACCTATCACATTCATCAGAAGCTAAATTGGTCCTTCATCCTGTCTTATGAAAAATTATTTTTCTGACTTTCTGTCCATGGCTAAGAATAATTATTTTTCACTGACTAGAATGAGACATAGATTTCTTATGGCTCTTTCAAATAAAAAATTTGAGATACTGGTTACTTGGGGATATTTTACAAATGCACAAGTAAGAAAACGAGAGCACAAAATATCATTGTTGTATGACATTTTACAAATGAATGGGGAGTTATGTATAATAAATTGATTTATAATCTGGTACAGAAACACTTTGAGTTATATCTGGTTTGATTAAGGTCCTCTGTTGATGATAAGACAGTATAGTTCTGGTGAATTTATTAGATTAATCATTATCAGTATGAAGAAGGGTAGAATCTTCTATTTAGATGTGATACCATGAATAATGAGGACTCTGACAAATCTCCAGGGCCTTCTGATTCATCCCATAAGGTCTAAGCTACATTTGCCACCACATGGCAAAGGCACTTGTACCTGGGGACAAAATCAGTTTGTTGGCAGCTTGCTGTCAGTGTTTGTTTCATGAACATTGCATACCCCAAGCTTTACATGGTGCAGTCCTTCCACCCTGCTAGTAACCCTATTATAAGCATATTGATGGACTCCATCTTACTTCCCTTTGCAGCTCTTTGTGCATTTTAAATGATTTAATCAAATACGTAATTTGAGCCTTTGACTTTGGTCTGGGAGCATCTCTGTTCCGTGGCCTCCAGGACAGTTTGTCTGGTGGTATAAACTTGAGGCTTCCTTTGCATCAAGGCAATTTCCCACCACCCATCAGCCACTCCATCACTAAACTTCTTTCTACCCTAAACTCAATTTATAGGACCCTGTGAAATATATGTTCTTACCTCTATTTGACTGCAGAGAAAACAGACTGGCTGGAATATACGTCTCATAGCTAGAAGGAGCACAGCCAGGACTTGAGCATGGTCCTCTGACTACAGGCTTTCCATTATGCCACAGCTGTTCCCTAGCTCTGCCAGCTGGCCTTGACCCCTGCTCAGCCAGTCAAGGATTCAAGACTTCACAAAAAGTCTGTGATATTCTAGAACATTCTCCTTTATTCTACGTGGAAATTTGCTTCTTTGTAGCTTTTACTTATTGATCCCACCTCTATCCTCTAAAAAAATATATGGAAGCCCTTCAAATATCTTTCTTCATCCCCTCTCAGATCTCACCCCCAACAGCATCAGCTATCCCTCATACAACAGTGATGTCTATCATTGCTCTTGGTTGTCTTTGATTCATGAGAAAACATGATGTCTAGCCCTGAAAAAAGTGCTCCAAGTGAGGCCAGGTAAGCACAGAGCACACACTATGACAACTGCATCTCTTGGACAAAATACTTTGTCTATTGTCACATGTTATTTCTGTTTTTTGGCAACTATACCATTTTGTTGGTCTTCCTTAGAGTTAACTTACCTTCTTAGCACTAGTTCCCAAATTGCTGTTTCAAGAAACACCAATCTACTAGATATGATTACAATGCCTTATTTTAAAAAGTGTTTGGTGCTCACGCAAGTATGTAAAATTCTAATTCAAAGTAAACAAGTTTCTTTACTTACAAGTCCACTGAGAGGCATTGTGACATGGTGAAGAGCATGGACAGTTCTACCAGCTTTATGACCTTGGGCAAGATACTTAATAACTCTGTGCTTCAGTTTCCCCATAGATAAACTGGAATAATCATAGTAGTTACTGCCACCGAGGATTGTTATGAGAATTAAATGAGTAAATATAGATGAAGGCCTTAAACAATACTCAATATTAAAAAGTACTCAGGAAAATATGAATTGATATTACACAATGCACACTATGACTCTCCTAAAAGAGAATTCCATGGAAGAAGTTTTGAGCAGTGCTTCCCTAGGTCTTTATCGCATTGAACTATTATCAAAATTTTTACCAACCTCTGTCCATGCAATTGACATCTGGAACTTAAATGCAGGACTCAGTAATCTGTAGCAGTTATATTTTACCCTGTTTATGGAACACTATTCCAGTCTTTCTACATCCTTTGAATATTGATTCTGTCATTGATTCTATTAACCACATCTCTAAAACATGAGAATAGAAGTTGCCCAGAGTGACTTATTATGAATAAGACTAGTCTGCAGGTAGTTCTCTATATTACCCCCATTTGTCTAGACACTTCTTTATCTAGGGCTCATGACAGTGACTGATTTATGTTAGCCAGCGTACTTGTGGTCTTGAAATTCCCTGCTTCTCATTCGCAAATTATCTCTAATGGGTATGTGGTGGGGTAGTGGTGTGGTGACACAAAGTCATCTTGTCAATGGCCCTTTCATCACATGATGAACACTCAGAGCTGGAGGTGCATGAGCCAGCTTGATATCCTCAGTAACTGCTTTCTATTCTCCGGTTTATAATCCACTCAAGTTAGGAGTTCTTGGGACAGTGTGCTCCTACTGAGATATTCATGGCCAGTTAGCAACTTGCTATTGTCAAGAGATTTTTCTCACTTACAGCCTTCTCTTTAATTTTAGTGTTTTGTTTTGAAACCACTTGTTCTGTAAAACTCCTGGTTCCACCTCTTTCAAAATCCCATGTACCTACAACTGCTGTTCCTGGCCATTTTCTGGCAGTGTCAGAAGAGAGGGCGCTCTTGAATTCCAAGCGGTAACTGACCTCTTTTCTCATAGCAAAGCTGCTTTCTATCTCTTTAAACCAGCACAGTCATGTTTACTGAGTTGAAGATTAACGTGTCCACTACTCGAAATACTCCAGAGATGATAACAGCTCAAGTAGTGGTGTTTTAGTCAATCCTTCAGTTCCAACTGGAAAAACATTAAGGTCTTTTTAGTATGGAATTGTAGACAACAAAGAAGGCTCGTGCCAGTCACATATGTCATGCATGGGGAACACTTCCTTAGGAGAGGACGCCAAGCTCTGTGCTCTTTCATTTCATTCAGAGCTGTGCTCAGAGTGGCTGGCAGGGCTTCCATGGCTCCCAGTGACACCCTCACACAGCAGTGGGATGCACAGGGCGCCCAAGGAGCCTCCATCAGGCAGCTGCATTGGGGCACCAGGACAAAGGCCTCAAAACCTTCTTTTCCTCTATTACTACAAACCATCTCTGAGCTAAGGCCTGGGGCTGGTTTTATTTCCTAAATCATGGATGACTTTATGTAAAAACAATGATAATTGAAGTTTATATTTTATTGAGCATTTGCTGTTAGGGCAGACACAATGTCTTAAATGTATTGTCCCATTTCATCCTCACAATTAACTCTTTAAGATAGGAACTGTTAGGGATGGGGAAAAATTGGTGTAGATGTTGGAGTCTTTGTTTATTACCTCTGTGACCAAATCAAAGTTGTACAGAAACACTGAGCAAACAGCAAAGAAAGTCACCTGAGGTACAAATGAACAGAAGCACTACTACTAAGGAGAGAAATAAGAAATCACCCTGCAACAGTAGAAGACAGGAGGAGGCGAAGACATGAGGCTGAGTGGGACAGGGGCTGAGTGGGACAGGGGCTGCAGCAGCTGCAGACACTTTTTAAAGGGGCCGTGACCACAACTGTACTTCCGCCATGACATACTTGCTCACTGAGCACCGCTGCTGAGTAGGTTGCACTGGGGTCACCAGGGACTTACAGGGGGACACTGAGTTGTTGAAGTGGGGACCGGAGGTGAGGCTCTCTTCCGGGCAGAAGTACCAGTGGTACCCATTGCTCCCCTGTTGAACCCTCCTTCTTTCTAGTGTGAGAAGCCAGCACCACCATAGCTGAGACATCATCAAACTGAGTAACAGAAGATTCAGTAAAACTCTGCCTCCCCTAACTTACAGTCCCACCAAAGCCACATCCAGGTGTGTCCTCTGAAATCTGGTGCTCCTTGCTGAGTAGCACCAAGATTCACACTGGTGACAGCTGACCTCGGTTTCTGGCATGGTTTCTTGAGGCAACTATAAGCATAGCATCTGTGAATTGCTTGCTGAATCTTAAGGTAACCCCAGAGGGGCAAGGATGAGGCTAAACTTGGCCTACAGTGGAACCCCTCTCAGTACTGTGCCACTGGACACTTACCACACACACAAAGCCACACTAATAAGACAGGGAGACGTAAGACAGACACAGAAAGGCAACCAAAATGGGAAGACAAAGAAGCAGAAACCACACAAGAGAATATAACAGAGATCCAGGAATAATGGAGTCAAGCAATCTAACGGATGCAGAGTTCAAAACACTGGTTATAAAGATGCTCAATAAACTTAGGGGAAGTGTAGATGAACTCAGTAGAAACTTCAACAGAGATAAAAAACATAAAAATGAAAATGGAAATTATAAAAAGAGCCAGTCAGAAATGAAGAACACATTATCTGAGATTAAGAGTATATTATAAGCATCCATTTGATTAGTTAACAAAATAAGTATAGAAAAAAGTATCTTAACATAATAAATGCCATAGATGACAAACCCTCAGCCAATGTTATATTTAATGATGAAAAACTTAGAATCTTCCTTCTAAGATCAGGAGCAAGGCAAAGCTGTCCACTATCACCACTATTATTCAATATAACATTGGAGGTCCTAGTGAGTGCAATCAGGCAAAAGAAAGATATAAAAGACATCCAGATAGGAAATTAAGAAGTCAAACTGTCACAATTTGTGGATTACATGATTCTCTATATAAAAAACCTTAAAGACTCCACAAGAACACTACTAGAAACAATAAGCAAATACAGTAAAGTTTCTGGATACAAAATCAACGTTCAAAAATCCATAGCATTCCTATACTCTAATAATAAATTGTCGAAAAAATAAGTGGAAAAAATAATTCCTTTTGCAATTGCAACAAAAAGAATAAAATACCTAGGAATAAATCTAATGAAACATGTGAAGGACCTACATAATGAAAACTATAAGACCCTATTAAAAGAAATTGGAGAAGATGCAAAGAAATGGAAAGATATTTTGTGTTCTTGGATTGGAAGAATTAACATAGTTAAAATGACCTTATTACCTAAAGCATTATACAGATTGAATGCAATCCCCTTCAAATCTCATTGGCATTTTTTAAAGAAATAGAACAAAAAAATCATCAGATTTGTATGGAAGCACAAAAGACCCAGAACTGCCAAAGCTATCCTGGAAAAAAAAGGATGAAGCTGGAGGCATCACTCTGCCTGACTTCAAATTATACTATAAAGCGACAATAATCAAAATGACATGGTATTGGCAGAAAAATAGACACACATACCAATGGAACAGAATTGAGAGGACAGAAGTAAACCCATATATATATGGGCAAATAATCTTTGACAAAAAGGCCAAAAACATACAGTGGAGAAAGAAGCCTCTTTAATAAACAGTGCTGGGAAACTGGAAAGCCATCTGCAAAAGAATGAAACTAGATTGTTGTCTCTCACCACACACCAAAATTAACTCAAAATGGATTAAAGACCAGAATATAAGACCTGAAACGATAAAATGTAGAGAAGAAAACATAAATAGTGAACTCAAGGACCTTGGACTTATAGAGAATTTTATGAATTTGACATCAAAAGCAAAGGAAGTAAAAGCAAAAATAAATGAATGGGACTACATCAAACTAAAAAGCTTCTGTACAGAAAAAGTAACCTTCAACAAGGTAAGAGACAAACATCCGAATGGGAAAATATATTTGCAAGCAACACATCTGATAAAGGCCTAATATCCAAAATATACAATGAACTCATACAACTCAATAACAACAACAACAACAACAACAACAACAAATGACCCAATCAAAACATGGGCAGTGGACCTGATTGGATACTTCTCCCAAGAATACATACAAATGGCCAACAAACATATGAAAAGATGTTCAACATCACTAGCTATTAGGGAAATGCAAATCAAAACGACCATGAGATGTCATCTCATACCTGTTAGAGTGGCTGTTATCAACAGGACAAATAATAACAAATGTTAGAGAGTATGTGGAGAAAAAGGAACCCTTGTACACTGCTAAGGGGACTGCAAATTGGTACAGCCACTATGGAAAACAGTATGTAGCTTCTTCAAAAAACTAAGAATTGATCTACCATATGATCAGCAATTCCTCTGTTGGGTATTTATCCCAAAGACTTGAAAACTCATATCCAAAAAGATATTTGCACACCAATGTTCATAGCAGCATTATTCAAGGTGGTCAGGACATGGAAGCAACCAAAATGTCTTACGATAGATGACTGGATAAAGAAGCTGTGATACACACACACACACACACACACAATGAAATATTATTCGGCCATAAGAAGAGATGAAATACTGCCATTTCTGATAATATATTTTTTAAATATTTATTTGTTTATTAACTTTTTAATTTCACCACATATTTGACCTCTTTTATGCCATCTACCTCCCTCTCTGGTAACTCTCTGGTAACCACTAATCTATTGTTCATGTCCATGGGTCTCTGTTTGCCTGTCCTATTCATTTGCTGCTTTAGTTTTATATACCACATATAAGTGACATCACATGGTTTTCAACTTTTTCTGGCTGGCTTATTTTGCTTAACATGATTATCTCAGAGGGAATAAACAGTAAATAAAAAGAGGATCAAACCACCAATATAGAGAATGAGGAAGCCAAGTACACTCAATCAGAATGGCAAGAAAAAGGAGCCAAGACTAAAATAATCATTTAAGGAGCCTATAGGACTCAATTAAGGGTAAAAATATTCATGTCATAGGGATACCTGAAGGAAAACAAGAAGTTGAACAGCTATTTAAAAAAATAATGATGAAAAACTTCCATAACCTGTTGAAGGAAATAGACATATGACTCAAGGAAACTCAGAGAGTCCCAAGAAAGAGGAACCCAAAAAGGCCCATGCCAAGACACAATATAATTAAAATGCCAAAGTTTAGATATAAAGAGAGAAACTTAAAAGCAGCAAGAGAAAAGCAGGTAGTTAACTACAAGGAGCACCCATAAGACTGGCAGTTGATTTCTCAAAAGAAACTTTGCAGGACAGAAGGGTTTGGCACAAAATATTCGATGTGATGAAAACCCAGAATCTATAACCAAGAATACTTTAATCCAGCAAAGTTATCATTCAAATTCAAAGGACAGATAACGAGCTTCCCAGAAAAAAATAAGCTAAGGAAATTTATCAACACCAAGACAGTATTACAGAAAATGTTAGAAGGACTTCTTTAAAAAGAAAAATATGTATCAAAAACATAAATAAAGGGTAGTAATAACTACATTCTTTTCAACAAGTACCTCAAATGGAAAAGAATTAAGTGCTCCAAACAAAAGATAGAGTGGCTGAATGAATGAGAAAACAAGACCCCTACATATGCTGCCTATAAGAGACTCAATTCAGATTAAAAGCCACATACTGACTAAAAGGAAGGGATGGAAAAGACATTGCCTTGATGGTCCTAGCGTGTATTGCACAGATTGAAATAGGTTGGATAGAGAAAGACAAATATTGCATGATTTTACATACATGTGGAATCTAAAGAACAAAATCAACAACAATGACAAAAGTGGAAATAAACTCATAGATGCAGAGAATATTTAGAGGGATATTAGATGGGAGGGGGTTGGACAGACAAAAAAAGGCAAAGGGATTTAGAGGTACAAATGGGTAGTTACAAAATAGACATGTATATATAAAGAAAGTAGTTAACACTGTTGTAATAAATATCTAAAAGGAAAAAGGATTACTAGATTTAGTGGGGTGATCATTTTGTGAGTTATATAGATCTCTAATCACTATACTGTACAACTAAAATGATTATTGTACATCAAATATAACTGAAAGAATCTCATTGAATTGTACAATGTAAATAAAAGCATCTGTATATTGTATTTCAATAAATCCTGGAAAAGTAAGATAGAAACTGTTTCAAAATATTTAAATTTTATAGATTAGAAAATTATGAGTAATTAACAATTTACAACAATATTAGCTAGTTTTGAATAAAGGCATTTCACACTATTAGGTCCGTAGTGCACCCATTTTATATGTTCTTGGGAATCCACACAGTAAGCAAGTGATTGAGATCAAATGTTCTTTAATGTCTAAAGACATTTTTTATTTCTTTTGCAAAATAAATGTTTAGTCTTGAATACATGATTAGCTCACTTGGCCTCAGAAATGTGATTAACATAATGCGACACTAATCGGGTATGAATCTTATAAGGACAATAATAACAAGGCAAGTTGAGTCATTTAGAAATGGAACTTTAAAAAAAAACCTTCACTAAATTACTTTTGTTCACATTGGCAATGTTAGTCACACTAACTACTGAATAATTCATTCTGCATGAATAAACAATAGAACTAAAAGCATTTGGATCTTGGAAGTAGCAACAATCGAACAAAACTATTACTCTTTTTATTTTATTTATTTATTTTTTAACAAAGCCAAAAATTGTTAACAGTCTTTGGAAAATGGTGTTGTGGAGGAATGGCTTTGATTTTCATTTTCTATATTTTAGAATTATATGGATTTTTACCACAAATGTGTCTTTCTTTTATTATAGAAAGAAAAAAAGAGAGAGAGAGAGAGAGAGAGAGAGAGAGAGAGAGAGAGAAAAGAAAGAAAGAAAGAAAGAAAGAAAGAAAGAAAGAAAGAAAGAAAGAAAGAAAGAAAGAAAGAAAGAAAGAAAGAAAGAAAAAAAGAAAAAGTAAAAAAGGAAGGAAGATAGGAAAGGAAAAAAGAAAGCATTTTTAGAAGTCAGAGATTGCAAATACATTAATCTTTGAAAGAATAATAGTAAGGCAAATACTCTGGATTAGGATCATTTTTCATCATTACATTCCTCATAGGTAAGACAATTGGGGCCCAGCCCTAGAGGCCATGTCCAAGGTAAATTCTGCCAAACTATTTCAGTAGCACCAAGGGACAAGGTGAGTCCCTTCCTCTCTATGCTACCTTGTGCTTAAAAAATAATAATGAGCATTTGTTGAGCATTTAATAGATGCCAGTGACAAAGCTAAGGAAGCATACTAGATTACAGGTGAGGCAAAGCTGAGCTGAGTTTGAGGGGCTGTCCAGGAGACCCTGGGCTTAGTAGATTCACACTACAATTCTGAAACCAAAACAAGTTCAGTGAGGGCCCAACTGGTTAGTGTGGGGCCAGAGGCACAGAAATGTAGCCTGCGGGGTGGAGAAAACAAGTTCCCTCCATTATGTCTCATCTGTTGTCTCATTCAACCTTATCTCCTTCCTGCCTACATTCAAAATGCCTTCTGCATTGGAGGAAAAAGGTGTGCAGGGTAAGCAATAATTTATGCTGACTGTTTTTTGTTTTAGAATTCAGTGGGGCTCCACGGGGAAGGGAGACCTGGGAAAATATTTTTTTGGGTTGATAAATGCTTTCTACTTACCCATAAGGCAACTCTAAGCTCTCAGGGACACAGAAAGCTGCCATTGAAAACATTATCCAAGATAAAATTCTTTATAGCCCCACTGGTTTTCATCCAAACTCTATACCCTTTGTTCAAATGGAGGAGAGCAAAAGCAGTGGGAAATAGAAAAGAATTCCAACTATTTGAGACCCACCCCTGTTTTTGTATCTCATACTGAGGTGGAGAAAGTTATCCCACTGAGAAGAGAAGCAGAGGAATTTGAGAGAGATGCCTGGGACAATGAATGAATGTGTTCATTCAGAGGACCAGAGAAAGAACGCTCCCCCTCCCCCTCCTTGGTCCAGCCCAGCTCACTCTGCTTCTCTGCTCCAATTCTGACCAACTTCACCAACCTCCTGGAGCCCAGCTCCAGCACACCAAAGGAAGCCTCTGCAGTGCTGGAGACAGGGAAGTGGCTAGGAGAAAGGAGTGAGGTGCCCATGATTCCATGATTTCCTTGCCTTCATCCCATGTATGCCTGTGGATTGACGGGTTGAGAATTATGGAAGGAGCTATGTGTGCTCACCACTCCTCATTCCCCTTTTTCTCTATAGGTGTGAGGACCAACTGTTTCCCTAATTCACAAATTGTACTTGTACCTGTGGTCATAACGAGAGAGGAAAGGGAAGGAAAATCACAGCTTAACCAAGACTTTATGTTCACCTTGGGGAAGTACACAATTCTATTTTTTTAATTTATTTATATAAAAATGCATATATTTGTAAAACATTATGTTGTTGAGTCATACAACAACATGACTAGAGTGACTAGGTGTCCTGATTTTGCTCACTCTTGGTGACATTTAGAAGGTGTATAGGTGTTCGAGAAAGCATTCCCGCTATAGTCGGCTCAACTCATACTGCTGCACCAGATAAACTAGAAAACACTCTACTTGCTTTGCAAATTTGGGAACCTGGGTAAAACTGATGAGAGAATATTTCGAAGTAATTCACAGTGTCTATTGAGATTCACGGCAGCTTCTCAGTGGCTCTAGGATCAACAATGCTGAAACTGTGGAATGGCAAAGAGAAGTTTGGGATTGCATTAATATTCAAAACCAAGGAGCTTGTCTAGTTTTCTCCAATGTGTCCTGGCAGAGGGATTTAACCTGGGGATGTAGTTCTTTCTAGTCTATTCTCCCACCTGCTCTCCTACTTCCAGTACCATATTTAGTGCTCAAAAGCACGGTCACTAGCCAACCAGTGGCAATAATGTTTACTACCATTTATTCTGTTCCTACCATGTGCCAGATACGTAACTTCATTCAATTTCTAACAGGGATGTATTTCTGTCCCTACCCTGCAGAAAGAGTAGCTAAGAGAATGGTAGCTCACAGAGCTATTAAGTGGCTAATTAGAAGTTTGAACCCAGATGTGTCCATTTTAAAAACTGTGCATTAAATCAACATGCTCTATCACTAACTTGCTTCCATTACTCAAAGTAGGCTTGTAATTTTTCAAATGAAAACATATAAATGACAGATGGACCATTCCTTTGGCTCTGGGTCCTGACACTGGCCTTTTCCTTCCCCAGGAAAGCAGAACTGGAGGCTTCCCAACTACAGAAATAACTTTTTGTTTTAACACCAGATAGTTGGTTACAGAAAGAAGAATAAGATTCAATTTACATTCATCTCATCAGGATCTTTGCAAAATAGGAAGCTCCCTGTACCTGGTTGGCAGAAAACACACTCCTCCTGGCGGTGTGTGCTAGCTAATGGGGCTTGGGGAATGACTAGGAAAGGGGCAAGCTCCTGCTCATAGGATGGTAGACATGCAGTGTGACTTTTAAAAGACAAAAAAGAATGTCACGTTAGGGCTAAGAAACCAGCAAAAAAAAAAAATTTACATCTTTGCAAATAACTAGCTCACCATTGCAGGTTCCTTCTGTGGTTCTTCGTTCAACCAGGTTAGACCCAATTAAAGTGAAGCAGAGAAGGGATCTGGCCCATCCATGGATGAGTCACAGGATAGCTAAAAGAGGACAATTAAGCCCGTCATTTGTAATTATTCCATAAGGAAGAATAGAAAATATTGAAAGGCCAATTTAAAGAGAGTTGTTGATGGGAAGAAACGACTTCATGAAATAGAGAAAATCATATTAAACCCCTATCCACTTCAGGCCTAAGCAAATGTGTCCAGTAGGTGAAGTTCGTGTGACCATTTCATCGTAGGGCTTTTTCACACCTTTCCACGAGATGCTCACGTTGCTATGAAATTCATATTTCCTCCACCAGAGGAAATAACAATAAACATTCACTGAGAATTTACACATGTCATCCTGTTTAATTCTTCCACCCACCTTGAGAAAGTTCCTGATATGGGCCCTATTTTATGGATGAGAACACCAAAGGATAGAGCCATCAAAAGCCTGCCAACATCACACATAATAAGTGGAATTTAGGATTTACATCCAGGCCGTCTGACCTGGGGCACATGCACCTGGCTGTCACTCACCATGCAGTGTCAGTGACAAAAAAAATCATCAAACTTATTCCTAAACAACAATCTCTGAAGACAGAACTTCAGAAATTGTGCTCTCTGGTATAGGAGATGTGTATTGATTGGAGACGGAAGGGGACATTTTTCTATGGCCATTTGGTTGAGCCAACTGGCTTCTATCTTCAGAGAAGATCTTTAGTATAAATAAGACTTTGATTCCAATCTAGTTATTTAAAATATTATGTATTTATTCATGCGTATGAATAAAAGTGATGGTTTCAGTGAATTATGCAATTTTAACATTTGAAATTGAAAATGTTATTGAAAATGAGGAAATTCAGGCTCAGAGAAGTAAAGGGATATGTGTAAAACCATACAGGTGGTAGCTTGCAGCTTAATAAAAGTAGACCTGAAACTGCAATAAGCTGGCCCAGAAAACAGAGCACACGTAGAAGGGGAACAACCCATCCACACTAGATTTATACTTGAGCAATACAGTTATGTTGAAAGCATTTTTCACTTTAGAGGTTTTCTTTCTTATCCTAATGAGATACCTAAATATAACTCTGGCAGTTGCAAAGAAGCTTCAAATTTCACAGTGAACAAGGTGAGCTGTTTTCCCTTCATGGATTCATTTCAAAATAAACAGGCAGGGCTGCCCTCAGTTTATTCACATGTTTATGGAGTTTTGACTGATATTCAGTCTGGTTCCCCAAAATTCACTTTGATTATACACTTCAAATTAAACTTGGGGGTAAGAAAGGAAGCTTTGTAGGCAGTTAAATAAACACTTCCGACTTTTTTTTTTTTTGAGATGTTGATGCTTTAGTTCTCAAATCATTTACACGTGGAATAATTAGGCTTTCAAGTAAGATTTTTGAAACCACCAAAAAAATCAGGGTGGCCTTTCAACAGGCACCCTCTCACCCCTGCCGTGCCTGCAGTGGCTGGTCGTCACTATTTCCTTCCAGCATTTAGATTTTTGTCAAAACTAGAAGGTATTTATTATATATGATTCCCCTGAGTATATGAAAAATAAAATGTAAAACTACTATGCTTTAGTTTTAGAGCATATTTAGAGGTAAATATTTGGTCTCCATTTCCTCTAATGCACTAGATGGACCTTGCTGTTAATTAAGGATTAAAGTGGTTGCCTCATGTCCCCAATTTCTTTGTTTTAAATTAGACATTTATCTTTATCATGATTTTTTTAAATATGAGGAAAAAAAATACATGTTTATTGACCTTTCAGAATGTTTAGAGACGTTTCAAGCAAAAAATAGAAAACATTGAATCCTTGCATCCTTTGGTATATTTTTTCTATATGTATGGCTTATTTTCCACATAAATTGGTATCATACTATACATGTAGCAAGTTTTTTCTTTATCTTAACATTGTGAGCATTTAAACGGTTGCATAACATTTCAACACATGAATATGCCAAATGTATGTAATTATTTCCTTATTATCATAGATTTGGTTGTCAGCAATATTTTTGCCTTTTAAATAATGCTAGAATAGTGTGTTTGTATATATTCTGATATTGTTTCCTTATTACATTCCAGGTGTAAAATTATCAACAGGGATAAATATTATATTCTTTTGGCATATGGAAAATTCATGCTCCAATAAATAAGACAGCACCACGAACCCATACACTAGTATTTCTTTAGCTATGAATGAGTTTCATGCTTTTCTGAGTTTACTGTTTAACTGTACTTCTCTAACACATTGTATCTTCTACCCAGTATTTTACTGCACCATTCATCTGGTTCTTTTTAATTTATATTTATTTTACTGGGAAGAGTTCTTTATTAAAGGATATTTCCCATTCTCTGTTAAAACTTGCCATAAGGATTTTAAAATTCTTTATATTTAGTCGGACTATTACAGTTAAAAGTTAGTAGTTTGGTAGAAGTTTCAAATGAATATTCAAATTCATATATATGCATTTGGAAATATATATACATATATAACATCTTTTTGAGATATCACTTGCGTACCATACAATTCACCAATTTAAAGTGTACAGTTTAATGATTTTTAGTATATTGAGTGTACAGAAATCGCCACAATCAATTTTAGAGTATTTTTCATCATTCTATAAAGAAACTCCCTACCCATTATCAGTCATTATTTATTTCCCCATTCTCCCAGCCCCTGGCAACACTAATCTACTTTGCATCTCTATGGATTAGTTGATTCTGGACATTTTATATCAATTGAATTATGCAATATGTAGTCTTTTTTTGATTGATTTCTTTCACTTCCAATAATGTTTTGAAGGTCCACCCATGCTAAAGCAAGTACCAGTACTTCATTATCCTTCAATGTCAAATATTCTTGCATTACATGAATATACTTCATTATGTTTATCCATTCATCAGTTATGTACATTTGAGTTGTTTCCATATTTTGGCTATTGTTAATAATGCTACTATGAACATTTATGCACAAGTTTTTATGTAGATATATGTTTTTTATTTCTCTTGAGTACATAGCTAAGAATAGAATTGCTGGGTCATATGGTAACTTTTGAGGAACTGACAAACTGTTTTCCACAGCTGCTGCACCTCCCCACCAGCAATGTATGAGGGTCCCAATTTTCCCACATCCTACTCAACACTTGTTATTATCTGTCTTTTTGATATATCCATCCTAGTGGGTGTGAAGTGGTTTCTCATTGTAGTTTTGATTTTCATTTCCCTGATGAATAATGATGTTGAGCATCTTTTCATGTGCTAACTGGTTATTTAAATATCTTATTTGAGAAAATGTCTATTCAAATCAAATGAATATATTTTGTCAGATGCCTCTCTGTCTTCCTCCTTCCTTCTCTTCTTTCATTTGTTTCCTTCCTTCCTTCCTTCCTTCCCTCCTTCCTTCCTTCCTTCCTTCCTTCCTTCCTTCCTTCCTTCCTTCCTTCCTTCCTTCCTTCCTTGCTTTACATTACTTTTCTCAAATGTGTGCCTTAAAACAGTCAAAGGAGCTGAAATATACCTATGTCCCAATATCATGATTCCTCATGATTCCTCCACTGTTCCTCAACCATGTGGCTCCTGTATAGGGCCTTCACCAACCTTTTCTAAGTGACCTAATTCCTTTATTTTTCTATGAGAGTGTAACTCCCAAGATGGGAGTGGTGAACTGACCAGGATCAAGTAAGATAGAAATTTTCTAAGTTTAAGATTGCATTAATGTTTTTTGTTATTGTTGCTATCATGTGGTTGCCTTTTACAATGAATTTCATTGTCAACTAAAACGCCTACATTTTTTTCTTACACAAACGACTAATGAACTCTGTGTGTTTCTGCCTATCTTTGTAGAATTCAAATATAGAATTGAATCTTTACCCTATTAATTGTCTTCCTGCTGAATTTGGAACCTTCAAGTAAAGATAATTAACGATAATAGTAATTATTATTATTATAAAATATAACAAAAGCTCTATGTTTATTATTATTCCATTTGAATCTCACAAATACCCTATGAAGTAGGTACAATTACTATACTTATTTTATAGTTGAAGCATGAGACTTGGCACAGTCAATTAACTTACTCAAAGTCATACCCATATTTTCTGACTTTAAAGGCCAGGCTCTTAGGCAGTTCACCATATTGCCTCCTACAGCTTAGGAGCTTGTGCCCATGGCAGTGGAGTCACTGCTTCCCAGCACTCTGATCTGCAGAACTGGTGAGTGTGGCCCCTGTGGTTCTACCTAGCTTGGTTTTCAAACCACAGACTCCTAAAAGTCCCACAGCTACTTCAGGAGATGAAAGACATCCTCCTCAATGTCACCTGACCCTTCAATCAAAACAAGTCTGCTTTCATCTATTTTATGTATGGGGCTTTCTCTTAACAATCCACAGGGAGAAAAATAATTCTGCCAAAAATAAATTAACAAAATACCAATTCTAAACTATTGATTAAAATGCTGAAAGAGCCAGTGATAGGAGAGAGCCAGAGCATATTGCCGAAGTTGCTGCCTGGTAGGCATCTGGCTAGTTAGTCATAACCAGCTCCACCCCCATATCCAGCACATATGTCTACGTCTTGTCCATGGAGATAGCCTAAAAGTGCTTGCCAATGGCTTGCTAAACATGACTCTGTTTAACAGTGTTCCTGCTCTCCACCTACAAGATGCCAGTAGCAACCATCATTTCCCATTCTCATTTTTGATCATAAAAAATGTCTCCAGATATTGCCAAATGTCCCCTGGGGAGCAAAATTGACCCAACTGAGAACCACTGGTATAGTGGAGAGCAGAAAGGTTTGTTATAGACTGAGATTCTTCTTTTTTAAATAATTTTTTAATTTTTCCATTACAGTTGGCATACAGTATTATATTAGTTTCAGGTGTATAACATAGTGATTAGATATTTATATAACTTACAAAATGATCACCCCAATAAATTCATCTGACACCATATGTAGTTATTACAATATCATTAACTATATTCCTTATGCTATACTTTACATCCCCATGACTATTTTGTAACTAGTAACTTGTACTTCACTTAAGTCCATCCCCTTTTTTACCCACATACCAACCCCCTCCCATCTGGCAACCAAAATATTCTCTATGACTTTGTTCCTGTTTTGTTTATTTTGTTGTTTAGATCCCACATGTAAATGAAATCATATGGCATTGTCTTTCTCTGTCTAACTTACTCCACTCAGCACAATACCCTTTAAGTCTATCCATATGATACAGATGACAAGATTTTATTCTTTTTTTGTGGCTGAGTACCACCTCTTCTTTATCCATTCATCCATTGTTGGACACCCAAGTTGCCTCCATATCTTAGCTATTGTAAATAATGCTGCAATGAACATACGGATGCACATGTCCCTTCGAAGTAGGGTTTTGAGTTTCTTCAAATAAGTACTAAAAAGTAGTATTACTGGGTCCTTTTCTGTCTCTTGTTATAGGATTTATTTTAAAGTCTACTTTTTCTATACTTTCAATTTTAGTCTGTGTTTCTTACAGTCTGCAATGAGTCTCTTGTGGGCAGCATATATGAGGGTCTTGTTTTCTTATCCATTCAACTACCATCTATGTCTTTTGACTGAAGCATTTAATCCATTTACATGTAAAATAACTGTTGACAAATATGCAGTTATTGCCATTTTATTGTTTTTTTTTCTTTTTTGTCTTTTTCTTCTGTTTCTTTTTCTTAAAGAAGTCCCTCTAACATTTCTTGTAATACTGGTTTGGTGGTGATGAACTCCTTTAGCATTTTCTTGTCTAGGAAGCTTTTTATCCGTCCTTCAATTATAAATGATACTTGGCTGAAGAAAGTAGTCTTGGTTATAGGTCCTTGCTCTTCATCACTTTAAATATTTCCTGCCAGTCCCATCTGGCCTGCAAAGTTTCTATTGAAAAATCAGCTGACAATCTAATGGGAGCTCCCTTGTAGGTAACTGACTGATTTTTTCTTGCTTTTTTAAGATTCTGTCTTTGTTTTTAACCTTTGGTGCATCTTAGTGTGGGCCTCACTGGGTTTATCTTGTTTGGGACTCTCTGAACCTCCTATATCGATTTCTTTCACCAGGTTAGGAAAGTTTTCTGTCATTATTTCTTCATATAGGTTTTCAATTCCTTTCTCTTTCTCTCTTTTCCTCTATGATGTGAATGTTGATATGCTCGATATTATCCTAGAGGCCCCTTAAACCATTCACATTTTTTGACTCTTTTTTCTTGTTCTTCTGATTGTTTTTCGCTACCTAATCTTTTAAATCACTAATTTGATCCTCTGCTTCATCTAATTTACTGTTGATTTCCCAATGTATTCTTCATTTCAATTATTATTTTCTTCATTTCTGAATGGTTCTTTTTTGTTTTCTATCTCTTTGTTAAAGTTCTCACTGAGTTCATCTACTCTTCCCCTAAGTTCATTGAGTATCCTTATCACCAGTGTTTTGAACTCTACATCTGGTAAATCATTTGTCTTCAATTTTGTTCAGTTCTTTTTCTGGAGCTTGTGTTCTTTCATTATAGACATGTTGTGTTCTTTCATTAGAGACATATTTCTTCATCTCCCCATTTTGGCTGCCTCCCTGTGTGTGTTTCTATGTATTAGGTAGAGTTGCTATGTCTTCTGCTCTTGGTAAAGTGGCCTTATGTAGTAGGTGTCCTGTGAGACCCAGTGGCTCAGTCTTCCTGGTCACCTGAGTCAGGTGCTCCATGTGTGTCCCATGCATGGGTTGTGTGTACCATTTGTTGTAGTGGAGCCTTGGTTTCTGTTTGCACATCAGCGGGAGGGATTGGCCCTTGAGATGCTTGGTTGTGAGGACTGGATGTGACTACACTAAAGAAGCTGTTGTGCAGGGGCTGACCCCATAGAGTAGGATTCATTTTAGAAGGGCTCTGGTGCCTGCCCAATCTGCCCTTTGGGTGTGCTATCCTTGTATACAGCCCTGGGTGTTGGACCAGCTCAGCATGAAGCTGACCACCATGCATATGGGGCCCAGGGCCTCCTGGGAGGAGCCCCATGGCAGGCCAAGTTTTGCTGCAGCCTGTGCCCTGTCCGAGGCCACCTGGCATGAACCACTAGGCAATCCATAGATGGCCATCACCTGTGCTGGACTTAGAGGTCCCTTAAGAGACCAAGCCACAAACCAAGCCTGGCTGCCACTAGTGCCATGCTTGAGACTGCTCGGCAAAAGGTATGAGGCATGTCAAGGCAAATGCTGCTTGTTTGAGTTTTGTGAACCTTTGAGAGATTTTAGGAAAGTCAGTCGCATGAGCCAAGGTAGACCATTTGTGTGGAAAAGCCACTTGATGCAGCTTGGGTGGGCCCGCAAGTTGGGTAAGGCAGGGTCTCAGGAAATCACCGGGTGTTAACCAGGTTGATGGAGACTCAGACATGGTTTCACCTATGTCTGCATGCCAGGGAGAGCTCAACAAAGAAACAGTGACTTCTGCCAGCACTTCTTCCCTAATGGCAGCTTTATGCCAGTTGGAAGAAAGGCCAGTTGTTATAAATGAATTTGTAAGCACAGTGCGTCACCTGGGAAATGTGCACAGGATGCGTCAGGTGACCTGCATCACAGGGACCACCTGACTTCTCAACGTGGTATGATCTTGATCCCTCTTACCAGGTCTCAGGTCCCTCAAGAGCAAAATAAAGAGGTTGAAGCATTGATCTTCAATGTCCTCCTTCCTTCAACCACACTGTGATTCTATGCGTGACAATGAACAAGATGTTTTTGTTCTTTATTCTGCACTTGAACGATATCTTTGACTAAAATTACCCCAAATCTTTCTCTATTCTTGTTTCCCACTTCTGCATTCCCCCCATAGCCTCCTTCCAATTCACATTCCCAGAACACTCAGAAAATGAGCCGACTTCCCAAGCAGCCTGCTCCTGCCCCAGCCAGAGCTCTGAGATTTGATAATGGTGAGAATGGCTTAGGCTCTCCAGCTTTCTTCAAAGCCTTCCTCAAAGATTCACTTGTGCCCCTAATTTTGTCCCTTTTTCCAATAGGGAGACACTTCTTTGTTTGGTCAGCAACTGAATTAACAGGTAGAGGATGGAGGGAGGAAGGCACTCTTGCTCCCTGCAACCTACCTTCAGGGTGTTTAGGGTAATAGGTAGTTATAGGGAGGATGCTGGTCTGAAGTAGCTCCACCCCCACAGTTCCAGGTTTCCCCCACCATCCCCTGCAAAGGACTTGTCATAGAGAGAGAAATTAATGTCTATGGAGCTCCTACCTTGTGCCAGATGCTCTGTCTCTTAATTCCTTTGAGGGATAATGACATAACAATATATTTAATTACATACAAATTCTTTGCCATGGCTAAGTCCAGAGAGAGCAGGTATAGCACTGTGACTTCATGAAGCTCGTTACTTGAACTTTTCTTTCCCTAGCTGAGTGATGTGGGTTCACCTGGTAGTGCCATGCCCCGGGATCATGCTTGCTCTCCATCTTCCTATCCATTCAGACAGAAATACATGCAGGGGTGAGCCTCCAGTGTCACGTGACTTCACCATTCATAATCATTCAAGTGAAAATCTCCCAGTTGCATATCTGCACAATGCCAGTGATTACAGTGATTAACTCAATCAAGCCCAATTTTATAATCATCAAAGGTGTAATTTCCCTACAAGCCAGGATCCCAACACATGGCATCCCAGCTGTCTGATACAAGCATCTAAAACACAGCATTATACAAAACATTTTGGGCTAGAGTTAGGTGATTTTGTGAACTTAATACCATATTAATAAGAATAATGAGACTAAAAAACTCTATGTAAATCTGGTCTGTGATTTCCTCAGTGGTTACTTATTTCAGATATGAAAAATGCTTTCAATCCCCCCAAGGAATTGCTTCACTGAATGTTTTATTCCCAGAAAGAATCACTCAGTTAATTACATATGCATCTGAGTTACATTATTATTGTTATTGTTATATATGAAGCTTTGCAAGATGCATCAGCTTAAGTCCTGGAGAGACCTCAATGTCAAACTGCCCATCCAATTCTATGAATGCTTCTGGGGTCTCAGGTTGAGATCTTGAGCATCATATTTAAAGCAAAGAGAGCCTCCTATCAGAAGCACAGTTTCACAGCCTCTGCTCCTTCTCTAAAGCTAAAAAGAAGAAACTGGACCAGAGCCAAAGGAAGAAAAAGAAAGATGCTCTCTTATATTTTTCACCCAATCCCATTCTATTTCTCTACCTGAGGCATTTAGTTTCCTGCTGCAGTTGATTTTGTATGTGTCAAGATATTCAGTTCATTCGCATGCGATAACCAAAGATCCTACTAATTGCTAGGGTTTGAAACCCTGGCAAGACCGCGGAGATTCCTTTAACCAGAGTTGTGTCTACCATGCAATAACTAATTCTGAAAGTTACTAATTGGGAAAGCAATGGGCACATGGAGGTGCTTCTGCAGAGGCTGTCAATATGGAATTTCTAGACTTAGATGGAAGTTACAATAGTGTTTGCTTTACAATAATTCATTAGCTTTATATTTGTTTTGCTGTTTTTCTCTATGTTTTATTTTATAAAATATTTTTTTAAAATTATTGATATGTCAATAATTTGTAAAAGCATTCACCCTCTTAATTGGATCAAATGACCTAAAGACTTCTCCCTCTATGGTAAGCAGAATAATAGCCCCGCAAAGATGTTCATGTCCTACCTAGATAAGACTCAAGCGATGTAACTTTATAATATCGTTCTTGAAGATTAGCAGATGTACATCATTGTCTAAATTAGGAGATTTTCATAGAAGTGATGTGGCCAGACGCTTTATATTACCTTTTTACATATACCAATCTACAATCTCCTGTTTTAGTCATAAGGTACTCTTCTTCAAATGCTATTCTTTAAGCACCTAAAAGTTCAAAATCTACTACAGAAGACAAACATGAAGTTTCTTTTCTCCCACGTCTCCCAGGAAATACTTGTTACCATGAAAACCAAATAAAAAGATAGACTATGAAAGGATGAATCCTAGAAATCAACTGCCTCCTTTCAATGATAACTGTACCTTCAGCACAATAGATGGATTAATTAATTGCTAAATGCAGAGTCCTTTAAAAACCACAGCTCTCTATATCCATAGCATTAATATTGGGATAGTCTCGTATAGTAAGCCTTTTTAACTGAAGCTGATATTCTTCCATTAATAGTCTTTCAAATCTGCCCCTTCCTTTTCATTACCATTGCCCCTGACCTACATCTGGGTCTTATCATCCCCTTCTAATTAATCTCCCTGACCTCCAAACTCTCTCCTCTTCAAACCATAATTTCTATCACAGGAAGAAAAATCTTAAAATAGTTTTTTACTTATCCTCCCAGGGGCCTTCAATGGCCACATGGAAGCTATAATTTTAAATTTAAACAATGTGTTCAAGCAGCAACACAATAAACAGAAAAAAATTGCAGTTGGAAGATATTCTTATTTTCTTTACTCTGGTGCTCAAGGTCATTACCAGACTATGCAATCACATATCCTACTGCCACACCTCAAAGGTCAGTTAACACAATGGTTCAGAGCATGGGTCCTGGACCCTGGTGGTTGAGTATGCGTCCTGTCTCTTTGACTCACGAACTGTGAGACTTTTAGAAGGTGCTTAGCCTCTCTGAATCACATTTTCTTCATTTGTCAAATGAGGATAATAAAGTACCTACCTCACTGGTTACTCCATGAATTAAATACATTAACATTTATAAAGTGCTTAGAACAGTGCCTGTGCCCTACGGTAAGCATAAAACAAATAGGGACTTGTCTTACTGCTATATCCTCAGTGTCTATGACAGTGCCCAGCACACAGATAGGGAAATTGAGGCTTGCAGAGGGTATGCGACTCGCCCCAGAGCACATGAGTGAGTCCGAGCTGGAATTCCAGTGTATGCAGTTGGCTTCCAAGCTGCCTTCTTGACCACCACATTGTACTGCATCCACGTATCCCCTGGCTTTTTCATACAGCGGGGACTCCTTAAAGGTTGCTCAGATTGCTTACTAAAATATCATGAACACCCTAACTTCAGACATTGCACCCCTGGCCTAGAATACTCCCTTCTCCAGCAAGTATCCCCTTAGTTTCTTATCAGTTCAAAGTGTTCCCTACCTCCTCCAAATTTTTATTGCACTTTAACTGCCTATAAATTCACTGGCACTGACCACATCCAGTCTTGTATCGTAAGTTGTCTTTTTTACGTACCTTGTTTCTCCAACAAGACTATAAATCCTTTGAAGATGGACTGTGTTTGCCCTATGGTTCTTTGTGTTCCCTGCAAGGGCTAGGATGGCACCTTGTCCAGAGCAGACTCTCCTTAAACGTTTGCTGATTGATAAACAAGCACAAAAACAGCCAGAAATGGACAAAGTATCCCCTATTCTCACCACTGCTCCTTCTCCTGACCCCCAGGGTTAGGTATACTTACTCACCCAGCCATGAGCAGCACTGGACAACCAGTGGCCACCCCTAGGGGGCATTGGCCCTGCGTAATTTAGTGTGAAGAGCAGAGAACAGCAGGCGACTGGCTCCAAAGAGGAAAGGAAGAGGCTTTTCAGAGCATGCTCAGAGCCATCTTCCAAATTTTCTAATCAGCTAATCTTTCCTAATCTTTCTTCCTCCACTGCAGAGACTGAGGGATTGATGAGGACAGGAGCATCTCTCTCTAATATGTGTTCCTCCACGTGGTAACATAAACCAAGGAAAGAAAGCTTCTGCCACAATGGCCCTCATCTGTCTTCACCCATTGGGCTTAACCATTACTTCCACGATCAGCCAGAAGTGAGCCCACCCTCTCAGGGGGAAAGGTCAGCAGTCTATTACAGCAATCCATCTCACTTTCATTAGACCACTCCCCCATTCCCAACCACTTTTCCTGGTGGATCCTCCTAGGACCTGCCTTAGGCAGCCTAGATTTTACTCGGAGATAATTCTGCAATGAATCTGAACAGTACACTAATTAAATTAACTCCAAGGCCACATGTCATGGGTTGAATTATGCCCCCCTAAAAATATATATATATATATATATATATATTGAAAACATGCAGTACCTAAGAGTGTGACTATATTTGGAAATAAGGTTATTATAAATGTGACTAGTTAATTAAAATGAGGTCATACTGGGGGTAGTGGGGGCCTGTAATCTAACATGACTGGTATCCTCATAAAAAGACACAGAGACACAGGGAGAATGCCATGTGAAGACAGAGGCAAAGATTGAAAAGATGTGTCTACAAGCCAAGGAATGTCAAGGATTGGTGGCAGTCACCAGAAGCTAGGAAGAAGCATGGAACAGATTCTCTCTCAGAGTCCTCTTGACACCTTGATTTAGGATTTCTAAGCCTCAGAACTGTGAAAGAATAAATATCTGTTGTTTAAGCCACTCAGTTTGTGGTACTTTGTTATAGCAGCCCCAGGAAATTAGTACACCCCCATCTTATACCCAAATCCGAAAGTTCACTCTTTCTCCCTGCAAATTATATGCAGACACATTCTCAGTGTAGCTCATTAAGCATTGGAGAAATAATGCTTCATTAAGGCATTTCTTACACTTCTCAAGAATAATAGATTTAATAGCTAAATTCTGAAAAATTTTTAATTTCTTCCTTCCAAGTGTTTATTCTTTTTTTTCTAGATATTAAAATAAGGATTCAATGAATCAGGGAATAACTTAAAAAGGAGATGTGTTGAAAAAATATGAAGGTGATTATTTGAGCTTTCAGAAAGAGTTTATTTTATTTTAACTTCCCTTTTATTTCTAAGCAGCCTTTTTTGCTGCAGAAATAGATCTAATGAATATTAATATTATGCTAAATTAATTTTTAATTTCTCAGCATACATTCATTCTTAGACCATTTTCAATTAAGGTGTCTATGCAAATTATGTTTTGCTCACTTCAACTTTTAGTCTATGCATTTGTACATACTACCATACCACACTACAATAACTATAGTTATTATTTAGGGTTCTATAACATTTCACTGTAAAACATAGTTTGTTTATCCATCTCCTGGTCCTTAGGCATTGTGATATTTTTCCATTTTTGCCTGTTATAAATAACACATCTTTGTATGTATTTTTTCCTCTTAGATTATTTCCTTAGGTTATTTTCCTAAAAGTATTACTAGATGAAACTATTAACAGTAATTTACATGCCTGCCACTGCAGTATTCTCAAAAAAGACTGATGCAGTCAGCAATTCCACCAACAACATTATCAGAAGGATTTAAGTACTTTTAAAGTATCATTTGGCAAATGTGTAATACCAAACATATGCACTTCTTCATAAACCTTTAAAAGACATTAAAAATTGGCATGATGATCAAATAACATATGTAGCTAAATGACGTGTATTTCCCGCCCCAGCATGAGAATAACCTCACCCACCTATCTAACATATAAAGTCCTTGAGGAAATTGATAGCTATCTTTAAGGGGCTTTATTTTTATTTTTATTTTGGTTTTTTTCTGCCTACTTCCTAGGTGGTCTCCCATCCAAATACTAACCAGGTCCGAGCCTGCTTAGCTTCCAAGATCAGACTGGATCGACATGTTCAGGGTGGCATGGCAGTAGTCTTCAGGGGGTTTTACTTTACTTATGCAGCTAAAACTCACCAAATGTTCTGCTGTCACAACTCTAAAACAGTGGGACTTAAGAGGATCCTGGCTATTTTAACACTGAGCAGAAGATAAAGGGATGGTTTGAGCTCGTGTCGGAAAAGATACCCATCTAAATCCAGCTCAACTGGAACCTTTGGTGCATATGCTCTTTCTAATAAATGTGGATTTGATGTTTCTTTCTTTCTTTCTTTCTTTCTTTCTTTCTTTCTTTCTTTCTTTCTTTCTTCCTTCCTTCCTTCCTTCCTTCCTTCCTTCCTTCCTTCCTTCCTTCCTAGAATTTTTTGGGGAGGAAGAAAATTATAAAGAACAAAATTTAACTTATTCATTCCAAGACAATTCAATAGGGAAATTTTTCAACAAATAGTGCTAGGAAAACTGGCTATCCACATGCAAAAGAATGAATTTGGACCTCTTCCTTACACTATATGTAAAAATTAACTCAAAATGGATCACAACCTAAATATAAGAGCTGAAGCTATAAAATTCCTAACAAAAGGCATACGAGTAAATTTCATTATATTGGGTTAAATGATGGTTTCTTATAAAGTACAAGTAACAATAGATAGATAGATAGATAGATAGATAGATAGATAGATAGATAGATAGATAATAGATAGATAGATAGATAGATAGATAGATAGATGATAGAATTTTATCAAAAATTTCTGCGTTAGTCTATAGCCATGCAATCCTGAACAAGCCCAATCCCGTCTGATCTCAGAAACTAAGCAGGGTCGGACCTGGTTAGTACTTGGATGGGACACCACCTAGGAAGACCAAGTGCTGTAAACATAAAAAATAAAAAAATAAGGGATCGTAAACTGACAAGGTCTTTGCAATCTGTGAGGTCAACCTTGCCTAAAAAAAAAAAATTAACTTTGTGTATCAAAGGACATATTTAAGAAATATAATCCACAGAATGTGAGAAAATATTTGCAAATCACATATCTGATAAGGGGCTGCTATCCACAATATATAAAGAAATTTTAAAAAGATAAATAACCCAATTTTTAAATGGGCATAGTATTTGTATAGACATTTACCCAAAAAAAGATATACAAATGGCCAATAAACACATGAAAAAGTGCTCAATATCATTAATCATTAGAGAAATGAAAACCAAAAGTACAATGAGATCTCATTTTACCCTCTAGGATGGCTAATATGAAAAAGACAGACAAAAACAAGTGTTAACAGGATGTAGAGACATTGAAACCCTCACACATTGCTGGTGGGAGCATAGAATGGTGCAGCAGCTTCAGAAAACACATGTCCGCACAAATACTTGTACATGTGTATTCATGGCAGCATATTCATAGTAGCCAGAAGGTACACCCAAAGTCTGTTAACAGATAAATGAATAAACAAAATATGGTATACTCATACAATGAAATATTATTCAACCATTAACAGGAATGATATACTGTTACGTGCTTTAATGATGGGCCCTGAAAACATAAGTGAAAGAAGCAAGCCACAAAAGAGTGCATGTTATTCCATGTTATTTATATGAAATGTCCGGAAGAGACAAATGCAGAGACAGAAAGTAGATTAATGGTTGCTCGGGGCTAGGGTGCGGTGAGGAAATTAGAAAAGAGAGTGACTACTAATGAGTAAAGGGTTTCTTTTTAAAGTATTGAGTATGTTCCAAAATTAGATGTGGTAATGGTTGCACAACTCTGAATATACTAAAACCCACTAAACTATTTTAAATGAATGAATTTTATGGAGAATAAAATATCTCAGTAAATTACAAAAAAAAAATTCTTTTTAATTGTGCCTAATCCCACTACCAGAGATAATACTCTTAGCACTTGCCATATTGATAAACTTTGCAGGTTTTATGAAGTGGGGAAGGAGGAAGTCATAGGAATGTTATGATTAGACCATATGCTAGTTACCTTTTCTCTTCTGCATATCAAGTCTAGTCTATCTATTACCCACATTTTTATCAAAGCCGTAGATGGTAATACAGGAGAAGTATTAGTTAAGCCAAGAACCAGGTCATAATCAGTGACTCACCTTCTTTTCACCTTCTGTCCAAACATGCTCCTTTAAAGGAACACCTGAACCCACCTGTGTCTCTGTCCCATTTCTACTGCTCTAACGGCAACATCATTTCTCACCCAGCTCACTGTGAGAGCCCCTCTAGCTCTGCCCACATACTTGTCTCCTTGATATCCATCCTCCACCCAGCTATGTTGTGCTTTAAACCTTCCAATGTCTCCTCTTGTATTTAAACTACAGTTAACATTTCTTAATGTGGTTCATAAGAGGATGGGCTTCTTTGACCCTTCCATATCTAGGCCTTTCACCTCCCACCTTACCTCCCCTAATCTCTGTTCCAACCACACTTCATTTCTCTCAGCTTCTAGTACCTAACATTCTCTATCTCTCTTTTCTAGGCCATTGTACTACTGCTTTCCTCAGCTTATACTTTTCCACTCTGCTTCCCACTCCCCACTCACAGTTCCCTCCACCAGTCTATGTTCAGCCTACTCTTTCCGGTTTTTTAGTAATCCCTCCAAAACGCTTTCTTGATCCCGTAGTCCCCTCAAGTGCCCTTGCTAAGAGCTCCCACAGAACACTGTATTTCTCCTATGATCAGTAACATTTTTGCATTCAATTGGAATTAACTATTAATTTTCCCCAACTCCCCACTTACTAGCTGAGTGACTTTTGGCAAGTTACTTAACCTCTTCATGCTTCATTTCCCCATATGAAAAATGGAGATAAAAATAATATCTATTTTATAGGATTGCTGTGAGGATTTAATGAAATAATATTCGTAAATCACAAAGAACAGTGCCTGGCACATGATAAGTGCAATATAAGGGGTTATTTATAAAGTGTTGCATACATCTCTACACTGTAAGCTCCAAGAGATATATTTTAAATGTATTCACAGTCACATCCTCTATAAATGTTATTGAATGAACATGCACATCAATTAATCAAATAAATGTGCAAATAACTCAAAGGTATCAGTTATTTTCAAAATCCAGGAGAGATGGTGGACACTAAATGAAACAAGTTTTCTACATAAGGCAAGAGAAAATAGAAGGCAAAACAAAGGTAGCAGTTATTCAATAAATACAGCTTAGATCATTGGTTAACCATTTGGAAAAAGCCGAAGTGAGAATCTTCTCAGGGCATATAAGTAATTCCACATGCAACTACTAATTGAAAAAGAAAATCTTAAAAGAACCACAAGAAAATAAAATTCAATATTTGTCTAACCCTGGGTGTGGGAGAACTCTGTAAGCAAGGCGCAGAGAGTGACATCTATCGCCACAGGAAGATGTCCTCTGTAAGTTGAGAGCTATTGAGATGAGCTGCGAAGCACCCAGTGTGTGGAGATAGGCTGCCCGGATCTGTGCCCCAATTCTACCACTTACTGTTAAGTACCTTTGAACAGGTTACTCAGCTTCCCTGGGCCTGTTTCCTCATCTAAAAAATGGAGATTATCCATATAATAGCCACTATACAATGTCTACTTATTTACATATGTATACATCTTCTTTTCTAGATAAAAACTTTCATAAAGAAGACAGCATACATAATTTGGCTCTGTCCAGTGTGTGCTGGAGTCAACTCATACCTGCTCACAAGAGCCAACTGTTAAATTTTCATAAGTGTTGTGAGCTGATTATTAAAACACCCATAACTTAAAATTAAATTATATAAATGTAAAATTAAATAAATTCTATTGATAACAAACTTAATACTCAAAATGTATCCCTTCCTAATTATCACATTTAACTATTACCTGTGCATATAAGGTCATTTGCATCTATTATATCTGTATGCTGGAAACATTATATAATGGTGTACTACTCAAAGGTATCTCTTTCCAATTTTGTGTTCGGTGATGTCATGTTGGTAACTTGAAATCAGCCATGGCAGGAGTACTGTACCATGAAGTCAACACACTTCGCATATCAGCACCCCCTCCCAAGAGTCAGTTGTTTCACTGTCACCAGCATACCACTGACAGTCTGTACTCCCAGCAACTAGAATGACAGGGTGCCCAATAAATGTTAAATGGATGGATGGACAGATGGAAAGAACAATGGAAGAGTGGAGAGTTTAGAGGCTCGAAGACAGAAATAACAGCCATGACAGGATGTTGGCTAGGTGGATTATTTAATATTCTGGCCTTCACCTTGCATCCTGCCAGGCCAGCAACCTCAGTTATTCTGTTTCCTTTTTTTTGTAGGTTTCTCACACTGTGTTCTTACATATTGTGCAAAAGAGTGCAATATAGTACAGAAAATGTTGTCATCCTGTTTCTGAATTCTTTGTTGCTTCATCACATTTCAAAAGGGGTGTAAATTTTGCATTTTGTTCATTCCACTGGAGACAGTGGTGTGGCAATGCACGCTGCAGACCACAGGAAGCCCCGCGTTCACCATTCACTACATATTTACGACTAGATCCAGCGGAAGGTGAGCAGGGGTGGAGTTCTTTTGTGGCAAAGTTATCTTTAACCACTAGTTCCGTTCCCATATGCCATCTTATCCCAGTGAGTAGGAAGAAAAGGGAACTAAAATTACCATTAAAGCTCAGTATTTTGTGAACTGAGGACCAATGAAAACCTTATCCAGGAAATGGAAGAAGCAACTTATGAAATTTTTTTTTTTACTAAACCTTCATAATGTTCCCTACCCATGAAATTCCTCTTATACCAGTTTTTAATGTATCTATTAAGAGTCTTTTATATAGTTTTCTTTTATTGCATCAAAAAGAGGAAAGGAATTAGAAAAATACTATAGGGGCAGAAGCCTGGGAAAATGTACTGGAGAAATATTTATTACTTTTAGGAATTCCTATCTGGAAGTCATATCTTTGTCAATAAAATTGTAAGTCCTCTACTCCAACATACATCTATTCAACTGCAAAATTCATTATTTTACATGGTTAATTTACATGAGAAAATGTCTAGCAAAACAGACTGACTTAAAAACCAGTAAACTTAACCTGGATCCCGCAGCCTCGAGTTTAATGCCTGAGCTGTGGTCTAGGAGACTGCAGAGGTCAGAGCAGAAAATAAAAAGTTTGGGGACTCAGACCCCTCCATGCAGCAAACCCTACTCACCCAACCTGTCCCCTTTGCCTCTCTGGGGCTTATTTTTTTTTACGTGTGTGTGTGTGTGTGTGTGTGTGTGTGTGTGTGTGTTTTCATTTAAACGGAGTTGGTCAGCAGTTTCTATAAGAACTTCTCTGGCATGGGTTTCCACAGCCTTGAATTACTCTCTTAGAAAGCATTTCGGTTTGCTCTGGTCACTTGCTCACCTCTGCCCTACCGCCTGTTCACCTACTTTGTCTTTAATCTCCTCATCAATAAAGTGAAGACAGTCACACTGAACTCCCTTTCTTGCCTCATTAAGAACTCAGAAGAATGAATGACACACACGTCTCAATTTTTTAGAAAAAATGTGCCTTTATTGGTATTAATATCATCACATAGGAAACCATGAGATCGTAGGGGTGCTCAAGGGCTAACATAGGTCCCAAATTTTCCTGAGAGCAAGGAAAGGATTGTTGATGGAGAGGGAGGGAAGAAAGAAGAAGATCCTTGCTTTGAAGACAAGTATTATCAACTTTTTCCCTTCATAGACTTACCTGGTCCAAGCAAGAATGTAACAAAATTAATTTAATCAGATAATATTTATAATCATCAATAGCTTATTATTTTTGCATAAAGCTTTTACTAGATCCCACCTGGTGAAAGAAACACTACTAGATGCTGTTCCTGGAACGTTCGGTGCTCTGCACAGCACCCTGCCCCATACTAGCACTCAGATTTTTATACCATTCCATAAATGACAACAGAACCACGTGGGTGCCACAGACAGCTGGTTGCATTTGCAGCTTTGTGCATGAGGTCATACCTATGTTAAGGAGTGAATAAGTAGAACTGCCCCTCCCCCCACACACACACACAATACGCAACACCTCCCCTTTTTCTGTACTTAGTTAAAACATTGGATGAAATTTTCTAACAACATAATTCACCTGTCATTCTCACAGTTCTCCAGAGGCTACCCCTTCCAGGGCTGGTCTGGTGTCCTGTGGGCCTTTCCTGAGAAAAGGAGTCCTGGCCTCCTGAACTCTTACTGAGCAGTTTCTGATCTCTGGAGCCTCAATTTCACCTGGGAGGGTGGGGTTAGTGAGCTCCTGCCCCATCACCGCTGTGGGTTTCCATGACATTAGAAGAAGGGAAGTTGAAATTTATACCACTTTTGGCTTCTGCCAAGTCCGTGACAACCCTCTCACCATAATTTACTCTGACTCAGTTTCTCCAAATTTGCCTGCTTATTTGCTGGTGAAACTGAGAACCCGCAGAAAGCTGGCCCAACCGAAACATTTCCCAAACCTGATGGACAGGGTACCCCAAGAAGCACTGAGACCCTTCCCTGGCAGAGACTGAGAAATGGATCTCATACTTCCCCACATTTTCCTCTGTACCTTCCCCTCTACCCTGTACTTTCATGTCAGACTTTGAAGGATTGGAGTTTATAACTCTTGGGTCCATCAGGGTAATGAGGTTTGAGTTTTATATTTTGATTCTCTTTTGGGGAGGGGGGCTGGCTGCTTTCTGCTTACCTCCCACTTGAAGTTGCAGTGTGTTTTCCTTCTTGAATCTACCTCCTCCTTGGCCCAGCACATTCTTGGGTCCACACCCTTGTTTACAAGTCTGGTTCACTGCTTCAGCTCTGTTTGTGGTCTCAGAGAGGATGGGTGGCGCTTTTCAATCTGTTATCACACCAGATATAGTTCTAGGGAAAAAAAAAAAAAGATTCTGTTTTGAAGAGGTAAGTAGAAGAGACTGACATAGCTGTGCAGAGATGAAACAAACCACAGACTGTTTTTACACCTGTCTGCTGGAGGGAAATCAGAAAACAGGGACCAGAGGGAGCATGATGGAGAAAAGAGGGGAGGGGAGCCTGGTGCCTCAAACTAATGATCTACTGGCAATAACAAAGTTTCTTCATGGGCAACGCAGCTCACACTTAAAGGAGGAAATTTTAAAATAGTCAGATTTGTTAATAACTACAAATTCCCATGTGCCATAATTGGAGAGAGACAAAGAGAGTTCCCCTGGAGAGGAAGCTGAGCTCATCACCTCACCACTCCCAGGTTACCTCCATGGTCAAATATTGTGTTTAGAATCAAGGCAACACCTTTTTTATTTTCCTTTTCTCTCTTTCTTTTCTTCTCTTCCCTTTCCTTCCTTTCTTTCTTCCTTCCTTCCCCTTTGCCCTCCCCTCCTCTCCTTTACTAGCTTTTTCTTTTAATTAAAGGGAAGAAAAGAAAGGGTAGCTCCCCTTTTCTGCTGAAGTTCAAGGTTTCTCACTGAAGCGTAATGCATCAGAGCAGAGTTGGGCCACCCTCCTTCGCTACCAGCTTGGTGATATGCCAGCTACGCCGTTTTCAAGGATGGAAGCAGCTTTTGCTGCTCCAGTTCTTTGAAGGTAAAAGCTTAAAACAACTGTCAAGTTGATAAATTGGGAATATTGGAAAGCCAGAATCAGGGAACTATGGCCCTTAGTCCCTCCCAGGCAGGACAGTGCCCTAAGTCCGTACACAGGACACATAGCGTTATCGTTTCTTTTTCTCCAGGCTTTAGTCTTCACTGATCCTCTTTATTGTTATTTCCACTTCAAAACAAAATATTAAAGAAGGAAGCGATCTTCAGGATCCAACCTGCCAGGAAACAAAGAAGGAATGGTGATTTCTTAGTCTACCATTCACTTTCTTCATCAAAATGGACTCAAATGCATTTAGGTCCTGCTAGGCACCCGATAAGACAGGTGTGAAGCTTAACTAACGTGAACCAGGAACTGGGAATGAGAGTTTAAGGTGTTAAAGGCTTATCTAGCGCCCACCTCTGCCTGGCAGCATTCAGACAGCACCCAGAGCCAAATTTTGTAATTTCCAGGAGGCTGAAATTTCAAATCATGGAGTGTCTCTGGGTATCCTTCCACAGACCTTTTTAAAAAGATGCAACCTAGAAGTGTTTTCCTTCCAAAAGAAAAATATTCTGCCCTTACCTCATGCTTTCCTTTCTTTCTCTTCTCTCCCCATCTTCTTCCCTCCCTTCTTCTCTCCCTTCCTTCCTGTCTTCTTTCTTTCCTTTTTTGAATGTAGTCTTGGAAAGATCTCTTTCCCCAAAATTATTTTTCTGTCCTCTGTATAATCAGCGGTCACCCAAACATATATGTTAAAGAAAGACCATGCTGGGAATGGTTTTTAAAAACATTTGGCCAAAATGAGAACATAAGTTCCAAATTTCAAATTCTTAATTCCATTGATCTTCCCTAGAAGAAATTCTGAGACTAAGAAAAACTTGGGAAATAAATGGGTCACAACTCACAAAGCTAGTACATGCAAAGGGATGGAGCTACTGGCTTTCTCTCTGCAATGCCCAGATGGCATGGGTCCCCAGATCCATGCGCTTCCCAGGTACTCCCGATCATAATTCCTGGCCTACAGGGCCTACAGCAGTCTGCTCTGCTTAACGTGCCCTAATATATATCATCATACACATTTTCATTGTCCATGTAAAAACATACTTGAACATGCTCTTTGAGATTTGGAAATGTTTTATATCATCCCTTTTTCTTGTTGAATTTATATTTCCATCCCATCTTCCCCAGTAGAATTTTATCTTAACTGTTAAGGCAGCTTCTCAGATAAATTGTCAAAGTTAAATTTCATACTGTCACATGCAAAAAAAATTCCTGAATTATCATAACTATTCTCTATTGATAGAGACATTTAATTGGAGGAAAAAAAATTTAAATAATCATGAACATATCAGATTTTTTTTTTAATTTCTTATTTTAAGATCATCAAGCTCAGTGTAAGAATATAAGTTTGGTGAGTACGATAAATTGATATTCCAGGAGTCTTATCTCATTAAAATCTGTCAGAAAATTGATAGTACATTTTATTGGACTAGATAAATTCCCAAAGGTGCTGCTAATTTCTGCACACCACAAAGATGTATTTTAGACCAAGTTTGGGACAATTTCCCTTCTTATAATATAATGTATTTTCATATTTGAAAGTCTTTTTGATCATTCTATCACATTTTGTTGTTAGAAAAAGTATGTGTGTGTACATATATGTATAATTTTCTCGTGACTAAGTGATTCTATGTATTAAAATTTTTTTCTGGATAGAGTTATCATCACACTTATTAGTACACAAGTGATCAAAACAACATAAATCTATTATTGATAATTGCCATCTTTCAACATGAAATAAAAATTTGATTGGAAATGTATCTATCTCTTAATGAGATGGACAAAGTTGACTTTTTTCAGTCAGGTCATTTATCCATGAATGAATATTACTTTTGCCATAGTGAAAAAAAATTTAGTTATATTTTCTTATGTTTTTTTCTATAGGTACAAGCACTAAGAAGCCAAGTTCACATAAATAAATGTTAATAAATGGAATTTTGTCATAGCAGTATTACCCAATTTTTTGTGTTAAATAGATGTTCTCTAGTGTACAATTTTAATTTCTTTGTCACTTTTTATTTTCTATTTATTTTCTTAGTTAATGTTCTGAGAATTATAATGAACATCTTAATTTGTAACAGTCTAGTTTGAATGAAAACCACCTAAATTTCAATAGTATATAAAAACTTTAATCTTGTATACTCACTCCCTCATTTTTTCTGTCATTACAGTCATACAAATTACATTTTTATATGCTGCATGCCCAGCAACACAGATTTGTAATTATTGCTTTATGCAGTTGTCTTTTAAATAACATGGGGGGAAAGTTATAAACAAAAAATGCTTTCATGCCATCTTTTATATTTACCAAGCAATTACCTTTGCCAATGATCTTTATCTTTTCTTATGGCTTCAAGTTAATGCCTCAGGTCCTTTAGTTTAACCTGAGGGACTCCCATCAGCATTTCTTATAAGGCAGGTTCTACGTGACATGTTTACTATAAATGAAATTGCTCAGCTTTTATGTACCTGGAAATGTACTCATTTCTCCTTCATTCTTGAAGGTTAGTCTTACCAGATATAGAATTCTTGGCTGACAATTTTTTCATTCAGGACTTTAAATATGTTATCCTCTGACTTCTACCTTCCAAGGTTTCTAGTGAGAAATCACTTTTGTCTTATTAAAAATATCTTGTACATGGTGAGTCATTTCTGTTTCTACTTTAAGATTCTTTGTTTTTGGCTTTTGACCGTTTGATTATGATGTGTATAGGTATGGATTTCTTTGAGTTGATTTTATTTAGAATTTATTGAGCTTCTTGGATGTATTAATTAATGCTTTTCATCAAATGTGGGAGTTTTAGGCCATTATTTTTCAAATTTTTTGTCATCTTTTTTTTCACTTCTCCTTCATTATATATATGAATACTGGTTGCTTGATGGTGCCTCACAGTCCTCTGAAGTTCTAATCATTTTTCTTAATTCTTTTTCCTTCTGTTCCTCAATCAAGATAACTGCAACTGACCTTGTTTAAGTTTGCTGATTCTTTTTTCTACCTGGTCAAATCTGATGTTGAGACTCTCTAGGAAATTTTTCATTTCAGCTATTAAATTTTTATATCCAGGTGCTGGAGACAGCCAGCTAAGATCAAACAATTCCTGAGAGCGGGAGTGAGGATTGAGAAAAAAAGAGAACAGAAGATTGAGTCCGGAGGGCTAACAGTGAATACTGAGCTCTGAGTTTATTTAGCACAGCATATATATACCCTTGGATGTGCATGAGAAGCAACACCCACACATATGCAAATGATTACTGACCTTTATATAAGTTCTCTCAAAACATCCTTGATCCTGTTTTTGTCTCTTATTCCCTAGGGCAAGGAAGGTCTCTTATTCCCTGGGGCAAGGAATGTTCAACTATTTCCATTAAGCCAAATTTCTTCCTTCAGTAAGGAGCTATCCATTAAACCAAACTTCCTCCTTCAGTAACGAGCCCACCTGCTCTGCAAACGTTTAGCTTGCAGGCAACTCCAACCCTGTCTGCAGGGCATTCAGCAAGAATGGCTCCCAATATCCAGGATTTCTATTTGCTTTTGATACTTTTGGTCTTCTTGTTAATATTCTCTATTTTTGTGACATTGTTCTCATATTTAGTTTCCTTTAGTTCTTTGAACATTTTAAATACGTGATTTAAAATCTTTGCCCTAGTAAGTGCAACATCTGGGATTCCTCAGGTAAAGTTTCTATTGACTGGTTTTGTTGTGCTTTGTTTTTTTTTTGTATATGGGAATGCTTTCTTGTTTCTTTGCATTTCTCATAATTTTTTATTGAAAGCCAGACAATTTCAATAATATTACAAGGGAACTCTGGAAATCAGATTCTACCCACCATCTGGGTTTTTTGTTGTTGCTTAGTGACTTTTCTGAACTAGTTCTGTAAAGCCTGTATTCTTTGTCATGTATGGCCCCTGAAATCTCTGTTTAGTTGCTTTTTCTTTAGATACTTAGAACCAGTAAGACTTAGTCTTTGCCAAGAAGTTCTCTGTGTAAGCTAGGACATGCCTTCAACACTCAGATAAATACTTTATAACTCTGCCTCAAGATCAGCCAGAGTTGAGAGTTTATGGCCTTCTCAGGAATTTTCTAATCAGGTACACAGCTCTGGGTATGCAAACAGCCCTACATATGTTTGACCTTCTAGGTTTCCAAGAATATGTCAGAGCATTAGCCTGTAACCATCTCTTACCCTAGCTTTTTCTTGTTAAGGGTTTAATTCACCTATTGTTCACCCCCAATTTTTACCACTGTCTCATGCTGCTTCACTGTTCACCAGTTGCCTCTGACTGCTTTCGACAAGCAGGCCTAGGGAAAATGTGACCTGCAGTGGACAACTCTGAGTCAGGTTAGAGAAAGACAGCCTTGCAAATGGGGGCCTCCAGAGAATCAACAGACAGATCAAATCATATCAATTTTCTGGGAATGGGGCTTTGAAGAAGTTCCAACTCTGTCCTCCCACCATTCCAATGACTGTAGTCTGCTAATTTTTACTGTGATTATAGGCTCTTGGTTTTCAAAACTACCACAGAGCTTGGGAGGAGGAGATGGAAATAGGGCAGTTAAAATGCCACAAAACTCACTATTCTTATGCAAATTCAAGTGTTATTTTTAAATAAAATTTTCCTGTATTATACAGCAAGTCTTTGCTTAATTTCCAAAGTTCTAAAAAAGCTGATACTCAAAATTTTTTTCCAGTATTTCTTACTGCTTTTATTAAAGAGAGTTTTAAAGGTCCTTACTTCACCATTTTTTTCTGATGTCCCAGTTATTCTTTGAACTTTTTCTCAACAATATGCCAAAAAATACATAAATTATGCTTACTGATCTATCACTAACAACTCAATAAGATTCTCTTTTAAGTCTTTGAAAAGAAAGAATTGGAACACCTGTGATTTGCCAGCAAGTTAAGTGCCAATCTTTTAATGTCATTTACTTTTTTCAACAACAATATATCATATTATCCCTTAGTTTGACACTCAGTGGTTTATATACCACAGAGCAATCCCCCATCATAAGATTTAAGATTGTAAGTGGTACGCCTTGCTTTCAAAGTGAAGAAAACTATACCTTTTCATCTGGCCTTCATTCTGTGCACAGAGATAACCTCTTGAGTGTAGAATCATAGACTTGGCGAGAGATTGTCCTTCTCCCTAAAATCTCCCCCAAATCTCTCAACAGACATGAAGTTCTGTTTCTATCTTTTCAAAGTTTTCTTCCCTGACTGCTTTTTTTGCTTTCTGTATCTCTCAGATCAAAAAACTGTTCCTGAGGTTAAAAAGGGGAAGGAAGGCCACTGCACAGTGATCTCTGGCAACGATTCTAAGATGATGATAAGGCCACAAGGGAGGATTGCCATCTCAGTCCATGTCACCAAAACCCTGGGAAGTAACTTTTATTATCAGTGGAAGTCACAGGATTTCTATACTGGAGAGCCTTTGGGACTACTTTCTGTTTGAGAACATAGAGTATATGCCAGGGACTGAATCTTGAAGTTGTGTTTGTATCAACAGCACAAGGTACTGATACAGACTGTATTTTAATTTGGAGCAGCTTGAGAAGAGAGGGCAAACTACAGATTATTGTTATTCCATTTTATAGATTCTGAGGCAGATTCAATAACTTCAGTCAAAGAGCTGGGTAGTAATAGCAATCCCTCTACGCCAAGGAATTAAAAACTCATATCTGAAAAGATGCTTGCACACCAATGTTCATAGCAGCATTATTCACAGTGGCCAGGACATGGAAGCACCCACAGTGTCCTATGATAGATGATTGGATAAAGAAGCTGTGGTACATATATACAGTGGAATATTACTCAGCCATAAGAAGAGATGAAATACTGTCATTTGTGACAACATGGATGGACTTGAAGATAATCATGCTAAGCAAAATAAACCAGACAAAAAAAGTCGAAAATCACATTATATCACTTATATGTGAGATATAAACCTCAAAGCAACAAATGAACAGGACAAACGAACAGAGACTCATGGACATGGACAATAGACTAGTGGTTACCAGAAGGTAGTGGGGAGGGGAGAGGGAGGAGATAGATGGGGTCAAAGGGGTCAAATATGTAGTGATATTAAAGAATTAAAAATAAATTAATTTTTTTAAAGAGCTGGGTAGTAGCAAAGCCAGAATTGAAACTTTGTTCTATCAAATCCCAGAACCAATGCCTTTTGCACCATTAAAAAAAGTCTCTAGTTGCAGGTTAACCACTCCTAGCAATCACATGCTTAGCCCAAAGCTAAAACCTCGCAAACCAAACACAGTGGGAGTTTTGCCAGAGAGACTATTTTTGCTGGGCTCTTTTCCCTCCTTTCCACAGTGAACAACAGTTTTGTTCACTGGACAGCTCCTCTCATTGTCTTTAGCCCTACTGAAGAGGACTATATTGTCCTGCATTCTTCCCTAGCACTTAAAATGACCCTGAGTGTGGCTTCTACAGTCAAGAGATACCTCTAAAACTGGGGGAGGTGAGCAGGAAGACTTCCAAAATCTCTGAGAAGACTGTCATCCCATGAGGGAGGTATTTCTTCTTTGCAACATGAAACCAGGAACACCATTAAAAAGTATGTGCCTTTAGTCCCAGCAGCCTGGTCATGGCATTTTGTAGTTAGGTACATTGTTACGGGCAAAATTACCCAAAGACATGATTATTTCTGGTTCTGTAAGGTTTTTTACCTTCTTTTTTTTTCTTGATTTCAACCACTCCTCACAGTTTCAATTCCTCTCTCCTATTTTGTTCTTCTTTCTGTTTCTGGATATTTTACCTAATTATTTCAGATTCTTTTTCCTGCTCTGAAGTTTTTTATTTTAAAATTAAATATTTAAAAACACTTTCTGGAGTGAGGGGGAAATTCTCCAGTGCTGGGTATAGAGAGATTGTGAAGCTCTTCCTCTAGGGGAATGAAAGCCCATGTTGGATGATGATATTTGCCCACTAGTGTCACTTCCTCCCCGAAGCGCTCCACAGATGGTAATTTTTTTTTTAATAGCAAACCATGGAGAAATGTTCAAACAAATAAATAGCCAATCATTATAACCTAAGTTCTCATATTACAATAGAATAATACTGTGTTGATTTCTGTATGTTCAACACAACACATGTACAGCCATTCATATATTTACTTAAATGTTTCCACAGTGCCTGAAATATAGTAGGCTTTCTTTATTATTTTTCAAATGGAAAGAGGTATGGATAGATGGGTGAATGAATAAATGAATGAACACAGGAATAGTGAAATAAGATTTTTCAAAGCAAGGACTGGGCCTTGCATGTCTAAAATTTGCACACCTGGTACAGCACAAAGTAGGTATCAACTGTTTACAGTACGAAAGCTTTGCTATGTTCTTGTGTTTTTGATCTTGAAGTTCTGTTGATAAGCCTAGATTGTCGCAAATCAGCCTTTGATCAAAATAGTTGTCTCTTACTGTTTAATCCTTACTTTTGTTCTCTTCCCCAAATCCAATTATCAGAGCTGTTTGTCTTCATCACTGAAAAGCAAGGTCCTTTGCTCATTGATGCAGACTCACCCCTTACTGCTTAGTCAAAACTACTCTTTATAGCCTATGCTCCTTAACATCACCTCATTCACTTGCCTTGCTCCCAGGACTGAATTTCCCCAGCTTTAATCTATTTTTTCTTATGTGGATTTGAAGAGAATCAGCATACTCTACCCCAAAATATGCTACATTGATATTAGGATTATTTTTAGCTGAAGGCAGCTGAGGAACAGGAGACATAGGAGAACTGTTTGTTCTCTCCTTTTCTTCCTAAAAGCAGGGAATAAATTTCCTTTTGCACAGGTGTTCCCCTTTCCTATACCAGGAAGAGGAGAATGACTCTTCGTCACTGAAAACCACTTTTATCCCTGGAGACAACACCTGGAGAAGATGAGGCTGCATAACAAATCTTATTAAACAACCTTTATCTATCCTACATTTCCTGGTTACCTTCCCACTATTTACCACCCTTAGGCCCAAAGCTCCTTTCACCTTCTTCTAGTCACTTCCCCACAATTTATCACTTTTTGTTAAAATGGTATATAGCCCCTGAATCTAACAACTTCTTTTGGATTTTCACTTCTTTTCTGTAAAGCCCCCATGCATATAAAAATGTTAATAAAATTTGTATACCTTTTCTCCTGTTAATTTGTCTTTTGTTAGTTTAATTTGCAGGCTGCAGTTAAAGATTGAAAGAATAAAGGAAACCTTTGTTCCTACAAATTCTATAGAAAACAGGTAGCCCTATAAATTCTAAGACTAAATCTTAAGAATTCGTTCTCTCTCATATTCAATTTACACTAGAGCTTTCAGCTATTCATTTAGTCATTACTTACTCATTTAAAAAACGTGCATTGATTAAGAACTTTCTTCCTGGTACTATCCTAGGTGATAGAGATACAAAGTTTAAGAAGAAATGGCCCCTGCCCTTAAGAAGGATAGAGATGAAATAAATACATAAATAAATAAGTGCACCAAGGGAAAAGGGCAAGCATTGCTACCTGGGGATATCAAAAAGGCTTCATGGAGGTGGTAGCCCTTCGATCAAGGCCTTAAAGGTGAGAATTAGTACCCAAGTTGATAGGACAGATAAGCCACGTGAAGAGAGTCTTGGAATACCTACAGTGGGGAAGCTGCAAATAGCTCAGGATCCCTTTATGCTTTACGTATATGAGAGACAGTGTAGCAGTAATTGAATGTGGACTCTGAGGCTTAAGTCAGATCTCAGCTCTGCCACTTATGGATGCATGATCTTGAGTGTGTCATTTTACCCCTTAGGCCTTAAACTAAAATGGAGGTCATAATTATACCTATCTCACTCACAGGGTTGCTATGAGAATTAAGTGCATCGAGGCAGTTAGAACTATGCCTGGCACTGTGTAAGTGTTAGCTGTTGCTTTTACATTTTTTTCTTTTTGCTTATTTTTGGCATTTATAAAATTAGAATCATATTATTTATATTTTAGGACACATTTTTAGTCAATATTATGTTTATAAAATTTATCCATATTGATGCATTCACTCGTAGTTCATTAATTTTCCTTCTTAGCTCACACATTGTGCATATATATGCCTTATCTCTCTAAGGTGATGGTGAACTTCGGAAACTAAGGGCCATGTGTTTTACATCCCTGCTTTTAAAACGTTCATTCTCAGTGGCACTCGTGATTTGCCATTTGAGATTGTTAGCTGTGTTTTTAAAATATCTAGGTTGGAGAAGAGAAGACTGAGGGACTTACCAAGAATTACTGAGATTTTTTACAGATCATGGTGACTGCTCACTCTCTGTCTCCACTGAGGCTTCAGTCAGAGAAATGGCCCAAGCTGCCCCATAAGAGATTAGGTTAGATAATTATAACTTGGTATATACATACAGTGAGCCATGTGCTGTGTCAATTCCTTTACATAAATTATCCTATTTAATCCTCAGAGCAAGCCAGAGGAGAAAGTTTATTAGTTTGCTAGAGCTGCCATGACAAAGTACTCCAAAACTAGATGGCTTAAATAACTGAAATGCATTGTCTCATGGTTCTAGAGGTGAGAAGTCCAAGACCAAGGTGTCGGCAGGGTTAGTTCCTTCTGAGGCAGTGAGAGGGGATCTGTTTCAGCCTCTCCTCTTTATGGTGGCTTGCTGGCAGTCTTTGGCATTCCTTGGCTCTTAGATCTCTGTCTTCACCTTCACATGGTATTCTCCACATGTCTAAATCTTCCCTATTTATAAGTACAAGTCAAATTGGATTAGGGGCATGCTGTACCCAAGTATGATCTCATCTTACGCAGTTACATCTGCCATTACCTTATTTCCAAATAAGGCCACATTTTGAGGTGCTGGGGGTTAGGACTTGAACATATGAATTGGGAGTTCAACAATTCAGCCCGTAACTAGAAGATATATACATATACATATATATATATATATATAATTTTTCTTTCCATTTAAAGATAAGGAAAGAGTCCTAGAAAGATTATACTAACTTGTGGATTAACGTGGTAACCTGGCGGTTCTAACATGGGGGAGAATGAAAGGGGTGCCCATCCGCAAGAGCCACTGGGATACTGCGGTGACCCAGATGACCTGCAGTCGCTCCATACACTGGTTCAATGAGAAGCAATAGTCTGAGCTCTGGCGTTAGGTCCCCTCTGCCACTCACCAGCTATGTGCTGTCAGAAAAGCTATTTAATCCCTCAGAGTCCCATTGTTTCATCTATAAAATGAGATAATAGCATCCACCTCATAGGGTCGTGAAGATTAAAGACACAGAACAATAAGTGAGAATGTAGTAATGACTAAAACTGACACCGTCTTCTCATCCCAGCTGCAGCATATGCAGCTCCAGTCCACATCTAGACTTCCTACATTTGGCCCATTTTTTTATGTGATAAAAAACACATAACATAAATTTAAGCTCTTAATTTTTTAGTCTATACAGTACAGTATTGTTAACTATATGCACATTGCTGAACAGCTGATCTCTAGAACTTTTTTATCTTGCCTGACTGAAACTCTGTGCCCACTGAACAACTCCCAGTCCCCTGCAACCACCATTCTGCTTTCTGTTTCTATGTATTTGACTACTTTAGGTACATTGTCTAAAGGGAATCCTACATTATTTGTCTTTTTGTGATTGGCTTATTTCGTTTAGCACAATGTCTTCAAGGCTCACCCATGTTATATCATATGACAGGATTTCTTTCTTTTTTAAGACTGAATAATATTCCATTATATATATACACCACCTTTTCTTTATTCATTCATCCATCATGAACATTAGGATTGCTTCCACATCTTGACCACTGTGAATAATGCTGCAAAGAATAAGACACTGCAAGTATCAATTAAAAATCTTTTTAAAAATTCTTTTGGATATATGCCCAGAAGTGGGATTGCTGGATAATATGGTAGTTCCATTTTCAATTTTGAAGAGCCTCTCTACTGTATTCCATAGTGGCTGCACCATCTTCTAATTCAGGCCCATTTTAATGAATTTAATTTCGATAGTTCAGTGCAAACTTTGACCAGAAATACCACTTGAGCACATGGAGGAGAGTCAGAAAGAGAGAAGCAAAGATGTAGGGGAAGGCTTCCAGAATTTCTCAAATAGGTGACGGGCACTATTGGCACTTGGGGCTGAATAGTTCTTCCTCTTGAGCCATTGTCCCATGCGTTGCAGGGAGGAGACCAAGACATTAAAACACCACTAATACTCCCAGTCGTGCAACCCCAAACACCCTCCTGTTTCCAAACTCTGACCCCTAAAGATGGTTGCAGCCAGAGCTGAGGGCGACTGCAGGTTCCAGCAGGCCCCCGGCCGCACACACTCTCTGGAACCCCACAGCAGCCAGCACGGGAGGGACACTGATGACTGAATGACTAGAATGCCTCTGGGGTGGTACTTTCTCATGGCTGGAGTCCAAACTCTCGCCTGGAAGAAGCAGGTGTAGTTTTAAGGGTGCAGCCAAAGAGGGAGGGGGACAGGTTCTTAGCTTAGAGAGTAGAACCAACCGGGAGACTCTTAGAAAGCTCTCGCTAATACAATGAGACACCACCATAAACTTATCAGAATGTCCAAAATCCAGAACACTGACAACACCAAATGCTGGCAAGGATGTGAAACAACAGGAACTCTCTCTCATTGCTGGTGGGAATGCAAAATCGTACTTTGAAAGACAGTTTGATGGTTTCTTACAAAACCTAACATACTCTTAGGACACGACCTAGCAACTGTGCTGCTTGGTATTGGCCCAAAGGAGTTGAAATCTTATGTCACACAAAAAGTTGCACAGATATGTTTATGGCAGCTTTATTCGTAATTGCCAAAACTTGGAAACAGCCCAGATGTCCTTCAGTAGGAGAATGGATAAATAAACTGTGTATATCCAGACGATGGAATGTTATTCAGCTTTAAAAAGGAATGAGCTATCAAGTCATGAAAAGACACGTTGAAACCACACGTACCTATTACTAAGTGAAAGATGCTAATCTGAAAAGTCCACATTCTCTATAATTCCAACTATATGACATTCTAGAAAAGGCAAAACTATGGGGACAATAAGATCAGTGGTTGTCAGGGATTTGGGGGCAGATGAACAGGCAGAGCACAGGATTTTTAGGGCATTAAAACTACTTTTTATGATACTATAATAGTAGATACGTGTCATCATATAGTTGTCAAAACACATAGAACGTCCACCACCAAGAGTGAACCTTAAGTTAAAGGATGGCCTCTGGGGGATACCGACAGGTAACACAGGTCTCGGTTGTAACAGATGTGCCTCTCTGACGGGGACGCTGCTAACAGGGGAGGCTCTGCCTGGGTAGGGGCTGGGAGGATGCGTGAAACCTCTGCACCTTCCACTCGATTTTGCGTGAACTTAAAACTGCTCTAAAAAATAAAGAAAATATGTTTAATACATATTAACATAAATAAAGTCACCAGAAGTAAACATCTTGGGTCTACGGCTCCCTACCACCGTCTCCACTTGCACTTTCCGAGCTCCCGGCTGCCTGAGAAGTCTACAGCACACCAGAGAGCGCTGGGAAACCTCCCAGCGAGGCTGCAGCATGACGCGGAGACTTGAGTTTCATAGCCACGCAGTGCTCAGCACACCTGGGGCAGCTGGGCAGCGCGATGCCCGCCCCGGTACTCACGGAAACTCAGTGGCTACTCCTTCCTCTGCCTGTTGAGTTACATTTGCAGCTCTGTCCTTTAATGATGAGGAATCCTACTGAGTAAATACTGTGCAATGGAAGTTCTTTGAGCCAAACTAGTTATCTCTTTATTGGCCATAGATTTAACTGAGCCAGTAAGAGCCTCGATGTGTGTTAAATTTGGGTTAAGTGTTGTCAAGTCGCTACCCCTCAAACGCAAGAGGGTATAACAGAAAAAGGCAGCAAAAGGCAGCTCTGGCTGCGTGAAATGAAGGCTCTGTCTCTCCCAGCGCTGACACTGGCTTAGCAGAGCGGCTTGCTGTTCGTTCAGATAAACTGTCATTGAAGCAAAAACCAAGACACGAGAAACGTGAGCCCCGCCCCCTCCCACGGCCTCTTTCAACACGACCCCTTTCCACACGGCCCACTGTGTTCAGATTCATGAGAAAGCTAAAAGCCCACCTTCCTCTTTCAGAAAATATGAAAGTTGTAACTTTAAAACAGAATTCATTGCACTCAGCCTCTGAGCGATATTTGTTTGGATCCCACCAGATCCGCAGCCCTCTTCCAGAAAAATGCCTTCTCCGTGGTGAGAACAACCCCACCTGGAATGCACAATTCAAAAGGCGCCCGACGCCTATTCATATGAATGAAGCTGCCTTCTCGGGCCGGGCGGAAGCTGCCCTCCCCAGGGCTTAGGCAACCGGGGAAGGAAACCGCCCGGGGCAGTGCCGCCGCTGGGACTGCAGGGGCTGCTTCTGGGCTGGCCCGGGCTGCAGCGGGGAGCCCCTGCCACCGCCGCACGCCCACGGCCCCATCCAAGATGCAGGCTCCGGACCACCACGAGCTCTTGGTCGATGAAGAGGAGGATGTTTTTGGTGAAGGTAAACACGTTTCTGACAGGAGCCATTCTGTTCTGCTTTGTTGAGCGCGGACACTACTGGAAACTTTTGCCCGGTTTGGGTGGGCAACGACTGGAGGACCTTGGATGCATTTTGGATGGAATGGTGGTGGCAGATCTCAGTCTAGGCACCCAAGGAATACAAGGCAAAGAGAGGGACAAGGGAGTGGCATGGTTCCCCCATATACTTTTTTTTTTTTTGTCATGACTAAATAAAGGTTGAGTTTAGGTTAGAATATAGTACTAAATCTTTCCTAATTCCTCTTCTGTGCCCTTGTTTAGCACCCTAAGGGACACACACAGTAGGGGTGCTAGGGTAGCAACTGAACAGATGGGTCAGAGTGGTTCCCCATGGAAACCTATTACTCTGATCTGCAGTGCCCATGTCTCCCCCTTTACTTCTCTCTTGCTCCTCCTCAGACCCCAATTCTCTCTGCCTCTCTCTTTTCCTTCTCCCCCAGGTGAGAGTGCTGCAGCTGTGCCAGCTTCTGCCACCCACCAGCACCTCCTGGGTTTTCTTCTTAGTTCACTGCTCTTCCACAGGTGGACCAGGGGGCGTGAAAGCTGGCTGGAAGGGTTGAAATTTTAGATGGCTAATCTAGTAATCTACAGCTGTCTTCTTCAAATGCTGCCTATGAAACTGGCCCACAGCAAGAGTTTTTTTAGAAGTTGAAATTGTCTGAATAAACAGTAATCTGGACTCAGGGACCTACCTCATATATTCCGTTGTTTTTCCATAAAAAGCCATATCTAGTAACTTTTTTAAAAACTCTATCGAATAATTTTTTTAATGAGAACTAGTAAATTTGGGGGGATTACCCAAGTAATACAAGTTTATGGAAGAAAATTTGAAGAGTATAGCATTATAAGACTTCTTGCAATCTGATCTTCTAGGATGTAACTACTTTTAATGTTTTGATATCTGTCTTTCTACTATTTTGTTCTAACTTTAGAAATATTTAAAACCATAATTTGGGTTTTTATTACAACTTAAATCAGTTTGAAGAAAATCTACTGGGGCTTAGATGCTGTTTGCAAAATTCTCAGTCTGTTGTTTTACTCTGACGACGGGTATTTAGAATCACCTGAAGTTTGACCTAGCTCTGTTGTTCTGCTTCTAACTCTGTTTGAAGGTGTTTTCTCTGGTTAAAAATATTTAACCAGAGACTTAAAAAATGTTCACAACTGGGGCCTCCAAAATGCCCAAGCCACATTTTCTTCCCCAGAGGGGGTTTTCTCTTTTACTTCTGGCGAGGGTGATAAAAAGCGCCACCTATAAACTGATGCTCGCATTAAGGATTGTGTGTGCCCCACCCTGCAGAGGTCAGACCACAGCTGAGCAGCCTTGTTGAGCCTGGGTGTCCTGAGCATTGATGATCAGTATTAAGGTGATTGTTTCAACCTCAGCAGGCACGAAGTCAAGCTGGGAAACAGACAAGATTCAAATTCAAATTCTCATTTTGCTTGGTACTACCTAAGTGACTTAAGCAAGTTATTTAACTTGCTAAACTAAACCTGAGTTTCCTCAATGGTGACATGGGACAGCAAGACCTGATGGGTTGTACAGATTAACTTCAGAGTAGATTCCTAATAATTTGCATTGCACTTCACATGTGATGTGATATATTCTTTCCAGACCGATTATCTCATTTAACTTAATCTTCAACAATTAGAGAATCCTTGTACATCCAACATCCCTGTTTTTGTATTAGGTTTTCAGAGTCGTGGCTTACATTTGATGGTTTACGTGAAAGCTTGTCCAGGGGTGCTTCATTCTAGGCAAGCTCTGTGTGGGGTGGTAGGAGCTTCATATCTGGCATTGCGCTGCCTGGGCTTTGCCGTTTAATTCGCTCTGTGACTTTGAGCAGGTTACTTAAACTCTCTGTGCCTCAGTTTACTCACCTATAACATGGAGTCCAAATCTCACAGGGAAGTGTGTGGTTTAAATGTTGTAACAGGGAAAGTACTTTGCCTTGAACATGGTAAGCCCTCAACAAATATTAATTCCTATTATGTACTCACAAAAATGGCTTTATAGAATAGGTTGGAAAGTGAAGTATAACGGAAATTCAGCACAGTTGTTTCATGTCTAGTTAACCTAGTATATTCAAACTAGGACTTATGTACAAAGCTTCAGTTCAGAAACAACTTTTCAGAGACCTAATGGGGTGGAAACAGCCCTGGAGAAGTTAGCAGCCCGGACGGTAGCCTTGAACCAGCTGTCACATAGCTGTAGGATCTCGCACGAGTCATTCAACCTCTTTGGGCCTCATCATTGAAAACAAGAGGCTTGAGCACACATTCTCTAAAATCTCATTTTTCAACCGCCAGCATTCTTACTTAATCCTTTCTGCACAGTGATTGCATCTACCTAGAGGAATTCATGCTCGCTCTAGGTGTTGTCCATGCTTTCAGCTCATTTAATAGATGCCTAAAAAGCTGAAAGCTTTTGGTACAGTGAGTTCCCTGTAACATAAAGGAAGGAAAATGCCCAGGAGCTTGTTTCTAAGGCAACCATATTTCCTTGCAATGGACACATTCTTAAAGGTCCATTTTCACCTAAAGGAACAGATTTAGAATTTAGGTCCATTTGGTTAGAAGTAAAAATAAATTCGTTTAGATGTATGGACCACATAAAGATCTGGGGAGGAACCAAATGAGTCATGCTCATGACATATTTTTTAACTGCCTTCTGAGATCCTGTTTGCTTCAGCTGTTGTTTTCTGTGGTTAAAGAAAATGTTAAGGTTCACGGAATGAAAAAGGTCTGCTGTGTAACTCTGCTTTTGTTGTAGGAGAGAGTTCTATATGGTTAGAGGAGAGGGAGAGCCAGCATTCAGTCATGCATTTACCCACCAGAAACCCCAATATTTATGCCTCCTCCCCCCACCTTCTTCCCCTCTCCCCTCCCCTCCTCTCACACTAATGCGTGCGCACACACACACACACACACACACACACACACACTCCCACCTCAGGTTTGCTTTATAAACAACACCAACATCATCATGTCAGTTAAAAAATGGTTACTATTCGGTACACTTTATTCTCTCTCAGGGAAATGATTAATTAGATTACCAAGGTCTTGAAAACCAGTAAACTAGAATTAGAGGCTCCTTTCCCATTGTTGTTTCAAACTTATCAAATTAAAGATCTTTCATCTGTTTTGTCATATGCCTTCTTGACAGCTAGTTTGGTATCCGTTAGTCAAAATAGCTGGATGGATAATAATAGTAATGATAATTATAACAATTATGATGATGATAATAATAATAAGAAAAAGAAAAAAAAGCCCTTGGTCAGTTATTAAGAACAGAACAGAATTCCTATGTGAGAAGAAACGGTTCCCCAGGTGGTGGTCAGTTGTTAGTCTGGAGGCCCAAATTACTCCTTGGCCTAAGATATTAAAACTGCAATTACTTCTTCCCTTAGAACCGTATGCCCTCGCTGCCTCCTTTTTCAGCACTGTTCAGTAATCTGTTGCCATGTGCAATGATTAGAATTATTAAAACACCCCAAGTTCACAGTTATATGTGCAAAGTATTTCTCAGTCTCGTATACTCGCTGGACACTCACATGCCTTTTAAGATCTCTCTTCTAGAAAGACCACAGGAAACTGCTCAGCTTTACCAGACCTTTGAATGTTCTCCCGAGCTAGTACAGTACAGTCTAGCATGAGAGCATGTCTTCTACCCTGGATCACTGTGTCTAGGAAAGTCGTTTCAACCTTCTCAAAGGAGAACTCTCCCAGATGGAATGAACTGGCAAAAGGAAGTCCCCTCAATCATTAGCATCTTGTTGCTCTTAAAGAGACCAACAGGTGTTTGGAAAAAATGCTACTCACTCTGAACCAAAAGCCTCTCCTTTCCCCAAGCCAAGTAAATTAGCAATTTTTCTTTTTCAAAGGGAATTTCAACTCAGAGAGAGCAATTGCAAGATTTATCAAAAAAAAATTGTAAGTAAATCTGTCTTTCTGTGTAGACTGTTTATGAAGCCAAGGTAGGTTTTTTAAAAATAGGTAAACAATTATGCAATCTGTTGTAGTCTGGCATAATTTGATGTTGTTTACTGAATTGCATTTGCCCTTGCTAAAATTAGAAGAAAAAAATATAAGATTAAATTAGATTATATAAAAGCAATAAATCCTGAAAGTTCAGACTGGTTAAATCATATCCTCTGGAAAAAGTATTAAAAGTGTGTGCACTTTGGCTAGAGAAAGATGGAGCTTCTTGCTTGATTATGCTACATTTTACCTCATATGGATATAATAATTGTTATTTAGCTATGTTGAACCTTTCTCAAAAACATCCATATCTGGGGTCTCAAGTGGACTCAAGTAACAAAATTAGACTAGAAGCAGCAAGAGGCTACCCTGGTTCCTGGATTGAAAAGAGTTGGCTACTCTTTGCTTTCACAGTTTGCCAAAGTTGCTTAGATCAATTTCTACCCCCTGGATTCCTGGATAAATGCTTTGATTGGAAATCATTTTCTCTGCTTTCTTCATCAAAGGCTCTGAATGCAGACACAGACTTCCCCTCCTGCGCCCCTCCCCCGCCAAATTACACACAGTAATTCATGCCTGTGTGACCTCTGCCTTGGATTACTGCAAAGCAGTCCCTTCCCATACATGCCTAGGAAGCCTTCTTTGGCTGGTGCCAAAGAGATGGTGTCATTTCAGGGGCACAAACTAAAATAGCACATTGCACTAAAGCTATGTGGGCTCTTAGCCACCAATCCACCCCGATTTATGGCCTCTGGTGACCTCACAGTGACCTATTTAGATCAGGCCAAAGCCAAGAGGGGCTCAATATTACAAATAAAGAATTTAAAATGGTTATTTAATATGTCTATGAACAGCCAGCAAAGTCTTTTTAGGAATGGTATGTGACATACTTGAGTATGTTTTCTATAGGACTTGAGTTGAAAAGTAAAAGTAAATATATACCCACTGTATGTGGGGCAAAACAATTTTTTTTACAGAAAAAAAAATGTGTAGTTGTTATGACCAAAACAGAGAAACAAACTTGAAGTATTGCCTTTCCTCCTTGATAGAAGTCAGTTCACTTACTCAAGTCAACATATTCATTTAAAGAGAGATGATTTATTCAGTTAACCACGCCTCACATGTTCTATTGTGCTTAGCAAGTGTCAGCTTATTCAACTTCTCATTTATTTTTGGACGGCTAAATGTTGCCTATTAATTGTTTGCCAAACAGCTGTGATGTTTACAAAGATGTTTACAATGCAGTTGATTTCAGAAGAGATTTTGAAGAAGGAAAAGGTATTAGCTGAGTCAAATTGAAATGACTATTTCAAGTACCAAAAGAAAGGAAGAGAAGAGTTGGAAAGGAAGAAAAAAATAGTGACTAGTACTAATTGGCAAGTTAAAAATAGAAAGAAGAAAGTGAAACCGTAAATGCAGATGCCAGTGGGATACTGAACATTCATTTACTTTCTCAACATTCAGTGTGTTCCTGGCTGTACTGGGGGCTAATATCGGAGTGCGGGGGAGGGTTGGAATATGGATGTCCCCAGCTGACTAGCTGATGATTCCATAGCATAAGTACAAAATGAAGAAATGTTTGTCCAGAATCTGAAGTGTTTGATTCTTGTCAAGCCAGGTTGTTTAAGCTGAAAAACCGCTTCACATTGTGTTGTGTAGAGAGAGTATATTTCATCAGTCACCCAGAATTTCCTTTCAGGAATAAAAGAACAATCTACTTAATTGTTTTTAGGTATTTTTAAGGGGAAGACTTTGGTAAAACAATCAAAAGGCAGGCATAACAACCAAAAAGCAAATTAATAATTTCTATGATCATCATTCTTTCACATGTGGACTTCCTATATCTTATGTTTCTTCATGCTTCAACTCGATTAACAAATGCTTCAGGCAGACTACAATGATAGATACAAAGTAAAAATTCTGGGCCTTAAAAATGTACAAGTGAGGAAAATGTGAACTTTGGGAGGGGTGAGGTGTCTGTTTTCCCAACTGAGGAAGAAAGAAAGCAGTGTATCAAGATTTGTAAAGATTTTCATTAACAGGTAACCTAATAAACATAGGAAAGATCTTGAGGGTATTTATCTGCTGTATTTGCAGTTTAACTCTAGGAAATAATCATTTCTAAATCAAATAAAGAGAAAGAACAAATCGCTACCTTCTGGAAAGTGATGAAGTTATGAGGCCATCTTTTCTCTGCAATTGTTCCTTCTAAGTTTTTGGATCATTGGGAGTTAAATGTTCAAATATATATTATACAAGGGGGAAGACCAGCTGGTCCCTTCTCCCTCTTGACTTCATTCTAAAACTGTCCTTTCAGTGTAAGAATGAGCTAAGAAACAGGGAGAAGATAACTAGACTTTCAGATCACAAACTGAGTCAGTTGACTGAGCAGTTGAATATAATTATTTTTTTCTCTATAAATCGGCATTCAAGATTTTTTTTCCTATTTATAACAGCACAATGAATTGATAAAATGGTATTTGAAGAAAATATGTCAAAGAATCAAATGTGCAGGAATGATTTGTGGAAGGTGCTCTTACCCACTTTCGGATAAATTACATAACTGCAATGTTAGGAAAAAACAAAGTTTTCTTCTTCAACATCTGGATTATAGTCTGTGGGGTACCAAGGATATCTTTGGGGTGGGGTATGCCTCAGTCCCCTATTAATCTCCATTAGCATCTCTAAAAACTAAAACATAAATTCAAAATTTAAATCTTAATATAGTCTATGGCCATGCCACTCTTTTACAAGCCTGATACCGTCTGATCTCGGAAGCTACGCAGTGTTGGGCCTGGTTAGTATTTGGATGGGAGACCACCTAGGAAGACCAGGTGCTGTAGGCGTAAAAAAAATAAATAAATAAGGGATTGTAAACTGGCAAGGTCCTTGCAATTCATTGTGCTGTTATAAATAGGTCAACCAAGGGTTGCCTCGCCTAAAAAAAAAAAATTTTTTAATTAAATCTTAAAATAAAGCATGATAAAAAGCTTTTTCAGAAAATGATGCTATTTTGATTGATCTGCTCTCTACTATCTGAGTAAAAAAATATATGCTTCCTCTGCAAACAGCATCTGACGAAGGGCCAGACCCTTATCCGGCCACAATACTATACTAAGCACTTTGCATACAAAAATTCTAGAGCTTCTGTTGTTTCTAAATCTTTGATTTTTACCATTCAGACTTCCAAACTGAGGGAATGTGGCGTAGTAGAAAGAACAAAAATTCTTGGACTCAAAAGACCTAATTCAACTTATTAGTAATTTGACTTTAGGCAAGTTACCTAACTTTTCAGAAGATTCACTTTCCATCTTCTACATGGAGATGATAACAATTATGGTGATGCTTATGAGGATGGAGTGTAGTGGTGGTGGTGATGGTGATAACAATAGGGTGAGGGTGATGGTGATGGTGATGGTGATGGTGATGGTGATGGTGGTGGTGGTGGTGGTGGTGATGGTGATGATGGTGATGGTGATGGTGATGGTGGTGGTGATGGTGATAACAGGGTGATGGTGATGGTGATGGTGATGGTGATGGTGGTGGTGGTGGTGATGGTGATGGTGATGGTGATGGTGGTGGTGGTGGTGATGGTGATGGCAGTGGTGATGGTGATGGTGATGGTGATGGTGGTGGTGGTGGTGATGGTGATGGTGGTGGTGATGGTGATGGTGATGGTGATGTGATGAAGATGGTGATGGTGGTGATAATAACAGTGATGATAGTAGGATGGTGATGGTGATTTGATGAAAATGATGATGGTGGTCATCTCCTTAAAAAAGTTACTATAAAGTTAAAAGAGATAATGAGATCATGGAAAACCATTAAGGGCTTACTGTATAAATGTCAGCTATTATTTAACTGGGATTTTCTCAGCTGTCCCAGACACCCAAGTCCATACAATTCCCCCCTTTCTGCTCCTGCCCTGTGATTAACAAAGACACAAGCTGATAAGAGCACAGCTATTGAGATTGCTCACTTCAAATGCTTTCCTGAGAACATAGAGGTACAACTGGCTCATGAAGTAACAAATGTGATCTCTACCATGTGACCAAGGCAGGCCTCAGCATAACCCCATTGCTTGGCACAGAATAAATATGTGATTTCCTACCCATGTTTTATTGCTTTCACCAATCTCCTCTCCCTCTAAAAATTCTTTAACGATTAAAGCATAGCATACGTTATGGCAGTTTTCTGTTGGAGAGAATCCCCTTGCCTTGGTCAGGAATGCTGGAGGAACCGAATAAGATCTTTAACAACATTTTTAACAGTATCCAAAACTAATTTTCTGGGTAAATACTTGCAATAGTATAAACACACAATAGTTACTGCCTCCCCAGCACCACTGTACAGAGCTCTTTTATTCTTTATGTTTTATTTTGTATTTAAATTTTTTGGCATATATTATATTAGCTTCAGGTGTATAACATAGTGATCAGACATTAATATAACTTATAAAGTGATCACCCTGATAAATCCAGTACCCTGTGACAGCATACATAGTAACTACAATATTATTGACTATATTCAGTTCTGTTCAGCTCTTGGGATCAGCAGCGAAATAACAAAGCTCCAGCCCTTGTGAATTTATACTGCAGTGGAAGGAGACAGACAATAGCCAAACAAGTAAAAGTATGATGTGTCAGATAGAAAAGTGTTACAGAAAAAAATAAGTGCAGGGTGAGACAATAGAGCACAGTGGTCAGGGAAGGCTTACTGTTAAATGCCCAGGCTTCAAGGAGCTGCAGGTCTGCAAGAGAATGTTCCAGAAAAAGCAAAAAGGCCAGTGTGAGAGCAGCACAATGTCAGCGCAGCAGAGAGCTGTAGAAGATGAGCTCTGAGAGGTTTCTGGGATCCCAGAGCTTGTAAAGCCTTACAGGCTGTTGTACGGTTTTAAGTGTTTGTTCTGGGGGAGCATTGGTGGGTGTTGAGCAAAGTGACATCATCTGACTTGCTTTTCCAAAGGATCATTCTGACTGTTGTCTTGGAAATAAAGATGGGGCATAAAGGGCAAAAGCAGGGAGGCCAGTTAGGACAGTACTGCAGTCAATAATCCAGAACAGTGCTGGTGGGGACGACACCAGGCTTGACACTGATTAGAGTCTAGAGGTGAGGGGAAAGGAGTCTCTGAGGTGACCCCGGAGACTTGGCCTGAACATCAGGAAGGGTGATGCTGTCCTTCGCTGAGATGAGGAAGGCTGCTGGAGGAGGCGGCTTGGGACAGGGAGGGGTACCACGGCTGTGGGGAAACAGGAGTCCACCTTGCTATAGTCAAGTTTGTAGTACAGCCGTAAACAGTGGATGACTTCATGAAGCCCTACTCCACGTAACCTGGATAGTGCGCACTCAGGAAGTATCTGTTGAAATGTTGACGATAGAGCACCATATACATAAGGGGAAATTATCTACATATTTATCTCCGGCTTATAGGGCTTGGGCAATATAACCTATATGGGCTGTTCCATCAAGCCAGGAGTTCGAGAATGCAGTACAAACTTCTCACGAGTATTGAAGGGAGATGAAAGAAAAGATCAGAGGGGAGGGTTGGATAATCTGGGCAAGCTTCTTGGAGATGAGTATTTGAAGAAGAGAGCTTGATATCTTTGGGAGCACTATTATGATAAGCATGATAATTGTGGAAATGTATTCATGAGCTCTCCATCTTCATGTGGCTTCCTGTCTTTGGTGCTGTGTTCACCAAGTTAAAATGCTTGTATGTCTTGCTCTTTTGCTCCAAGACTGTACATCCATAGCCTCTCAGCTGGAGGAAACCTGAAGAGGTTTTTAGTCCTCACAGAAGGTAGGCAAGGGGTCAATACCTTTGCTAAACTCCATCTCTTTTTTCCCTTCTATGGGGAGATGTATCGGCCTCCCTCACTCACACATCCACTCAAGAGTCAAGAGCTAGCAGTCAGCACATTTGCTCTTATTTTAAACTCAGTTCCCCCAAGTGATGTGTTCGATCACTTCTCTTCGTTCTAATCCTAGGGAAAATTGTTCTTCCTCCTGTAAGATAGTCTTTTGTATCCTCAAAAACCATTAAAAGAACATATTAACATGCCAATAACTCTCCAAACACTGAAACAGCCAGTCAGATATTTACATTCTCCCAGGCACTTGAGTTGAATGCTAGTGCCATCAAGAGGACCTGTGTACTCGAAGTGGTGAAGAGTCTACGTGTCTGTGAGTTAGGATCTAAAACACAGGGGCACGTGGCCTCCAGCTACTGAACTTGAATTCTTTCTGAACGATGCACCCAGGGCTGAGAGGCCCTTCTCAGAAAGGCCAGTGCCCAGTGGTGATATCCTCATTCTGACTTGGCAACTGTCTCGGGTACAGAGAATATCTGAGAGCAGATGTTCAGTGTATCTTCCTCAAGTAGCCCCTTGAGGTTGTCTGAGGGAGAGTCAGTGAAACGTATAAGGCCATCTGTCCTTCAACCCTGACGCTAGCAACAGACAGCTTTCACAGCCTCTTCCCGCTGCTGCAATGAAAACATAACAGAGATTCAGTGAAAGATATTTAACGGATTGCTTGGAGAGGCCACTCTCTTTGGAGATTTGCTTAAACCAAAGCACTTCCATTTGTTGCCATTGCTGTGAAATTTTCACCACCAGCAGCCTCAGTGTGAATAACCTATTTTGAACATGACAATGGATGACGTGGGGGGAGCGTGAATAATGTATTAGGTGCAAGAGCACTGCAGCCCTGCCTGTCTGGCTAATCATGGAGGGCGACAGCTCTCTGTCCTTTTCTCACAGCTCCCATCCAGAGCCGCTGGGGAGGAGGCTTGTGAGCAGAAAAGGGAAGAGGGGAAACGGAGGGCCTGGCTCCTGCTACCAGAGGGCTTGGTGAGCTGAGCAGGCTGTGGGCAGGGTCAGGTTTCCACCTTCACCTCTTCAGAGTGAGACTGTGGCCCACAGGGATGATCTAGTATCCAGCCTGCCGACTTTGCATAAAACATAGGTGGGGGTAGGGAGTACGGACTGTGAAAGGTTGCTTTAGGAAGCAGAGAGACACTAGACCCTGAAGCCAGCAAAGATATCTAATAGTTTCCAGGCCTCAGAGAGGAGGCGCTAGCTTTCTAAACGTGCAGCTGGATTCATGGCCCGGGAGCAGGAATCCACGGGCTGGAGCAGAACAGACAGAACAGGCAGAAGGAACCTCAGTCAGGGCCTCAGAGTTTTTTCCTGGTGTTTCAAGCTGCCTTGATGTTCTCCACAGCTCTCTCTAGCTTTGCTTGAATAATAGTGACAGCTCATTTAACCTCACTGAGACCTATTTCAGATGCGAATGACTCCAAAATAATGTTCGTGAAGACTGTGAGGATTAACATCCACCCACAAAGTTTTAAGTAATACGGCTTCTGGACCTAAAATGCCTCTCAAAATCACCTTCTGAAGTTAACAGCCTCGATTTTCTAAATTTGGGAGGGAACATCTTTTGGAAAGATTTTTACATAGTTGGGGGCAGTAAGAAGGAAAGGAATTAAACAGGTTCTGTGCAACAGCAGCTCTGGCTTGAAACTGAAAGGTAATGAAAATAATTAAAGGATTTACCTAAAGAAAAAATATTTTAAAAGTATGAATAATTGGATAAAAGTAGATTTAAAATTTTTTCAAAAACCAATAGGCGATTATTAATGTGTACCAATCAGAGCACCATCAGATACCTGATGGCTCCCTCAAATTAGAAGACTTCAAGGAAGGTTTACTGACAAAGAAATGACTTACAAAGGTGTGAGTGGCATGTGGGGAGCCAGAGGACATAGTGTGCCCAGCACCATTGCTGGGCCCAATGGATGGGAGAGGAAGAGGTTGCTAGAAACTGCAAGGAGAGTTGTGTAGAAAGGGAGACTGGAGGGAAGCAGTAAGCTCCCACGAAAGGACAGACAGCTGAATGTAACCTCACAGGGAGGAGCCACGGGATTCATTCATCACCTCACTTCTTTCCCTTTTTCCTGTCTCTGGTTGGGGCTCCCTATTGGCCAAACCCAACTGAACACCAAAGAGCAGGGCAACTTTTGATGTGGTCCCTACAGGGGAATCCCCAGGGCATACAGCAGGAGAGAGAAAGGTGGCGAGTGGACAGGAAGGGGCAACATGGGTATCCTGCAAGCCAGGGACAACGTTGGGCCTGGGGACACAATATGAACAAACCAGCTTAGCGAACAGTACAGACATATCTTGTTCTTTTATGTTTCCTCTGCTAATGAGAGAGATTTGTCATAAAGGGAAAATCAATTTAGAACCTTTTTTAAAACCCTCCATATCAAGTACCTAGCATTGTTTAATTGTTTTATATTTATTTTAATATCTTTATGTGATAATATTTATTGAATTAAATGTATACTGTTTACCTTCAACCTTAAGAGGTTAAGGGCTATAGGAATGTGCTCTGAGAACCCCTGAGGTTTCCCATGATTCTTGCAGGAGGTACCCAAGGTCCTCAAGGATTTTTAAAATATAAAGGAGTTTAGTCTAGATTATATTACATATATATACATACATACATATATATATATATATATATATATACACACACACATATATATAATCTAGATTAAACTATATATATATATGTACACACATATATATATAAACATGTTTATATACAAAAACATATAAAATATAAAATGGCCAGTCAAGATTATGTTATTGTGTAATGGAGTCTTGAGACCAAAAAGTTGGAAACTGCTGTTCTAAATTATATTATTGCAAAACATGATCTCTACATGTGATTTAATAATGATGTATGAGAAATTCAAATCAGGTTTCTGGATAGAAGGGAATTTTTTGCTACGTTGAGGCCATATTTTATTTCTCATCAACTCTGAACATTTTGCTGACTATCTTCTAGCCATGCACCTCCATGTCATTTGGTGTGGAAGCTAGAGTTAGGGTGGAGTGGGGTTTAGGATTGGGGTAAACAGTGCATAGGCCTGATTTCAGCACCCGAGACATTCATTCCTGGGACAGACTAAAATGCGAAGGGTACTTGGCCACACAAGTTTCCTTTTGTACAAGCAGATAAATGTGACAATGGTAGAGAAACAACAGCCTGAAATGGCCACTCCCTGGAAGACCTTATCATCGGTACCAGACGTGGGCAAAGGAAAATGGGGTCTTGCTCTCATCAGTTCAGAAAGCCCTGCACAAGCTCTAGCTGACATTGGTCAGGTGAAAACATACTTCTGTAGGTGATGACAGTAAATGCCTAAAAGGCTTGGTATGCTCTTTCCAGGAGAAAGGATGACAGAAGCCAGTAGGGACATTTATACTCTCATTCCTCATCAAGTCAATATTTATTAACTATCCTCTACACTCATTATTATAGAGGTTAAAATACTGCATTAGGTGTAGCTCTCAACATCAAGGAACTTATAAACTAATGAAGAGAAGCATCAAAGAGCGAGGAGAGAAGGAAAGTACGAGATTGGGTCTATATTCAGAGGACACAGTACTTATAGGAGGGTCGAGGAAGGTGTCACAAAGGAGATAGCATTTGAACAGGGCTTTATAGGCCAGGTAGGATTTTTAAAGACAAACATCAGAAGTAGGAGAAAAAGTGATAGGCAATTTTCAGCAGAGACTTTCCAGACAGTTGAAAAGCCCTGAGCAAAAAGGTAGAAGCAGGAATTGTCAAGTGTGAGAGCCAAAAGGAAGTTCAGTGATCAAACTGTCCAAATCCTTCATTTGACAGAAATGAACGCTGAGATCACTTCGGAGATCACAAAGGTCGGGTTTTGCCCTGCGTTTTCTTTTTTTCTTTTTCTTGTTTATGGCTACAGCACCCAGTCTTCCTAAGTAGTCTCCCATCCAAGTACTAACCAGGCCCAATCCTGCTTAGCTTCTGAGATCAGACAGGCCTGTGTTTTCTATGGGCAGAAGCAAAACAGAACCCAAATGTCTCAAATCCAAGTCCAAGGCCCTTTCCAGGGCTGTTTCCTGGGGGGGAAAAGGCACAGTAGGATGAGCTTAGGGCCAGCATCGCAGCGTGGTGGGGTGCAGCTGCACAAGTTTTTGGAACCTCACCACCACGGGCGGCTGGACACCTGTCTGGCCCTTATCTAGACCAGTGTCTCCCAAGGTGTGGTCAGACAAAACTGCCCTAGAAACACTGGTGTGCTTTTTAGACTGATTTAGAATGGAAAGGAGGATGACTTGAAAATCTGTTTTAAACTCCTTCCCAGAATGCACTTCATAAATGATGAAATAAAAAATAACGAGATACAGATATTGCTCAGAGCAGCAAATAATTAGTAGATATGAGCAGGTGAAGGGTGAAGAGCAATTGTATGAGAAAGGAGTTGGAGAATCTTGGGCAACATTCCAAGCCATGATTTGGTCCTGCTTTGGGGGGGCCAATATCTATAGAGAAAGGTCATAAAAGTAGAAAAGGATTCAAAATCAAAGTGTTAGATATGCTATCCACATGTATATTAAGAAACATACTTATGAAGAGAGATTACCTGACTACCTCTCTTCAGGACTAATCAACTAGACCAGGAGTAAAAGCTAGAATGCATAGGAAGAAAGAATATGTAGAAATATAAATGGATAAGGGTTGCTGGGTCCAAATCTCTAGGATCTTCCAATCAGAGCATCAACTTCACTTCATTATAGGACTTTAGGTATATTCTGAATGCTTTATGAAATATCTGAAGCTGTAAATCAGGGCACTAAATTGGTTGCATCCCGGATGCTTGTCTGCTTTCTTCTGATGAATTGTGTATTTACAAGGATTGAACATTGGTACGAAGAACAATAACGCTGGAATGGCCAATTCTGATCCCTAACCCCAAACTGGCTTTAAAAATGCCCATGAAAGAAGAGCAAGATAAAATTCAATGGTGGAAAGGAACCCTGTTCAGTGCTGCTGAAGTTCAAACACCCTGTGTTATGTAGCAAAAAAAAATCCCAGTTCCCATAGCACCCATGGGACTTCCTCTTTCATAACACCCACCTCGGTTATTTATGGGCATCCTCATTGCCAGGCTCCACAAGAGGGGTTCCATGACTCGTGTTTACCTCTGCATCTTCTGCCCTTAGCAGAATGCCTGGCACCTGAGTTGTTGAAACAATAGCTCTCGTTTGTATCTAGGGGTGTTTTCAGCTAAGACTGACATATGAGCAGGAGTGGGAGACACTTGTGTTACACTGTTTCTCCTCTGGAAGAACCATATCTTTCCAATGGTGTGAAAGAGTGAAGTTTCTCACTAGCAGAGTTTTCTGTACTATCCCCACCTCTAGTTCCTAACAAACTCTGGGCTTCACTGTTTGCCTGGATGAGATTACAAGGGCTCAGGCAAGAAATCTCTGAATGTTGGATCAGTGAAGTTTTGGAATAGAATACTCCTACTTCAGCAACAGTAGAGACCCAGTAGGAAATAAACGGCATTCTAACCAAGAGAGTGGAGACAGGGAGAAATTAACCACCCAAGAATGAGGACTTCAGTGAACACAGCGGGAAGGGATTTGAGAGGCAGCATGAAGACCTTTGGACTAAGCACCAGCAGACCTTGGTTCTGGTGCAGACTCTTTATTTGGTTACATAACCTTGGGCACATCACTTAACTTCTCTGAGATTTGGATCAGACGACCCAATAAAGATGTGTCCTGGTTGTGTAGAGCTGTGCCGCCCTCACGCATGTGCCTGATTTCTAGGAAGAGTCTGTGCTAGGAACTATGGGACTACAGGTCACCCAGGACAGGTCGCATCAGCAGCAGCTTCCAATCCAGCAAGAGAAGTGGGTCCTGTGATGGGCTTTTGCCTTCCATGTTCCACAGGCTGTGCTCCCTTCCCAAGGGAGAAAGTAGGTCAGGGGGATGCAGGTTACTGTACCCTATCCATTCCCTCTCAGAGCTTCAATCCCAAAGCTAGAATGCTGAGCGAAGCAACCTCAAGTGAAATCTAAAGGCAACATCCACTCCATGTGTCTCGTAGTCCCCTAGCCTCTGGTTCAGTATGTACATGCTCTTCCCCATACATTCACACCCAACCCTCAGCAAGATACCCAAAAGAAGAAATTGGGGTATGGAGTGGAAAGTACTATAGTAAAAAGAGCATTACATTTTTAAACCAGCTCTGACTTTGAATAACAGCTTCACCTTTGTGCTCAAGAGCAAGTTACTTACCCGGGTCTCTCGGATCATCAGTTTTCTTATCTTTCAAATGCAGATAGTGATAGAAAAGGCTTAAATGAGGTAGTGTCTATAAAGCACCTGGCACCACCTGTATTGCTTCTTTTCATCCTCTGCCTCTTCCCTCTCTTAAGTTTTGAATGACAATTATAACAGTCCCATTTCTTATCAGGAAGGTGGTGGAGTTGGAAGGTGGGTGTTATGGACTATTCCATAGGTTAAAAAGAAGTGAGAAAGAAGGTAAAGAAACACTGCAAAGCCTGGCTCAACTGTCAAGTATCCATGAGAATACAATGGGGATGAACTTGGGAGCAGACTACAGAGAAGAGTAAGGATCTATGATAGTATAGTAGGGCCACCACGGCCCATGTTCTGCAGGTGTCAAAACCAGTTTTTGCACGTGTATCTAAAGTTGATTAAGTTGCGTCACCTTGGACAGTCCCCTTAACTCTTGAATCTCATTTTTCTATCCATGAAATGGGAGTGAGTAACGATGCCTACTGCAGCTTTATAGTCAGGAACAAAGGACACAAAGCTTGTAAAATATCTGCTCCAGAACACAGGCTGTGAGGAGTGAACAAACGGTAGTGTTCCGCATGGTAAGGATTGGCTCATGTCAACGGAACTCACGGGGATGCGTCTATTGACCAGAATACCAATATTGAAAACATAGAAAGGAGAATTTGCCAGACAGACTGGAATGTTCCTATCATGTAGTCAACACATTCTCTCCTCTGAAGGGACACTGAGTGCTGTCAGAAACTATTTTGTAAGTTGGGAGAAGGGCAGAGGGAGCTGGGTGTCTGGGACAACTCAGGTGTGATGAAGGGCTCAGACTGTCCAGGTTCGCAGTGCTTAGGCTGCTCCTGGCAGTCTAAGGCGGAGACGCGGTGACCAGCACAAGGAGCACGCCGTGCTCCTGCGTCCTTAGGTGGGTCGTGACAGGCTTGATTAGGCTCTGGTTTCCGCCGCTCATATTCCAGGCCTGTGGATGCAGCCTTCTTGTCACCACTGGATGCGGGTGTTTCCCACGTTGACATCCTAGGGTGTTCCTTCCCTTTGGGTCAATGTCTAAGCTCACTGATTCCTTCCCAAAGCCACCGAATCCCCAGTTGCTGGGAGGAGGTACCCCTGCAGTACCATTTTATTTAACGTAGTCTCAACACCCAATGCAGTCATTGTGGTGGCTTCACAGACAAGGAAACTGAAGCACAAACAGGGACCTCTGTTTAAGGACTTTGTTTCTGGGTCCTTATAGACACCAGTCTCATACCATTTCTACTCCAAGAGACTCTTCCCATGGAATGTTTTTGTCTGTCAGACAGGCCCACGTTTTCCTAGAGGAAATCTTTATAGTTCAAATGCACCAAAACAAAATAAACAAAAGCAACTGTTTCTCCCCATAAGGATGAGATCTCTCTGCCCACAGACTCCCCAGAAAGGCCTTCCCTGGGCAACCGACCCCCCCCCCGCGCCACACACACACACACACACACCCTGCATTCGCTTGCTTGCACAGCACACGCACCACAGACCATTCACGCTCCTCCGCTGCCTCTATTCCAGATCCCAGAAGGTCGGCTGAAAGGGCCTCCCGTGGCTGCAGGGGTCCCTGCCCTCTCTTGCAGGGCGCCCTCCCCGGCGCGCGTTCCGCTGCCGACTCCACGGCTGCGACCCCGGCCAGTGCGTGGGAAACGGGCGCCCGCGAGCAGCCGCAGGCGGACACGGCCCGCCCCGCACCGTGACGCCTCCGCCCGCGCGCGCCCCGCCCCGCGCGCGCTCCCCGCGCCCCGCGCCGCGCCGCACCTTCCCCGCGCGCAGCTGGCGCTGGAGCCCGCGCGCGAGGACCCGCGGCCCCGCGGCCCCCCGGCCCTGTGCCCGCAGGGCGAGCTCGGGCTGTTCGCGGAGCCCGAGGTGCGGGCGCTGCGCAGGGACAGAGGCTCTTGCACGCCAGAGCCCCGGGTGTCCCTGTCATGACGGAGAGCGATCGCCGTTAGGTACGTGCGCGTTTTACGCGTTCCTTGTGGCTCCTGGTTTTGCTCGCAACCCGCGGGTCTGCGCGGCGGCGTCCGCGGCGCGTGGGAAGCCGCGGGGACTAGGGCGTCCTGGGGGACTCGGGCGTCCTGGGCTCCCCGCGCCGCGGCGGCTCGGGTGTCCGACCCCACCCGAGAGACGCGAAGTGGCCGAGAGGAAGGGGCGCGCGCGCTTTCTCAGACGGAGCTGACGTGCCCGGGGAAGTGGGGGGACTGGGAAGAACGGAGAGGGAGAAGACCCGCCGAGACAATGGTGAGGAGCCGGGGACAGCACTCGGGCTGGGGACGCGCAGGACCCCTAGATCGGTGCACTGGGAGTGGATACGCAAGCCACCAAGGACCGAGGTCCTGGGCGGCCGGCTGCCACTGAGTGACCTCGCTTACTCCCCGTGCCTGTGGGGGGCCGGCCTCAGCGCTGGCACAGCGGGCTCCTGGTCTTAACCGGGACTGAGCTTGGCCACGAACCAGCCTTTTCCCCACGTGTCTGAATCCCAAATTGGAGGTGGGGGTGGGGAGGACGAGAATTGGGATGAGGAGCAAGAAGGAGAATGTGTTGCACCGATGCTGACCCGTGTCTGGAAAGATGGGGGAGGGGTGATGCACCTGAGGACGGGAGCACCACCGCGGGCGTTTCCGCGGCTGGGGAGGGGTCTGGAGAGAGGAAGCAGCTGCAGTTCTATCCCTGCGAGACCACGACCTCCTTCCCCCTCCCCCAGGGCAGCGGGGAGGAGAGCGCGAGCCTCATTTTATAGGGGAGAGGGTGCTCTTTGACATGAGACTGGGGAAAGCTATCTAGGTGTTAAGGTGGCAGAAGGCTGTGCAGGTCCCTGGTGTGAGGTGACAGCTCCCTCAGGAGCAGAAGAGCAAGTGGGAAAACCAGGCTAATTGTGTTGGGGGGAAGGGGGAGATACAGACAAGAGATTGGCGGCATCACAGGTTCTTACCCTGGAGATCCCTCCAGCGTTACCGGAGTGGGGGAATGGAAATGTATAAGCTTTTGGTTTGGGGAACAGAACTGTCAGGAGTATCCCAGAAAACGCTGGGGTCATCTTTCTTCCCTGCTTCCCACTTCTATCCATGCACATGGTTCAGGTTTAGGACTGTGACTCATCCTTGCCCCTATTCCTAAAGAAATTGTGCTTGGCCCTGTCTGTGAAACTGGGCATCTGGTGTGAGCATTCGCTCCTTTGTTATTTGACGCACAGTCATTTCTCTGTATTTTTTTCGATCAGGTTGATCTGGCTCCGAGGATGTTCCTCCCCTTTCCACACCACCCCAATATTCATACCCCTCTTCCCTCCCGCTTCCAGCCTTTCAGGACCAGTCTCTGAGTTTGCCCACTAACACCCACCATCTATCCCATCGTGTTTCCATCCAACTGTGTTCCAGCTGTTGTCACAGGAGCGAGGTGTGAACTGGAGCCTTCGAGAACCTGCATCCTCAGTCTCTTCTCCAGTGGTTAATTAGGAAGTAGCTAGTAGCTAGGTCCTTCTTTTGGAACAAATGTGGGGGCGTGTCTACTCAGGGTAACAGGAGCCAAGAGAAACGGAAACAGGCCTCCCCGCCTTCACCACTTCCTCCCAGCCCAGACCTCAGGGTCAGCCTCCTGGCCTGGCTCCCTCTTCAGTTGGGATCCAGTTGAGATCCCGCCAAGTCATGGCTCTCCCCCAGGAAGGTGATGCATTTGTCCATCCAAAAGTCTGCTGCACCCAAACATGTGAAAACCTGAGCACTGGAGACTTTAGTGAAAACATGCCACATATGTTGATTTTCAGAAGACCCCAGTTGATGTTCTCTCTTCCTCTGACACTCCAATGTGAGATTTTGCTCTGAATAGTTTATCTTCAGCATACATATAAAGAAACCCCAAGCTGGAGTGAGTATTTTTTAATAAAATTGAAAGCTGCCCTAGGGACTTGCATAGAATTCTGACTACTCGACCACAAGTTCCAGAAATGGCTCTACTTTCTTCTGTTTACTGCAAAATAAAATTATTTCCAGAAAAGGGACCCATTCATTCCCTTTCAAGGGTGACCTGGGAAAACCAAGGAGGCTGGGAAGGAGATAGTATTTATATCTCTAGGTAACTCACATTGAAATACTCTCTAGTAGTGACATCCATTGACTTGGGGCCCTGCTGATGACTGCCAGGTGTCCTCCCCTTAATCCAAGGTCCCTAAATGGAAACATACCTCCTATGGTAAAACCCCACAGCCAGCTGTGATACCAACCGCGTGCCCACTTGTAACTAAGTCACTTCTCTTATATATTGACTTAATTCACAGATGTTAGCTCACTTCTTGGCGTCAAGAGACACAGACAAAGGCAGTTGTGGAGTGAGCAGTGCAGCTTGCGCATCTCATATTAAGTAGTCCCATGGGACAAATGTTTCCTTGGGTTGAAGAGTTTGCAAACCAGTGTTATTTTACTGTTCATTGCATCCATTGGTTGGGAGTAGATTAAAAACTGTCTTGTTTTCATTCTGAAAAGAAGTCAGACGTCTAAAACCAGTTTCTTGCTTTTCTTGGGGGGAAGTGGTGGTGGAAGTGGAAGTTCATTCTATGCGCACAGTGGGTGCTCCCGGGGCAGTGGCAGACCTGACTTTTCACTCAGGCTTCACCTGCGCCAGTGGCTGTGAGCAGGGCCGCTGCTGATGAACAGCCCCCTTACGGGGGCTATTTTCATCCGCCAAGCTGAACTCCATGAGCTGGGGGGATATAGACAGCTTGTGTCTCTGGCCGTTCAACCAGAAAAGAATACCAACTGAAAATAGACAGTGAAGATGGGAATTGAGGCTGGGGGTGGGGAGAGGAGGGACAGATAGGCCAGCAGCACATAACTAATTCCCCAAAGACAAATCGAGATGTGGAATGGTGTCATTAAGCAGTTGTCATGCAAATACTCCACAATGTGATTATTAGGAAAAAGCTGTGCAGAAGGAAAACGATGATGAGCATATGCCTTTTCATCTGGAGAGTGCCCTCCTTTGGCTCCGAAGTCATACCCTTATAGGTCGTTTCCCAGCATAACATTTTCCCCCTGAAAATGAAAACCTCGCCGTTGTCCACAGGGAAGCTTCCGAGTCGCTTCCGCTGAGCAGAAGCACTAGACACATGTCTCCTGAAATAGTGAAACCCCCACATGTCCTTCCGCCTTCATCTCTCCTGAGGCCACTCTTTTTTCCCTCTGTGTTAACGGCCAAAGTTTTTCTTGCGAGGGTGGGGATTACAGTATACTCATCTCACTTTGGTTGAAAATGTTCCCTAAAAATAGCATATGTTTTTCTCGGAGTGTGGCAGGCTACCTAGAAAAGACCATTTTACACATGGCCTGATGCCAGGTTATCCTCCCTCCAAGGAAACCCTGGACACATCTATTGTGTGTCCTTCACAGGTCACTGTATGGAGGGGTGAATATTTTCACTCATTCATTACACTAATTAAAAAAGATATTAGATTTTTTTTCAACAGTGAAAGCAAATGAGGTATAATGTTGTGTTCCATAAGATCAAAACAAGCTGTCAGGCCAAGAAGGAACAGTCTCGGACAAAGGGGATGTTTTCCACACTGGTTAGCATTCTAAAATATAATAGGCTCATTAACAATCACGTTTATTTCTGAGATGGATTGGAAGTCCAGGTCTTCAGTGTTATGTGATTTAAGGGAATACTAATTTTTTTCAACCTACACACATGTTTACTGAGCAACTATTCCAGGATCTGGCTAGAGTTAAGTATTTCATTCAATAGAAAAGTGTTAGATACTGGTTCTACCTTCTAAGGAGTGCACAGTCTGGCAGGGAAGCAGGAGTGACCAGTCATGTTGGATGGTGTGCTCGGTTTGCCCTGGACATATCTGTCGTTGCAGCATACTTATTAATAGCACCCCCTTTCACTCAGCAGTGTTTTGGTTTGGATGATAAATTAGACACTCAGTCACCCTAGAAAGAAGGGCTATAGGAGGCCAGAGAGAGAAGAAGGCTTTGATTGGAGTAGTCAGTTAAGATTTCATTTATGTGCCTATTCTAAGATTACATACAAATAGATGGGAAGGAAAAGGAAGGACTTTCCAACCAAGAAGACAAGGAAGATTGTGAGTTCCCTGAAGACACAGAGGGTCTATTTTATTTGTTACATATCCTCAGGGCTTGTGTGCTACTTAGCAAATAGCAGTCATCAAATATTAACTAACAGCTTATGACCAAGATTTCAGATCAAGACTGAAGGTAAGAAACTTCAGGACAGTGAAGAAGCAAGCTGGCAAGGAAAGTCAGAAGGGACCCATTATAATACCAGGCTATTAATAATGATGAAGGTGATGATGATCACACAAGGCTGGCAATGACTGTACCAAAAAACAACCTGAGTACAGAAGAGCGATGTTTTGTAACTCTTTCTTATATACATCATTTCTTTGGGGTTTAATGCTATTGGCCTTCACCTCTAGCCATAGAAGTGATCTCTTCCTTCTCAAAAGAATTGTTCAGGAAGGATCTGAGGAACAATGATGCCATTCTCAAGCTTGTCTCTTTCTGTCCTTGTCCAATAGGAGGACTTGTGGAAGGGGGGCAAGGGCAGGAAGCGGAGAGGGTACCGCGCAGGTACAAAAGCAACACAGATGAACACAAAGAACAGGTGCTCTTTCTCCTTCTAATAGGAGGAATAAATTCAGTGAGTTTCCTGGAGCTAGGACATCTCCTAAGAGGGTGTTCCAGTTTAGCGTTTGATGTCCCCACTTTGTGCTGCATGTGAAGCCTGGCGTGATCTGGCCTTGGCCTCCACTGCAACACTCTACCTTCTAAGTAATGTGACACACAGTAGGTGCCCTGTTGCTATGCAGAGGTTCAAGGTCAACTACCCTAAATAAGGACTCCAGGATAGCTGCCTGCTGGTAACCCTTAAATGACAATGCCGTAGGCTTAGTTTATAAGGTTATTTATAGCATTTTAACTACTTTGAAATGGTCCACATCTTCCCATGTTCTAATCTAATTTAGTGTTGTCTAGGTGATGCTCCATCCTCAGAAATAAGTGGAGCTTAGAAAAGAAAGACATGGACACACACAGGGATGTAGCTCTGAAAACATGTATGGGGGCTCTGTTGCAAGCAGCAGAACCCGCTTTGCAGAGGATACATGATAAAACGGCTTACAGAAGGGTTGGATCAGGAAGGCCGAGGGAACGCGCTCTTGGCCAGGCTTTGCAGACAACTTTGAAAATCACGTTGTAAAATGGGGGCACTGATGGAGTCGCTGCCTGATCAGTAATCAAGAAGCTGCTTGCTGGTTTGAGAAGCTACTGGCTCCTGAAGGAGGCTGCCACTGCCATGGTGAGGGAACATCCATCCAGGAAGCCATCACAGAAAACCAGGCAGCCCATGAAAATGCTTACTAGCCGTGACGATGGAAGAAACAGAAGCACAGCAGAGTAGACCAGTTAATGTGCCTCATCCTAGTCCCTGGAACCTGTGAACATGTCACCTTTGGAGGTGGGACGAAGTCAAGCTCCTTGTGACCACCCTGGATTCTCCGGGAGGCGGGCGTGTCTATGTACATTGGTCCTTAAAGCAGAAAACCTTTCGCACTGCAGGTCTTGTGACTATAGAAGAAGGGTCAGACAGACACAACATTGCTGGCTTTGAAGATGGAGCAAGGGACCATAGGAGAGGAGTGTGGGTGGCCTTTAGAAGATAAAAAAGCAAGGAAACAGGTCTCCCCTGAAGCCTGCAAAAGGGAACTCAGTGCTGCTGACACCTTTATTTTAGCCAATGAGACCCCTGGCAAACTTCTGACCTCCCACGCTGTAAAGTGATAAGTGTGTGCCATCTTCAGCTAAATGTATAGTGATTTGTTACAGCAGCCATTGGAAATTAATACCCACAGCCTCCCCATCACTTCTGCCTTCAAATCCTGTGTAAATGCATCTGGTAGAGACACCCTTTATCACCTGTGGAGCCCTAGCTGCAGGGGATTCTAGGAAATGTTGCTTTCAGCTTCCTGGCTTCAGTACAGGAAGGCACCTTGGAAGGGACTGGGTTATTGTGTGTGCCAGTTATGTATATGCAGCGCATCTGCCATGGGAAGCCACGGGGTGCCTGGGGAACCGCAGGGGGATATGGACGGCACTTGTATCTCTCCTTTTCTGAAGGATGGCAGCATATGGCAGAACAGAAGTGGACGCTTAGATTTTTAGGAAGTTTAACAAGTGTTATTAAGTCATTAGAGTGAAGGGGGAGAAGAAGAAGGCATCAGAATAGTTACCTGTTTTACCACACTTGAAGTTGCTCTCTGGTCTGTTCGAGATTCCACTCAGGGTGGTGTTAAGGAGAGATTGTACATCAGTAGCATTGGGGGTGAATACTGGCTTTCTTAACTGTTTATAGTCGGTCCATATGGCAGATGAGATTTTCCAAAGGCAGCCTCCCACCGACATGCTCTTCCTACAAAAGACTCTGATAGTCTTCCGATTGAGAAATGAGGTTTATATTCTCTCCTTCAAATTTGCAACTCTGTTGACCTATAGCAAATGTGACTTCAAAGGCTAAATCATAACTCAGCTTATCTCCCTTATTGGCTGGAACACTAGAGCTGGAAGACGTCAGCTGCCACGGAAGCTGGCAGACTGTCCCAAGGCTGCCATGCTGTGAGGGAGCCCAGGCTAGCTGACCACACAGAGCAGCCTGAGATGACAAGAAGAGGAGAGGACGCCTGGCCAGACCGCCGGCTCCTCCAGTCCCCACAGCTCCCGCCACCATCTGCCTGCAGGGGAGAGCCCGGACTGTGCCCCAGAGTTCCCTTTGAGTCTTGACTCCCTGATGATGTTTTAGCCACTATATTTGCGGTGATTTCTCACACAGTAATAAATAACTGAAAAATTTGTTCACAAGGTCAAATGCAGAAAAAATGTCAGCTAAAACCACTGTCCTGTGGTATTCCTTTAGAATTTCTTCGCCATGGGGTAGGTTGCAGAATGGTTGTCAGTGGTAGAATAACCAAATCTAAGCCCACCTTCTCCTCGTGTGGAATATCGGCCTGAGAAACACTGTAATTGTATCTCAGGAGCAAACCGTCATGCGTGTGAGTTCGTCTGCTGGGGGAGAAAAGTGGAATTGGTAGCTTTAAGGAGGAGTTTCAAACTATCTAACCCAACATGTGAATAGGCAAGAATAACTTCTTTCCAAAGGAGAGCTGCCTCAGTGTGGCAGGTGGAGGTGCTGTAAGTCTTCCCTTTGAGGGGTGTCCTCAAATTGGAAACACACCTAGGAGATAGAGAAAGTGATGAAACAGTACCTGGACTCACACAGTGATCAGGCCCCTGAAACACAGGGAACCATGCTGGCTGTCCCTTCTTCCCAGCAGGCTTTTCCTACCACTTCTTTTTCTGCACGTGCCTCTCTCCCTGATATCTAAAGTTGGCTATTTCTGAAGTTCAAGTTCAAGATCCCCTTGATAATAATACATATAAAAATACATTTGTCTAAGTGATAGTACCTTATGTTTGTGGATTTTTTTTAGTTTGCAACAACTTTCACATCTATTGTTTCACTTAAGCCACAGAACAACCCTGTGACATAGGCAAGACTAGCATTAATGTCTCTGGTTTAACAAACAAGAAAATAAAACAAAAGAGTTAGCTGGCATGTCCAAGATCACGGTGCTAGGCTGTATAAGAGGTCAGCTTGGAGGTGTTCTTGTGCACCCCAGGATGTCACTCAAGTAGCCTCTGCAGCAAAAACAATGCGAAGCTGGAAAGGACAAGTGATTTGTTCTGCCTGCCTACCACCTTCAGTCACCAAAATAAGGCCTATTGAAGCCAAATTCATTGGAAGCCTGAAGTCTATGTTTTCTTATTACCTATCTGATGCTCTCTATTGGATACTATATTTTGCAAGTAGAAACCTGCCTTTATGATAACATAAGAAAGGTCAAGAACTGCTCCCTGCTCAGGCTCCCATGACATCCCCAAAAAAGTTTGCCCTTTGAATTTTTTCGTAACAGTCTTTTGCCCAAAATAGAATAGAAATGACGTGTGGTGTTTCTTTTTCAAGATTTTTTGTTTTTGTTTTTGGTTTTGATTTTTTTTTTAGATCTTCAAAGTGTGTTTCTTCACATTAAGATATTTTCCAGATGTAATTTTTTTTGGTTCTCTGATCATTGCAAAATAGCTCCTTCCCCACCAAGGGAAGAAAATAGCCAAAGCAAGAAGAGGCTAAGGGACTATATTTTAGCTCAAGGTGTTTTCATATGTGAATATGAAATACAGTTATCAAGCTAGAGGTACTAAAAGAAAAATGAAGGAATGTGTAGTTTTTCATTTAAGTAGTCTCGCCCCTTCACAATCTAACTGAGGAGAAATCAACCCAGCTAGACCTGCACATAGACTCTGCATTTGGCAAAAAAGACCTTCCCTGTGTCATCTTCCTTTCACTAAATCACACGATTCTGAATGTAGGTCCAGAGGCAAGGCTCTCCTGGGCCCAGGGGCGCCTGAAGCCACTGCAGTTTTTAAAAATAAGTGCAAATTCTGAATTACAATGTATATACATGTTTGTCATATTACACATTAACATAAAATTCCTTTCATGGTAAAATATTCAATCTAAATAAAAATGTTTAATACTATAATAACATTAATAATTATTATCATTTAATAGCATTTCCAGTGTTCCAGGCACATGTGTTAATTCATTGAATCCTCACAATAACCCCAGATAATTATTATCTCCAGTTTATAGATGAAAGAACACAGGCCCAGCAAAATTAATAGGGGCAGAACTCAGTTTTAAATCTGGGCTACCTGGCATCAGAATCCGAGCAATGGCTGCAGATATAAATGCGCAAAGACCCCGAATTTAGAGTTACCATAGCAACTGCCAGTGAATAGCGTGTTCACCAAGCCCGAATTCTCTCCTATAACCCAGCTGGTTGCAGCCAATTCACCTGGCCTAGCAACTCACTGCTCAGACTGTCCATGCAGCTTTCAAGGTGAGTTTCTCAGCTGATATCAGGGCATTAATAAGACTCTTCAGGACTCTATTACAATCACTGAGAAGCTTTTTTTATATCATTCAGTTGGAAGGTTCATTATTCCTGCTAAGAAGCAGTGTATCTGCGAAGGTGCCCCGTGGTGGGGAAATGAAACAGTCTCTTTGCTCTGAGGAAGCAGTGCATCCTGCCGAACGATGCCAAGGCTTCTCCTCCCTCACTGCTGTCCCGCACGATGCCCCAGAGATTTGAACAATCCCACGAAAGGGGAGGGGAGTGGAGAAAAAGCAAGCGACAGAAAAAAGAGAATCATTGTTCCCTTTATAAGGACTACTATCTAATCTGTACCCGCATGTCGAGTATCCGTTGATCAGTTTTGTCTTAATTACTGAATATAGGAAACAAGATCATTGTTAATTCATGCAGTCTTAGTTTCTGAGAATTATGCAGGATAATGATTTGCAGTTGAAGAAACAAGAACTCTGTTGGGCCTGGTTAATCCATGCGTGCTTTACCTTCTCTCTTTGGGAAGGATTGAAAGTGCTAACCAATGTGTCTGATGTGCAGAGTTGCATTGGTTTGTTGAACAGAAGGATTGTTTTTTTTTTTCTTGAATTTGCATCACAAATAGAGTTCTCAGATTTGGACTGACTAGGTGTGAATATAATGTCCAGAACAATTGCTTTGATTCACTGACTTAGCTCCTGTTCAATATTTTCCAGAAGTGCCCATTTTTCAAATCAGTGCAGGAGAAATGATCTTCATGAGCCCTGTGTTAGCCTGACTATAATTTCTTTTATGGAAAAAACTCAGTGGGAATGATGGTTGTTTTTGTTTTATCGAGATTTATGGGAGATTTGTAGTAAGAGCTACTAGTTTCCACGTTGTCCTTGAACCACGGTTATCCAGTGGCTTCCAAAAACTAAGACGAGCAGCTGGAATGAATTACTGGGCAATGCACGGGCACAGAAATATCCTCATGACCTTTATCAAACAACTGATAGTTGGTCAGGCTTCTTTGAACTCATATGTGGTAGCTGAAAGAAGAGTAAGACTTGGTAAAAAGTTTTTAAAAATTATATTCCATGACTTTCCAAAACTTTGGGGCAGGTTACAATAATGTACAATTGAACATGAGAATAAATATGAAAAGGAGGAACTGGAAAAAGTCAATGTTCTAACTTTAAAGCATTGTGTTTATGCTACAATTGAGCAGCATTTTTACTCTCAACCTCCTTTTTGCTGGGCAAAAAGAGGGACATAGTAGGTGATCCCTTAAGTTATTGCCACCTGAAAGATGGACATACAAAGTACAGCATTTCCTCAGAGGAATCGCCCTAGCAATGAATTATAAAAGAAATGTCTTATGTGACATCCTACACAGAGGAAGTTAAATTGAGCTAACGAAGCACTGAGTGCAGTTCAAAAGGCAACACCTTGTGTCTTGAGCTTCATGCTTATTTCCTTATTAGCCTTCCATCAAGTTCTAAGGGTCCAAAAGGAGCCATCAAAGGAAATTTTATGAAGAGAAAAAGAGGCGTGGATATTTGGTTCTCAGTTGCTCTATTTTTGGAAAAAAAAAAAAAATGATCCGCTTTTCTAAGCAAAGTTACATGCCACGATCAGATTTTGTCTTTGGATAGTGTCAGCAGGGGGAGCCTTGCCCCCACCCCTCACAGGGAGCTCAGCTTAGACAACTGGGTTATGACTTCCTAATTATCTTACCACCAGGCCAGCATTTGTCACTTGAGATTTTAGGTTCCATCAAGAGCAACTTAATTAGCGAAATAGAGCAGAGCGTAAAAACATTTAACTTTCGCTGTTTATTAATAAGGCCATGTCTCTTCTTATTCTTGACCTTGATGATGACGATGATAAGAGGCATCAGTTTTACTGAGTACATACTTTGTGCCTGGCTGTGCTTCACAGGCATGATGTCCCTTAATCCTCACAGTTACTTTAAGATGTAAATGTTATGATTGTTGTGACCCCCTTTTACAGAAGAGGAAGCTGAGCAGGGGTCATTTTTCCAAAGAGGAGATTCACACCAGTTGTTTGACTGCAGACTGATTTTCTAACTATACTCACACAACTTGATGTGTTTGTGTGTGCACAGGTGTGTGTGAGCTGCTGGACCCTGCTGCTTCCTTGTTCTTACTTGCAGCTTCTCTCTGTCCCTTCCAAAGATACTGGCTGTGACAATCTCTAAGATTCTATGTAATTTAAGACCTTCTGTCAAGTAGTGCTGTGACGGCATGAAATCGAGTCAGAAAACATGTGACATATACAAGTGTAGAGTTTGCGTGTGCCCTCATTTACTAAGACAGATGCTCTCGGTTAAACCATTTCATTAGACTCTGGAAGTACTAACAGATACATAACCGGAAATCAGACATGGCCCTTCCTTGCTGTAAATATTAATCGTGGCACACGGTGTAATCCAGAGGGCGGCAGGAGGGTAGCGGCACAGTGACTAGCTGTGTCCCGCCACCTGTCCACACTGTTGCCCCTTTCTCATCACCCTGAATACCCCAGGCTGAACCGTGGGACCGCATCTGCTCTTGTGGCTGGTACACAAGATGGGAAATAATAGACCCATCGTGTTAAATGGTGTATCTGACAGAACTATTCTGTCCCTCCTGGAGATCAAAAGACATTCTTACGTGAATTCATGTCATTTTTGAAAGACATTGCCTAGCTCACATTTTGAATTCTGCTTATTCTATTTCCTTGTACTCAACACTCACATTCAATGTTCTCTGCACTTTCAATTCCATAGTCTTGCAATGAGGTTTAAGAAACATACAGTATGAATGATATCTTCCAAAAATTAAAACGTTCAAAGAAGCTGATTGTCTGGAGGGTGTCCATTGAAAAGCTGACAGGCCATACCATAGGAAATCAACTCTTAAAAATGCCTGCTTAGTGGGAAAACATCCTTGGACCCTGTACCATATTTAGTACTCACTGTAGTTTTTAAATAGGAAAATCAACTACCTTTTGTCCCTTCTGCAGATTGTATATAGTCTCTATAACTGAAGACTAGCTCAGTTCACTTTCAACTTTCAAGAGGATTGAGGAATGCACAGTTCTTATAAATGAGTACCTAGGTCAATTATAAAACTCATGAAATCAACCTCTGTTAAAGCTTTTCTCCTCTGGTAGATGTACCACCAGTAATCTCAATCCGGGCTAAGACTCTCTAAATTAGATGTGAATTATATTAGGCTCTTTCTAGAGGTTTTTGATGGTTATGTCAATAGGAAGGTGCAGAGGCTGGGATGTAGGTTAAATATTTATTTTAGTGCAGTAGATATCTTCAAATGAACCCAATAACCCAGTTCCTAGCAGCAGACATGACTTTCTGGATTTAACCACAAGAGAATAAGGTACAGGGCATTACCCTTGAACAGCAAAGATTACCCATTTATTTTTGTTAACTCTAAAATGCTGTTATCGTTATATTGTGTTATTAACTTATAATGAGACCTCATTGTGGGGAATGGTTATGGAATAAGAAAATAAAAAGCAGGGACATGATGTTGAGATAACCAGTTGTTCTTCCTGAACCATCTGAGCACCCGATCGGTTCTGACTGATGACATTTGTGGGGCCATAGGGCATTCTGAGTACTGCTGGCCCTCCACTCCAGGTTGACGGGAAGTCACATTAAGAAACAGGCAAAGGGAGGAACTCTGCTTTCTCAGCTAAAGGAAACTGGAGATAGGGAGAAGCAATACTCTATCTGGGAGGCAGAAACTCTCTGACTCACTCTCATTCCAGCTCTACCAACGACCTTTTTAGAACAGTTGCCTGTAGATCAGTTTCCTAATCTACACAGCAGGAATCACGTTAAATGTCCTACCTAATTAACATGTTCACTGTCTGGATATAGAGTAGACGTCAGTGTATTTGGAACATTGGAATCTGCAAACATGAAATGTATTACTCTCACCAATAAAGGTGTTTCTTTGAGGCCTCTGGGTGAACTAGAGAGACAAGCAGCTGTGTAGCCACCACTATTTATTTTGATTTTCACCTATTCTAAATTCTTCTAATTTAGCACCAGGTACTAAATTCTTTGGCCGCTCCATATGGTGGAGAAGGCCTAACTTTCCTACTCTGGGATTATGTCATTTTTTCATTTTTATGTGGGCTAATGTTGCCTAGCTCAACGCTGCCAGTTTGCTCAAGGTATGCATTTGTTTTTATGAGTCCTGGCAGCTGTTGACCTCACTGTCCCCTTGTCTATGATGAAAGTCTCAAAATATTCTCACAGGCTTCTTCCTACAAGTCAGAGGACAGAGGCACAATCGAGGCTGCCTGATCAAAGCCAATGAGGTCAAAATATAGACTTCTTGTTTGCCTTGAAGTGGGGCAGGGTAGACCCACCAAATAAAAGGCCAAACCAAACCTTCTCCTCCTAGACAAAACAGACAAATTTCTCCGTGACCTCATCTTTATCTGCGCTGAGATCTGAAGAGATTTCGTGATTGCATTGTCCTGCATTCTCCATTCTAACATTCAGGGTTTTAAAGTGCTCCACAAAGGAGGAAAGGTTATGAAATACTGTCCCCGAGATTACAACTTGCCTGCTTTTATGCTAGATGAGTATCTTGACTCCCATATGCTATTTGGTATTGCCTTCTTTGACCAGCACTGGGCTAGTAGGTATCCAATGAATTTTTAAACTATTCAAAGATACACATAAATAGAGCAAATATTTGCCACAGTACCTTTTTCTATTCCTTTTGTTATTGTCACTGAAGCATTTTGAGGCAAATCTAAACCTTATGTCATTTCAATCCTACACGCTTCAGTGTGTAAATCTAAAGCACAGACATTTTCTTACATAATCCTAATTCCATTTCAGACCTAACAAAATGAGCAATATATCCTTAGTATCATCTGATATCTGGTCCATATTAAAATGTCCCAAGTGTCTCAAACATGACTTTTTGTCGGTTGGTTTGTCATCATGATCAAAACAGGGTCCATACATTGCGTCTGGTTGATACGTCTCTCGAATCCCATTTTGTCCTTCGCCTCCCTTTTTTGCCGTGAATGAATTATTGATCAGTAAGGAGTCTGAGGCCCTGTAGAGGTATGTTCAAAGGAGATCTGTTGTTACCTGCTTTATTTCTCCCAGGCTTGTCCAAGGAGTCCCCAGCTCTCTATTGTTTCTTACTTCGTCCAGCATGATGGAATGGGGTGGTTAGAGATGGGGGTAAAAACCCTAGAACCTGAATGACAACCCACTTTCTCATCAGTGAACCAGAGGAACAAATTAAAAGACAAGAGCCAGAGGAAGGCCACTTATTGCAGAGTAAGATTTGAGTCTCATAAAGCAAAAAGTAGCCTTTCAAACAATTCTGGTGTGACTCAGAATTCTGAGTGTAAATTCTGAGTGATCATAGGGAATGACCTAGGAGAGAACAGGGTTTAAAGCTTGTGAGAGTGAGGTGATTGAGGGTGAGTTAGGGGACACAGGTAGTCCTGGAGAAAACCTTCCCAACCCCTCATTTTCCTACTCTATAAAAATGGATCTGGCTCCCCACAGTAAATGGACCAAGGACAGTGAATGGAGGAAAGGGTCCTAAATAAAGCTAAGAGTGGAAGTTACCTTACTACCCTGAGTGTACCATAAAAAGGAACATAATTCTGCTTGGTTAATTACCTGGGTATTTGCACATAACTATACATAACGACTTTGCATTCTGATTGTAAATTATTTGCTTTTGGCAACCAAAAAGAACTCAGCAGATGTTATTCAAGTGGCTACCTTCTTGGTATGCAGCAGCAAGGATCAGTAATGAAACCACTACCCCTATTATAGCAGTTTAATTTGCTACAATTACCACGCAGAGAACATGTGTACAGGCCTCTGGGAAGCCGTTCAACTTTGAAACTGCTGGCATTTGATGGCCCTTGCATACACAGCCTCACTCTGTTAGAATCCTAGAATAATTTTTCGACACTGAGTTCTTCTGAAATGAATCTATTATAGTTTTCTTCCTCATTTTTCTTTTTATCAGCTATACTTTATTTAGTAATAATTCACATGACTTCATACAAAATGCCACAGATTTGGTAAGAAAAAGGTGAACTTATCAGAGAAATTCACTGCAAGGCAGGAAGAATTAAACACAACACATAAATTTCTATCAGTATATAATGACTAGAAAGTGCCAATATTCAGCTAGCTCATTTCCTCAGTAAAAAAATCTATTTGTATGTTGCTTTAAAAAAAATAACATACCTTACCAAACATTTATACGCTTTTATCACACTGTAGTACAAACACAACAGGTCACTGATTCACGAAACAGATTCACTCCAACACGAATATCCCTTTACCAACAATTAATTTTCATAATTAGTGTGTATTATGAGAAGTCTTTCTATAAAATTCGAGTTGCGTAAGTGAATCATTCTGATACCTAACAATAAGCAAGGGAAGTCGATCCGGACACATCATCGTTTACAGACCTAAAAGCTGTCTGACGCAGGCTGTCATCAGGAGAAGGAAATACATAAGGTCGTGAGAGAAGGTCTTGTTCACAATGCAACCACAGGATAGAGACTGAATCATAATTCGTATCTTCCCACACAGATTCTTTAAGTTTTTCTCCCCTGGATGAGCCCTCACTACTTTTTTTTGGTAAAAAGAATCAAGTTAGGGAGCTCTAGGGACCGGAGGAGAGGAGGCCAGGTGTTCAAACTGCATCTCTTCATGCGCACCAGGCCCTTTTTAAAGTCCCTGGGGGCAGCACCTCACACCCTCGTGTATTGTTTCCAAGTCTATAATAAGATGCCTGAACGCTAAACATTTGAAATGGCTGCTTTTAAAAGTGTTGCCATAACAGCAGGAATAGAATGACGCGTATAACTCGGGTTTGAAAGGACTGCATTAGTTTTAAGTCTGTTGTGTTATCTTTGTGTTGCAGGGGCTTACCTGCAACCTCTCAGCTCCAACGAAGGCCATGATCATGGGACCATAATCGAACCCATATTTTTTGCTATATTTGTTATCACATAATTGTCAGTCAGTCCTCCATCAATTCAATGTATTTGTTTGGATGGGCAGAAATAAATTGACCATATGAAATATGTATTAGTTTGAATATGCAGGCCATATTGGAAAAGCTTTGAGATGACTTCTTAATCGTTCTCTGAGATGAAACGCGCCATGCAGCTTTATTTATGAAGCTCGGTTCCATATTCTCCCTGACTCTCATGCCCATCCGTGAACGCCAGTGTCAGTCACGCATGCTGGGCGAGAGAACAAGTACACGGGGTGTCGTCACCCTCCCCGCGCACTGTTGGCTACGTTCCCCCAGAACCTCACGGGTCTTCTGTTTAGGATTTCCAGAGATGTGTCTCATTTCTAATGAAAACAATAAAAAATAAGAGCTTATAAAAATGGTTGTTTTGATAAAATCCAATAGCAGTAGAAGATGTCAGTATTATTTTGATGCAAGTTTGAAACAAAGAGCAGCCATCACCATTAGCTAGAAATGAGTCACCAGGCTCTAGGGGTAAGCAGGCTGCATGCAGGAATGCCCGAGGGGTTGGGACCGCTAGGCACGGGGCCATTTTCTCCTCCAACAGAGGGTTGTTTTTTAAACTGGTGATCAAAAGATGAAGGTTTGTCGTGGGTGTATTTTTCTCTCAGCAGCATTAGCCAATCTGTCTATGAGGACCCTGTTCCCAAGAGATTTGTCCCTTTTTATTTCATGGGTTTTGCAGGGTTTAAAGAATACGTGTAAGTTGGCTTATTATTACTAATAGCATCAACCTTCATTGAAGTTGTTTTTTCCTGCAAACCAGAAAACTGTTGGTCCTGTATTTGATACACTTCATTTTGCACTAAATGAAGGTCTATGAGTATTCTAGACTTTGCATTTTAAAATGAGTGTGACAACGTTAGTCAAAATCCACGCAACCTCTCATAAGACTTAGCAAGTTTTATGTCCTGACTCATCCCTCTGCTAATTATCGTGAGGCCAGCTGCTACTCCCTGTATTAATTTAATCCACCAGAATGGAAGAAAAAGCAGAGTTTTCATTTCCCCAGGCTGAAATGGTGTCAATTATCTAGAAGCTCCTACAACTGACTGTCCCAGTGAGTAGATAGATGTGCTATTAAGATTTTTTTTCTTTACTCCTCACATGATTCAGCCAGACCCTTAAAATAGCATTACCATGCTCTGCTGCCATTGTTTGGAGAGGGAATAAAAGAGAGAGAAAGAAGGGAGAAGTAATGTCGGATTGCTTTATTTCTGCATGTCTCTTCACCTGTATATGTGTATGTTGTTTGTAATTAGTTTGTTCCATTTGATTGATGAAAGTCAGACACAGCTTCAAAGTGGAGTTCTAGTGAATAGGAAAGACTGTTACCCCACGCTAAGGCCTTTCCATATGTTACCTCATTTTCTCTTACAACGGGAGACTTAGGTATTCATATCCGCATTTTATTGACAGGAAAAATTGGAGCTTAGACAGGACTGACTGATGACTTGGGTGAAACCTGGGTCCTGGCTTCAGAACCAATGCTTCTCTCTCCTATGAGGTACTAAGAATCAAAGAAGTTGGTAGCTTGATTATAAAGAAATGAGAAATTCAGGAAAATAATTATAATACAAGTAACTCCCCAGGTATGTTAATTCCCACCAGAAATGCAAAATTTTTCTAGTCCAAAAGGCAAGATCCCTCTGCTGAGCTGCTCAGAAAATGCTTCAAGAAACAGTTGGCGTCTGCTCCCCGCTTCTCCTCCCCCTCCGCTTCCTTCCTCGGGCCCAGCCCGGGTTCTGCCCCGCTGCTGCGGCTTGCCTGGTGCTCCGGGGCCTTGCCGGCCGTCCCCCCCCGCGGCATGGCTCCACCGGCGCCGCACTGGGGGGAAGCGAGACCTTGAGGGGTGGGGGCCGCCCAGTGGCCGCGGTCGTGGATGTGAGCAAGAAGACTGGCAGCATTAAGTGACTGCAAAGGAAAAACGCCAGGACGTTCGTGCTGGGCGCCCACCGTGAGAAAGGGGCGCAGACCTCTCGGTCATTTGCCAGCCGGCTGCCCCTCTCCAGCGATGCTGTGCTCTGGAAGTTCTGCGGCGTGTTCCAGAAACTCCTGGAGGTGGACATCCAAATGTCCTTTTCAGAAGGACTCTCTGAAATCCAAAAACGGGTTGGGTGACATGAGCGTGATGTGGGGCCACCTGAGTGAGGGGTGTGGACAGCTTCCAGCATGTACCTCAAACTGCTGAGAAGGAAGATGGAATACCACAGCTAAAATCCGGGGCTCCCCGGCAACCTTCAGATGAGCGACATGAACAACTTTTTCCAGCGAACTGTGGCAATGTTCGACTACCTGAAGTGTGGACTTAACCGCTTCCAAACTGTTCTACCCTCTGGCCATGTCCCAATCCGTGTCAGTGATGGTACCTGGGCAATGCCACCTTGCCCCACTGACCGAGCTCATGTTGGACTGCAGTCACCTCTATGATTACACTGTCAAGCTTCTCTTCCAATTCCATCCGTGAGAGTACACTGGTCAGATTCCTGAGCTTGTGGCCAGAAGGAGGACCTCAGCTTCAAGCTATCCGTGGAGAAACATAGCTCCTCCGTGTCCCGGGCTTTCGGCCTCTGTTACAAAGGCCCTGGAGCCCCCAGCTGTCTCAGCAAGTGCAGGGCACAAGCTTTGGTGCCCAGGGAGGTGCCTGGCTTGCCATGGCGGTGTCCCAAAATGGTGTCTCCCTCCACCTCCAGCTTCGCCTCATCTCCACCCATCCAAGGCGTGTATTCTAGGAACCGCACAAACGGCGACAGACCTGGCCTAGACCCGCAGCAGCAAAGGCGATGGTTTCCAAAGTGTTCTGTCTTTTTGTACAAATGGAATTTTGTGGACAAATATAAACTATAAAACAACTACTCAAATAAATGTAGAGCCATCCTTGCCCTAGCCACAGATCTCTGGGATACTTTGCAAAATCTATTTTGGAAACTACTGGTCCTGCAGAAGTTCTAATGCTTTTATGCGTTTCTTGTTTCACACTACATCTGTGGATCTTGCTTCCACAGGTCTGCCTTAGTTGGTCTGGTGAGTTCAGTGTCTGCATTGTTAAAATATATTGCAGATGAATTTGGTGTGGGTGGTTCCTTGGCCACGGTCCAAGGTGGCCACCATGAAGGATATATACATGCAGAGGGTGTGGACAATGGCAAACCAATAAAAGTCTTCATTTTAGAATTCTCAGACAAGTGACACTCTGGAATCATGCTCACTGACAAGTTGTGGACCTGATTACTTAGGACAGGAGAGGCAGCATCACTTAGGAATCCAGGAGGGTTTCGTGGAAGGTTGGAACTTGATGTTCAGGGTTAAAAGGGCTTTGGAGCAGGCGCGCATCCCTGAAGGGAGCAGAGACTAGGCTAAATTCCAGGAGAGGAAGGCATTTGGTTACTTTGAAGCTCTGAATTCAGAAGAGCTTGTAATTGTTTCTAAGATGCTGTGGAACTCAATTCCTAATGAGAACATCCTCATTTCCTTCCTATAAAGTGGTGAGTTATGAGAACAGATAGGTAATTAAATATTTGGGTTTCAAGGCCCCCTTTAAAGGCAGAGCAGTACATGAGACCCTCACCAATTCCTCTGGGAAAGAGAACTCTGCAGCTTGGGGAAAGGGTAGGAGGGACACGCCACACACTACACACTTTTCTAAAAATCAGTGTTTTATTTTAGAATTGTTTACATCTACAGAAAAGTTGAAGACAGTTGAGAGTTCCCACTTACTCCCAACCCAGTTTCCCCTATTGCCTACAGCCAGTACTGATACATTATTATTACCTGAAGTCCGTACTTCATTCCGATTTCCATAGTTTTTACCTAAGGTTCTTTCTCTGCCCCAGAACCCCATCCAGGGTATCACATTCAGTGATGTCTCCTTAGGCTCCTCGTTCTTTGTTTTTGATGACCTGACAGTTTTGAGGAGTCCTGGTCCAATATCTTGTAGAATGTCCCTCACTTGGAGTTGGTCCAATGCTTTTCTCATGACTGGACTGGGGTTAAGGGTCTTGGGAAAAATACCACTGAAGTAAAGTGCCATGTTCACCTACTGCACACTTTTGCCATGTTGAATTATCATATTTTATATGTGTACTACTTCTGTATACCAAAAGACATGTCACCTATTCAAAAATTACTAAGACTTAAATTTTTAAAAATTTTTAAAAAGAAAAAGAAACAGTTGACTTTTGCAGCAAATGATAGTAAGGGATTAAACCCATTATATAAAATAAGAATCTATAAGTCCACCTGACAATCCTGGCAATAAAGCAATAAACAAACAAAAAAAAGGATTGAGGAAAGCTTTCTTGCCATAGAAAAAAATGATTGCGTTCAAGAATAGCATTTTGCCACCATCATGGTAATAATCGATTTGGGCAAGAATCATCAACAGATGCTAAAACTCCTGGATTAAAGAAACAGAATATTTGCATAGCTTCAAAGTACCTTCTTACCAACCACTTATCAATTAGAAAGGCAAAAATAGTCACTTTCCAAGGGAGAAACTGGCCAACAGCACCTTAACCAAGTGATGAAAGTTAACATCAACAGTGGTGTAACCAAGTGACTGCTTGTGTCTTCTGATGCCATGCCTTGAGAAGGACAATAATGTCACTAATGCGACGTCACTGCCAAAAATGCATGGCCTGAATCTCATGACAAGAAAGCATCAGACAAACCTAGACCAAGGATCGCTTTGTAAAATAGCTGGTCTGTACTCTATAAAAATGTCGTGTTATGAAAGGCCAAGGAACCGTTGCAGATAAATGAGACTCAAGATGCGTGGCAAGAGCTCCTAGAATGGGGCAGAGGGACAATACACAGAACGTGACTGGGACAATTGGTGAAATTTGAATAAGGTCTGTGCATGAGAAAATAGTATTGTATTGATGTTACATTTCCCAATATTGGTAATGGTATTGAGGTTATGTCGGTGAATACCCATGTTCTTAGAAAATACACATCGATGAGTTTAAGAGTAAACTTGCATCAAATTTGCAAATTGTTCAAAGGGGAAGAGCAAATATGTATATATGTGATTATGCAAATTGCTTTCACATGATTCAGAAAATAATATGCATAATATTAAATAATAAGGGAAGATGACAAAGTAATGTGTGACAAATGTCAACGAACAGTGAACCTGGGTCAAGGATAGACGAGAGCTTTTTATACTTCCTTGCAACTTTTTTGTAAGCTTCAAATTATTTCAAAATCAAGTATTTTTTTTCAATCGACTTTTGAACTGGGTTCTCAAAGTACCTATGTTTTAGTCCTTATCAGTGTTTAAAGGAATTCAGTTTTTAATTATCTAAAAATTGCTATTTTAAAAAAGATGCAAGTTTCCCACTTCTCTCAATTTGGCCTGTTCAGATCACACCCATTCTTCTGGAGGGAGCCTATGTTTTCTTCTTTCTAAAACTTTCTGGCTTCTCCTTTCTCATTTATCTTCCTCTCTTTTAGAGAATACTATTATTTTAAATGATTATTAAAAGCTAACTTATGATATGCCAGACATTGTGTGTATTATCTCATTTTCATCTCACAAAAATTTTCTGTATTAAAATGAGGAGATAGGGATTCGGAGAAATTAAGTAACGTGCATAAGTTCAAACAGCTGTAAATGATGGAACCCAAATGGAGCCTAGATTTGTCTGACTCGAGAGTCCACATTCCTGTCTCTGCCACTTTCCGTGGAGCACTGAGAAATAGGTACCACTTAAAATGTCTCCCTATTATTTCTTACATCACAAATTGTCTCCCATCTGCTTAAGTACAGTCATATCATCTTCGCTAAGGAAATTATTACCACTGTTTAAAGCAGGGATTAGTCTCTGGTTCTCTTTGGATCTTGGACTGCATGTAGCATCCTGCTAGTGTCAAGCATACAATATATACCTAATAATTATGTGTTGATTGGTAGAGTCTTAGGAAGTGTGGAAAGAGAACCATTATATCAGTCTCCAGAGATCTGAAAATGAGTTTCTTTCTTTACTTCCAAGTTAGTTGAACCTAAGTCTTCATTACTGCAATCTTTGTGTTTCTCAAGCACTTTACCTTTTGTAAAGCATTCCTTTATTTCATGTATGTTTTTCAGCAGAAGTCCTGCCATCCCTGGGGTTGCTGAGAAGTCAGGTTAGAAAATGTCCAAGTGGCCTTGTGATGGTAGGGCTGAATAATGGTTTGATCTCAGTTGAACCTTGCAATAACCTTACAATGTGTGTAAATTAAAATGGGGAGGAAATGCTACTCTCATTCTACGGATACGAATTAGAGGTTCAGCAAATTTAGTACTTGCCCAAAAGGCCTTCTTGTTTCTTCTCTCTCCTTGAGAGGAGCAAGGCTGTACTGAGTTGTGCTATAAATTTTTTCATCCGTGCACATTACTTGTCTTTGTCAATCAGTGTTACGTATCACATGTGCATTTATCCTTTGGTTAGCAAACAATGTTGACAACTGAAAAGCAAGTAGTAGCATTGACTTATTTTAAAGCAGTACATAAAATAATAGCCAATCACTTGAGTACTTCTACTCTTTTTTAAAGATTAGTCAACTGTTCTGTAATAGGTACTTTGCAACCATATAATAAGCAGACACCTATTTTTAGGATTCATCTTAAATTATCACTTAGCCTAGCAGGCTATTTACATCTGGCCCACATGTCTTTATCAGACAACTGAATTATACTTCTACTACTGACCAAGTTGTGGGGAGCATAAACAGGATGGCATTGGTAGGAGAGGAGAGTGAAGGAACACAAACGAGGCTGGAAGAAATGACTCAGAAAGCAAAGCAGGGCTGGCGTCCTGCATCTCATGTGGCCTGTCTGGGGGAAAGGATCAAGTCACAAGGCATGTGACTCTCAGGTGGTTGCTTACTGATCCAGCTTTTTCAAGAGCCAGTTTCTTGGCACTCACTCTTGTACAAGGAATGATGACTCTTTCTAGAAATTGATAGTGATTTTAATAGCTTTATTGATGTAAAATTCACCTACCATAAAATGCGCTACTCTTAAGTGTACAGTTTTAATTTTAGTAAATGTATACAGCTGTGCAATCATTACTGCAAAGTTTTAGAATGCTTCTAACACACACCCCCACCAAAAAAGAGTGTTCTGTCATGCTCCTTTGCCAGCTCTTATCCTTGGCATCAGGAGCACTTGAATTGATTATAGAATTTTTTACTTTTGCCAGCATGTCGCCCCAGCAACCTGCCAGTTTACGTACTGGTCATTGCCTTATCTCACATGGTTGGTCTCAGTCTAACTTGTGGGAATAGCATAGCTTTGTAATGACGGCAACTATTGGTTTTTAAGTCGACGTTCTCCCCACATGAGAAAAGCTTAAGCAAGAACTAAGATATCCTAACTATCTTTATTCAAAAATCACAGATGTCTCTTATATTTTTTATAATTGATAGGGATCTTCCAGAATTCCTTATTTTTCTTAGAGGATTTGGTTAAGTAAAAAGAGGAAACCACCATAAAAACCTTACTCTACAGGAGTTAGGGCAATGATGTCCAGCTATTGTGTTGTTTTTAAATTCGTGGTGTGTGATGTCCTGCAGCTCGAGCCTGTGCACATGTGGATGGGCTCCCTCATTTCCTAAAGAAAAACCTTCGTGCTGTCCTCTCAGTGGTTCACCTTGCCTCTGGCCATAACTTAACCTCAGAAATCAAAAGCCTATCTAATGTGGACTGGTTGGATTTCCTTTTATTATCCAGAGGAGCACATGGAGTCTGGGAGAGACCTAAATACCCTTTTAAAAATAGCTTAAGAAAAAAGCTAATTTATAAGCCCCTCAGCATAGCTCTAAAAAAGGAATCTAATGAAAAAATCAGGATACAAAATTTAGCATGCAACATGCTCAAAATAATCATGTTTTAAATGGAAAAGGAAAGAGTTGAAGACAGTGATATGTACCAAAATTTTCTTGGTAGTGCCTTTGGGTGACAGAAACAGTATGGTTCTTCTCTCCCTCTCCCCACCCTGCCTTCTTTCTACTTTTCTGTAATTTCCTAATACAGAAGAATGCTTTTCTGCTTGGATAAACTAAAAATAATCTAATGATTCTGATTTCAGTGTACTTAGCTCTAACAATCGGTACTGGCATTTTTTTCTAGCTGACTAGATGGTTTGTCCAGTTACTTTCTAGGTTAATTGATGCCTCCAGCACTTCCACTCTGCCGCAGTCAGTTTGAAGATTCATGCCTGACAGGTGCTGAAGGAGGTTGGCCTGTCACTGGGCTACCAGGGCCCTTTTCTTAGCACACCTAACCTTATGGGTCCCCTATAGGAGTTGCTCAAATTTGGGGAGACGGGCTTGCTCACTCAGGCTAAGCCAACTCACAGGAACGTATAAGACAGAATACCAGTTTGTATAATATATAACAGGAAATAGAACTGTCACCTAGATGGAACTTTCCAAACATTTTTCTTCCACTTTTATTACAGGCAGCATTACCATGGGCTGCACTTTATGGCTTGCTGCCTGTGTCTGCCGTGTGACAATGGCGTTTACCACCCATCCTGCCAGTAACCCTCCGAGGCTGACGTCTACCACTCCTTCATTTATTCTTAAGTCATCTTATTGCTAGATTCTCCAGGTAGCCGGCTGCTTCCCCTTCTGAATTGCACTCATGTTGCACCTTTTATTTCTGGTCCAAACAGTGCATGAGATCCGGTGGGTACAAGGGGAGCTCTTGATCCCTTGATCTCATATATCAGCCCCCTCTCCAGACCCTGCTCTCCAGGCTCGGGGCTTTCTCTAAAAACTGCCTGTTGATTTGATGAGCTACCTTCTAATTTAAACAGAATCAAGAGCCTCAGGTCAGGTGGTGGCTCCTGGCACCCACCAAGGCCAGTGAACCTGTGTTAGCATGTTATACAGACTATGTAAAATCCTATACTTGTTCTAATTTCAAAAGACCCTGGCACATGTTTAATTGCGTCCTAGCACTGCAGAGCAGGGAAAAAAGCAGCGGTTTTCACTATAGGAAAAAGAACCAAGAAGAAAAACCACCGTGGCTTTCTCCCTTCTGTACCAAGAGGCTCAGCTCAGAGCAGTAAGGTTTGTTCATCTCTTAGTCAAGGTGCTTGGGACTTTCCCAAAAAGATTCCCTTCTTCCCATGGGTTGTGAGAGTGGCTGGGTGGGGTGGGTGCCTGGTGGGACAGCCGGGGCCTCTGGGACAAGGCAAAGTGAGGGACAAATCAGAGCAGCTTTACCGTGTGCTTAAGACTGAAAACCTTTCTAGGACTTTATGCATAAAAACGAAGGTTAGTCTTGCTGGCGTTTTCAGAAAGACCAGGTAAGGAGTCAATCATTTGGAGACAGGAAACATTTTTCAGAGCCCCAGCAGTTTCAAGTAGCACATCCACAGAAGAGTTTGTTGTTTTATGTGGAATTTTTGATTTTCAGATACGGCATTTGGGGAGCATTAGCAACATGCTGGGCACGGTGCATACTCCCAGGAGTACAGTCAGCTCTCTAAAAGATTTTCGTTCTCATTGTGTGTTCACCACCCAAAGTCACCATATATTTGACGCCCTTTACCTTCTTCTGCCTCCCCCGACCCTGCTTTCCCTCTCACAACCACTATACTGTTGTCTGTGATTCATTTGTTGCTTTCAGTTTTATATCCCACATATGAGTGAAATCATATGGTTCTTGGCTTTTTCCATCTGACTTATTTTGCTTAGCATGACATTCTTTTTTTAAATTAAATTTATTGGTTTGTAAAATTATATAGGTTCCAAGTGTACAATTCAGTAATACGTCATATGTGTATTGAATTGTGTGTTCACAACCAAAGTCAAATTTCCTTCTGTCATCATAGATTTGACCCCTTTTACCCTTATCTACCTCCCCCTCTTTCCCTATGGTAACCACCAAACTGTTGTCCGTATCCATGAATCTCTGTTTGTTTGTCCTATTAGTTTGTTGCTTTCAGTTTTATATTTCACATATAAGTAAAATCACATGATTCTCAACTTTTCTATCTGGCTTATTTTGCTTAACATGATAATCTCAAGATCCATCCAAGATCTTTTGTCTGAAGTTTTGCAGATGAAAATGAAGAAGTCAGTACAAAGCTCAGAACTCGTAAGGACTTCAGAATTGTTCTGGTATAATCAGAACTTATAAAACCCAATACATTATTTCTTAGAAATCCTCTTTCTCCTCTGCAAGGCTTATACAAACTTTATAAATCCTGTGGTTCCCCAACAGAGTTATATGTGCTCGTTCGTGAGCTCGCTCTCCTCCCCAGTCCCACTTCTGGACAACGCCAAATGTCTGCAATTTCAAAAAAGAATTTTGCATCATACAAGTAATACATAAATACATTTCCTTAGTAAAAATGAATGCATTTTTACCACCACTCATTCCCATCTCTCCAGAGAGTCTGTCAGTATATACTTCTAGAACTTTTCTATTCATGGACCATATATATATATTTTTTAAACATGTTGACATCGTACTCTGTTTTGTTTGTAGTTTGTCCTGGGGGTCTTTCTATATGAGCATATTATTTTTAACTGCTACACACTATTCTATCCCATGGTTATGTCATAATGTATTAGCCATTTCTGTAATGATTAACGTATCATTTCCACTTTCACTATAATGTTGCCTGTCATGAACATCCCTGTATGCCTTTGTGAACCTGAGTTTATCTCTAGAGGAGGTACCAAAGAGTAGCTGTGATGCCTTAAAGGATCAGTAATCTTTTATATTTTAAATTGATATTGCAAAATTGTCCTGCAAACTTCGGGTACCACCTTACACCCCCCTACCACCAGTGACACTACAGTTCTACTGTAGTCCTTTCTTTCTTTTTCTTTTTTTTTCCTTTTTTTTTTCCTTTTATTAGCATTTTTTGATGCTGAATTTACTCCTTGGCCATAAGTTTTTGTTTCTTCAGTTTCTTCTGGGATGTCTTTTCCTTCTGTGCAACTGCCTCTTCTGGTTTAGGAACAATTTGCTCTTTTTCAGTCAGGATCATCTCAGTGTGGCAGGGAGAGCTCAGGTAGGGGTTAACCTGCCCACGAGCTCTCTAAGTTCTGTGCCACGTCTTGGGAGCTTGGTTCACCTGGATGTGCTCAGTGACCAGATGTGACCAGAGAATCTACATCTAAACCCTTAATTTCAGTGCTACTCTCTGCATTTTTAAGCATGTGCAGCAAATATTCAGCATTCTTTTTAAGCCACCGACCCTGTGTCCAGCCCCATTGTTTGGCCTGGGTACACTGACCAACTCCACCATTGTAATGACAGAATGGCACATATTGCTTCTGTAAAGTGACATCCTTCAGATACTTGGTGGATTTTTAGATATACATACTCTTAGTGGCCTGGGCAGTTACACAGGTGTTCTTAAAGTGAGCACAAAGATTTGAACCTCTTGATATGTGTGATTTTGTAAGGTTTTCTGGGTCAAGTAAATAGGGAACCATTTTCGGCAGTCACCTCGGGCCATTTATGGGAAGAGGAGCTATAGTCCTTTCTTTAGGTGAAGGCTTTTGGTCCCAAAGTGCACCTGCAATTAAAAAACAAATGACTCTGATACGGGTAACTGGTTCTACATCTTTAAAGCTTGAAAAATGAGTATTGTGGCTTCAGTGGAGGTTTTGCTGGAAGATGAGTAGAGCTCAGGTCTGTTGGGCTTCTAGGAAGCCAGGGAACTGCCTGAAGACTTAGGGTGCCAAGAGGTGGGAGTGAAGTCCTCAAAAAGATGATCACAGAGAGCTGCAAAAGAACTTGGAACTGGGGGAGGGCTGAGGAAGCTGGAAGACCAGCAGCAAAGTACTCCCCCCCCATTTCGGAGTTAGAGGTGGGGAGGTGTTTTATATGCTCTCGTCCCTAATACCTGGGCTCTACTCCATCCCAGCCTACTCCTTCCTTTCTCCAAGACCCTAACTTCCCAGGGGGCTGGGCTCGCACACTGGTTTTATGACTCTCCTTGGGCCCTGTGTCAGCCTTTAGGGCAGTTGACAGCAGGATAGAGATCTCAGCGTAAACCAGCTCTTCTCCAAATTCTTTCCTGACTGATAATCATCATTTCTAAGACCAAAAAGACAAAGCAGGACACTAAAAACGCTTACCCAGACACGTTCCCAGTGGTCATCCATTCGATGTGTAAATAACGAAAAGCTTCTGAGGTTTTACTCATCCCAAAGCATTTTACAATCTTAGAATCCAAGACTGACGATTGTTTTGTTCTCAAGAAGCTTTCTAACTTATTACAGAAAAAGAAGAAAAATGATTTCACATTCTGGCTTATGTATTTTACTCTCTCGTGTTTGATTAATTTAATAAAACATTTAAACTTTGCAAAAACAGGTTTATTTAAAACAGAATAGGATATTTTAAAAGTTGGATATGAGAAATTGTAGCAGATTACTTTAACTAAAATTTAAAAGTGTCAACCAACTCAGCATCATTTTTTTTTTTTGCTGGGCATCAGAATCACCTGGAGACCTGGCTATCCCAATAGCCAGGTCAAATTCCATTTTAATTAAATCAGAACGCCTGGGAGTGGGAGCTGGTCATCAGTACTGGAATCGAAACTAGTGATCCAATGGATTAGAGGAAGAAAAATGCTTTGGGTTTAAAAAACATGTTTTCTAGAAATTCAAGACAATCATACAGTTAAAATATTTGAAATATTTTTTCTTTTCTGTGATCGAAGAGTGGTACACCTATTGAACAATGATGTAGAAAGTGAGATACAATACTAATACAATTTTCCGAATTGAGACTTTAACGTGGGGTTTTGGTTATATAATTATTGAGCACAGAAAGAATATGAACTACGGTGTTTTCTTGATATTACAAGTTTGCATGTGACACAAAGATAGCAAGGCACAAATATAGGTATTTTCTCTTAGTAAGCAGCAAAGAGCATTTAAGAGAACCTCACTAAAGATGTAAGTGAATTATGGTTATTTTTGAGCTTCGGGAGTGGGGAGAAGTAACCAGAGCCTTATTTGCAACTGCATTTTGATCCTGCCATTCCCACCCCCAGTAATAATATTACTGCATGTACATCCTTCCACTTTATTACCTTAAAACTTCTAGAGAATGCTCCAAAACTTAAGCTACCCTTCCTCCCCACACTCTTACCCTATCCACACTGGGTTGGGTGGGATTCCTATCCTACCCAGATGAAAGAGCAAGCCTATTGCCTATGGCCAGTGAGTCAGCACCTGTCCCCTGCAAGAATGCATGGAAACCTCAGAGCTGCTTTCTTCTGGAGGGAGTCAGGAGGGAGGCGAGGAGGGAGGGAGGGGACTTAAAGACCTGCGGCAGCATGGGGGAAGAGGCTACGTGTCCTGTGTCCGCTCCCGGAAAGGACTTGCTCGGACCTCCTCCCTTTGCAGAGCCGCTCTGAATAGCTTTGAGTGGGGTCTAGTGAAGGTGGCTCTTCATCGCTTCCAGATGGACCACCAGAGTTCTGCTGCTGTCGTTTCTCAGCTTTTCTTGCTGGCTGGGTCTTTAAAGGGCAACTATTGATGCTCTTCGAACTCACCAGTGTGCTGTCTGACCTCTTTGGAAGTCTTCAATCTGGACTGTAGCTGCTTCCCCTTTCTCCTGAGAGCCCTCCACTTCTCTGGACTGAGTTCACCTGCTAAGACAATGGTATGTGCTCTGACTCTTCCTAGGGCAGTCCTCTAGAGCAGGGGTCCCCAACCCCTGGGCCAAGGACTGGTACCAGTCCATGGCCTGTTAGGAACTGAGCCTCACAGCAGGAGGTGAGCGGTAGGCTAGCCAGCAAAACTTATCTGTATTTGTTGCCACTCCCCAGCACTAGTATCACCACCTCAGCTCCACCTCAGATCATCAGGCATTAGATTCTCATAGGAGCACCAGTCCCTGGTGCCAAAAAGATTGGGGACCGCTACTCTAGAGGAAATAACCTGGGGCTTCTGTCCAGCCGAAGTTGTGTTTGATAATGTCTCTTGGTCAGTCGTGTAAAGTCTTTAGGGAAGGGAGCAAGTGACTGAACTGGGGTAGGCTTTTTGCTGCATTTGTCTTGCTTGCCTCTTCTCTGGGGTTCTTATCTTAACCTCGATTATCACTGCCTTCGTGAGAGCTCTTTTCTTATTTTGCACTGCCACAATAGCAACATGATCTTATCTTTCCAAATATACTTAAGGGTAGAAAAAGAGAGAAGTTTAAGTAAGTTCATCTCTAAAGAAACCTCATGTTTTTAGTTTTATGACTTCTAAGCGTAGAATTGTACCCTCCAACCTGACTGTGTTTTGAATGTGGGGCAGGACCTGGCTGAAACTTTGACTTGGCCTAGTTCTGTGTTTTTGCTGTTACAGAATGGAAGTAAATATTAAAAAGTTTTCATGTTTTTTGAAGGTATGATTGAACCTTTTTTTTTTAATCCTTGAAGGAGTCCTAACGTGACTGATAATTGTGCGTAACTTGTTTTTATTTATGTCTCAGGAGGTAGGTATCTTTTCTTCTTTACCTGAAAGCTGACCCCTTTGGCTTAGGAAGAACGTGGAGAAGGAAGCTTTACAAGCATCTAACGGCCTCGTGACTCACCTCATCTGACCTCGTGCCGCACTTTTTCTCATTGTTGACAAGCTTAGTGTGTTTTGTCTGAACCTGCCTGTAATGTGCCATTATCTTGCCTCGGTCTTTCAGGATTACCAGCCCGACTCCCAGAAGTCATGTTGGTAGGATCCCAGTCCTCCTCCCCAGGAGGACCCAATGGCATCATTAGAAGCCAGTCGTTCGCAGGGTTCAGCGGCCTTCAGGAGCGGCGATCCAGGCAAGTCGTGTGTGGGTCTCTCCTGGGATGCAGCTTGAGAAGGATGTGAGCCTTAACACTATAGAGGGGATCTGTGTGCAGGCGGCCTTGTCAACAGAAGCACGTGTATTATTTTAATCTCTTTGGTGAAAAGGATGTAATATACCAAAATGAAGTGCTGTGGTTTCTTTTCTATCATTTAGAACTCCTCCTACAAAAAAGATGGCTGAAGATTTAGAAAAGCTACCAATATACATGGATAGCTCTTCCTACCCCTAACCCTAATCCCCCCAACCTTTTTTTAGGTCTTTTGATAAGTATTGTCAAAGTGCCTCCTCCAAATATTAGAACCCGTTTATCCTCTAACCAGCAACAACAGATTTGCCTTTTCCACACATTTATTGATAACCAAGCATTTTCTAAAAATTTTTTTCTGGTATCTTGTCATCTCTAATATGGTTAAATGTCCTTTCATAAGTTTTTTTTTTTCCTTTGTATTTATTTTGGGAATAACCAGCATGCCTATTGCCTATTTCGGAGGTGGATATTTGCATTTTTTCTTCGAGAAAGATAAAGGCATTTTTTATATATCCTTTGCAAACACTGTGCATGCTAGTCCTTTTCTTACTAGTTTGAATTACTACCTTTATTTTTCTTTTTACCTTTGACCTCCTTCACCTGTTTAGCTCACCACTCACCCCCACCTCTAGCAGCCACCAATCTGTTCTTTGTGTCTATGAACTTAAAAGTTTTTTGTTTTATTTAGATTCCCTGTATAAGACATCACAAGTATTTGTCTTTCTCTGACTTATCTCACTTGTATAATGCCCTCAAGGTTCATCCATGTTGTCACAAATGGCAAGATTTCATTCTGTCTATGGCTGAATAATATTTCATTGTATATATATACACCACAGTTTCTTTATCTGTTCATCCATTGATGGACATTTAGGTTGCTTACATATCTTGGCTGGTTTAAACAATGCTGCAATGAACATGGTACCTAGATCTTCAAGTTACTGTTTTCATTTTTGGACAAATACCCAGAAGTGGGAATCCTGGATCATATGGGAGTTCTCTTTTTAATTTTTTGAGGAATCTCTATACTATTTTTCATAATGGCTGTACCAGTTTATATTCCCACCAATAGTGCACAAGGGTTTTCTTATTCTCCACATCCTTTCCAACACTTGTTACTCCTTGTCTTTAAGTTAATGGCCATTCTAACAGGTGGGATGTGGTTATCTCACTGTGGTTTTGATTTGTGTTTCCCTGACAATTAGTGAAGCTGAGCACCTTTTTATGTACCTGTTGGCCATCTCTGTGTTTTCTTTGGAAAAATAACTACTGAGATCCTCTACTCTTTTTTAATCAAATTGTTTGCCTTTTTGCTATTGAGTTGTATGAGCTCATTATGTATTATGAATATAAACCCCTTATCAGATATATGATTTGCAAATATTTTCTCCCATTCAATAGGTTGCCTTTTTATTTCATTGATGGTTTTTCTTTGCTGTGCAGAAGCTTTTTAGTTTGAGTTAGTCCCACTTGTTTATTTTTGCTTTTGTTGCTTTTACTTTTAGTGTTAGATTTTAAAAAAAACCATCGCCAAGACCTGTGTCAAGCAGTTTACCACCTATGTTTTCTTTTAGGGGTCTTATGGTTTCAGGTCTTAAGTTCAAGTCTTTAATTTTGATTTAACTTTTGTGTATGGTGTAAGATAGTAGCCAAGCTTTATTCTTTTGCAAGCTTCATTCTTTTGTGACAGTTTTCCCAAAGCCATTTATTGAAGAGACTATCCTTCCTCCTTGTATATTCCTGGCTCCATTGTCGTAATTGACCACATATGCGTAGGTTTACTTCTGGGCGCTCAGTTCTGTTCCATTGATCTATGTGTCTGTTTTTATGTCACTATTATATTATTTTAATTGCAATGGCTTTGTGATACAGTTTGAAATTCCACCCCTTTTTGAAGCACGTTTTCATTGCATCCCAGTCTGGGAGACTGGTATGAAGTTATGCAGTGGGTAAAGGCTGCCTTTGCAGTTGACTCCTAGGGAGCACGTGTCATTCCGACGTGGGAAAGGTAGTCTTCTAGATTCCCTGGAATTTCTCCTCATCTGAAATAAGACGTTTAGAGGAACTCAAGAAAGGAATCATAGGTAGTGAAATAGGTAACATGGGGTAAAGTTTGTTTTCAGTTTTTCTAACATTACAAAGGTCTTATGCTCTGAGGGGCCTACTGTGCTTTGACCTGTATTGTCCACTTTGATGCACATAGTGATAGCAGAAGAAAACAACTAATGATTAAACTGGAAGGTGCACAACACATACCCGACAACTCAGAGGTCATGCTTTCCAGGTGATAGCTGAGTCAGAGAGTGGGTTGAGCTCTTGGTCTCCTAGTCAGATCAGTAGTTTGGGTGTCATCAGGTATCCCATCTCACCACTGCTGGCTGCCTTATGCCAAACAGAGATGTTGAGGTTTATGTTATACCTAAACATAATTTACTCCATGAAAATAAAGCTTAAGAAAAAGTTGTCAGTCTAACTCTATGTGTTTTTCTTTACTTGAGCAGTAAGAAAGTAGCCATTTGTCATGCTTATGGCTCGTTATCAAAAAGGTATTCATCTGCACATATTTTTAGCTGCTTTATATCCTTTTGCCTACTCATTATTTCCACCTGGGAGGGTTTGTCCTTGACTTCAGTGGCAAGATACGTTTTCAGTCAGAGCGCACGTTACCTGAAGCCTGACTTTGACTTGGGGAAGCCTCTGCCCAGCAAAGCTTCCAGATTTCAGCAGTTTGATCTAATACCAAGAAACAAAATGTGGGATGGCTCAGATCTATGAATATACCTTCTCCAAAAGACAAATACAAACACAACATGATTAAAAGGCATTTATTTTGTCAAATCTTTTTAGATGCCCTAGACTCAAAATTTCTGCTTTTCTTTTCTCTTTCCATAGGTGTAACTCCTTCATTGAAAATTCCTCTGCTCTAAAGAAGCCACAGGCCAAACTGAAGAAAATGCACAATTTAGGACACAAAAACAACAGCCCTCCCAAAGAGCCTCAGCCTAACAGGGTGGAAGAGGTCTACAGGGCCTTGAAAAGTGGACTCAAGTAAGAACATCAAACTAACAATGCACTGAACAGTCTTCTTTTCTAAAATGCTGGAGAGGTGGGGTGGGTAAAAGAAATCTTATGAGATCATTTCTAAATGTCTGTTTCTGTACTAGATATTTTATTCTTGCACCATCATCGAGGAAGCCTTTAAAAAGTCCAGAAAATGTGAAATGTGTTGGGTTTCCACTTGGTGTCTGTGACCTTGAAGGAGACCGGAAATAATAGTGTTTGTGTGGAACCCTGTATGGGACTGCCTTCTGCTAAGACCACGGTGGGCAGCAGGTCTGTTTAAAAGACTGCTGAAGAAGGATTCTGAAACCTTCACAAGAATATTGTGGGGACTGTTTACCCGGAATAAAACTTCCCAATGTGTGATGACACATCTACAGTCGATGTTGCATTAAACTAGACAGAATTCTGTGAGCCCAGGCCCAGGGCAGGACTCCTTAGTCGTCTGGCCCTTCCTTCCCCACTGGTTCTTTTCTGGGCTTCCAGCCTCATAGGGGTTCTCCTTTTTGACCAGCTGGATAGTGTCAGATACAATTGCTAAAGCTTTCAACATGTTGAGAGATTGGGAAAATACAGCACCTCTTCCCCCCAACTCTGCCCTCCACAGGGCAAGGTTCAGACTCTTAATCCCCCTTCAGAAGGTTAGCGTCACCAGATTCCACTTGACAGAGTTAATGATTACACCTGTCTTGTCTTTGCAGTGAATATCTGGAGGGTCACCAGACAGAGTTAGACAAGTTGACAGCTCAGTTAAAAGATATGAAAAGAAATTCTCGCCTGGTAGGTACTGTCCAATCATCAGAATGTTAACATGATTTTTTTTTTTTTTTGGCTAAGTATCTTCTCCTACTAGATGGGGATGGGAATGAGGAAAAACCGTCAAGAAGAGCAGATCCAAGGGGTGAAGTACTATCTGCTCCCTGATGTGTATTTTAATGCTTTATTCTTAAAACGTTTAAGTATTTTCTAAGCATGTTTATACAAATCAACTTTATAATCAGAAAAAATACTTAAAAACACACTCCTTATTACTCCCTCCCTTGAATAACAAAAGGAAATGAAAAGTTGGAGTTTCCCTAGCATATTATGAGTACAGAATTTGGAATCCAGAACTATTATCTCTGATATTTTAAAAATTAAAAGGTAGTGATATCAGAGAAGGAAGGGAAGCTCAAGAGGTAACTGTTAGGAGAAGCTGGAGAAGTCCTTGAGCCAGTTCAACTACACATTGTATTGTTTGAGGTGCCTATAAAGTCCTCTATTCCAATGAATTGTGATAACTTGTCTGGTTAGAGAAGTGTTTCTAATTTATACACTATTTTAAATAATTTTGTTCAGTTCTAAGTGATAACACACCTTAATATTTCAGGGCATCAGAAATCCGAGGGAGGGATTTCTGCATATACCCAGGAGGTACAGCTATCCATAGATAGATGGGCTAACATGCATATTGCAGTTCTTTTCAAAGCTTAGAGGTTACAACCTTCATAGAAGTTAAGGGTTTTACATTTGAACCATGTTAGAGTACAAAGGCCCCCCTCTGCATGGAACTCCTGCCAAATGGCCTTCAAAGTTTTTGAATGCCCTTGAGCACTTCAATGGCAGCCAGTATTGTTCCTTGGAGAATAATAGCAAGTGGAAGGAGAGGCTTCCCCTAGGATCTAGCATTCCACAAAAAGCCTTTCCTTGGGGGATGTGGGAATAGTGTATCAATTCTACTGTGATACTGTGAGCACACAGGAAATGAACTTGCTTTAAAAATGTTTTGTGAAAAGCATATTACCATCCTCAAGGACTCTTCTTAAATACCAATTTTACATGTTTAGACAGGAAGGCAAGTAATTTTTAACACACATATCATTGCTACATTTTATGGTTATACCAGTTATTTTTTTAAAAATTAAAGAATGAACATGAATGTTTATGTGCCTGCCCCTCAACGTGCAAGAAGTGAGAGCTCAAAGCTAGTGGAAGGCTCGGTGCTCCCAGGGAGCAGAAAGGACTCGGTGGAGTTCCAGAGACAGGGGTATAAATAAATAGGGACTCTTAAAAGTGCTTTTACTGGTATTTAAAATAACCAGGAGCTTTACTCTTTTAAAGCGAATGTCAAAGTACCCAGCAGAACTTTATGAAACTGATCATTCTTTCACTGACAATGCAGAAATACAGACTAAATTCCTCTATTAATATCAGTAACAATTTTGAGGAACACATGTTTTAATCCAGATATTCTCTTTTTTTTTTATTTTAGGGTGTGCTGTATGACCTAGACAAGGTAAGTTATTTTTGCATTGGGGTAATTACTACAAAATAATAATTAAGACACCCTGTGTCCTTGAGTACAGGCCAGTGGCCCCCTCTTAGGTACAGTAAGATCCTACAGAACTAATGATTTTTCTAATCTCAGGAAAGTTCAAGCTTTTATCTAATGAGTTTGATGAATAAGTACTATGATCTACAGATCCAATAACATGTTTAAGATCACTTTTGTAGAAATATCACTTTGTTGTAAGGTTTCTCAGTGTGCTGAGAAGTTTAAGAACTTTCCAAGTGCTTGGACATCCTTCCCTGTCTTCTCTCTAAATATTAACTGTCATATATCATCAAATCAAGACATCTTTGATTGGAAAACACACCGTTCTTTTATGTGCCCCTAAGAAAAACATGATTCCAATTAAATTAAATTATGACACAGCTCTTTCTTTTCACTTAAAATTTGTGTTTTATATTTAGTGACAAAACTCTTTTAGGCCTAATAAATGTAATTTTTTTCTTAAGTTATATGTGGTGCTGTCTCTTCCCATGCCTTTCTCTATATACAATACCTTTAATGCTGAATCACAGTATAATCTGTTTGCAGGCATTTGAAAGGGTAATTAAATTTAATGCATACAATAATAATATTTATAACTCAAATGAAGATATGACACATAAACAACTATGATTATCTTTGAGCATGCACAGGCAGTAGCAATTGTAAAATGCACCTCAATTTCAGAGACACTAAAATGTGGAAGGAAAAAAGTTCATCTTCAAGCTGGTGAAATACGTTATTATGAAGAAATTTACTTACACGCCAGTATAATACTGTCCTGCCAGAAATCCATTGCATCCCATTTGATAGGCCTCCCTTGATACAAAACATCAGGATTCCAACAACTAACTCAAGTTCATTTCTCAGAATATTTATTCAATATTTTTTAAAACTTTTCGAATCGAAACTAGAAATCTTTAAAATAGCAACAAAGATAGGAAGAAAAGGGAAATATTTAGCCTTTCTTGGTAGCATATTTTTGAGTATGAGATGATAAAGTTACTCTCACACATCTAGGTCAATCGAACTGGAAATGGTTGTACTTTTTCAAACTTCTTCTTTTAATTCCAGCAAATTAAAACGATTGAAAGATACATGAGACGCCTGGAGTTTCACATTAGTAAGGTAATCGAACTTCCTGTTGTCTTCGCCTCCATTTTTCAGTTCTCTCTCACTGATTAATACACCTTTGGGCAGGGCATAGCATCTGGTCTATGGAAAATTTGTTGTCGAATTGAGTCCTAAGCTGCTTAGCAATTAAATCTTCCAACAAGCAGTAGAGATGCTGAATAAATGAGATTGGGGAGCCTAGTAATCTGGCACAGCTATGACTCTACTTTAGTTCGATAGAAGTGACTAAGAACTCCCCACGTAGTAGTGCACAGCATGCCTGGCAGAGGGCCGACCATCTCAGGATGGTCTAATAAGAGATAAGACTGACCCACACTGACCCTACATAAAATGTCATGCTTCCCCGACTTCACAGTCTGGTCCACGAGCAAGATGGTACCCCATAAACATCTCCACGAAGGCTTTTAAAGCACTTAAAGACAGCCATCAGTACCTCCTTAAATCTTTCTCAAGTTCTTAATTCCTTTTGTTCTTCATGTGGCATGGTTTCCAGGTACCTTTTCATCTTCAGTGCCCCGCTGAACATGCACAGTTTGTCAGGGTTTCTGATATCCAGCCTTGAGACCCACAGATAGCCCATGGATGGTCCAGCAAGCCTAGTGAGGAGCAGGACTATCACCCCTTGTTTTGAACACAGGAGATACTGGTACAAGCCAGAAAAAGTTCTCCTTTGGGAACAGCTAAAGCACACCAGTCGCAGTTGCTGTTCCGATCCACGCCGATCAGCCTCTCTTCCAAGTGGCGAGACTGGAGGGTTTAGCAGATCTCTTCACCAGGAGTCAGAAGCCTTAGGTTCTAGTCTCAGCTCTGCCACGGATTTACTGGGCTATACCATCTATGTGGACCTTGAGTTTCCACTCTGTGGAGTGGGGCTGGGAGGTGAACGTATTCAATCTCGATGATCCTAAAAATCCTTTTTTTTTAACATTCTCTGATGATTTTTTATGTATATGCTACATTCCCACTTTGAAAGATACCTGTTACTTAGGCAAATCTGAAATTTCTCTTGTTTCTGCTAAACCCAATAAATAAAACAACAACATCCATTAGAAGGTACTTATGTGGCAGGCAAGCTTTGACAAGTTACTCCATGTAGTTTGAAAAACAGCAAAAAAACAAAGTCAATATTTATGCATCTGTGTTCATCACTGTTAGATATGGCAATCCCAGTGGTTATTAAAGGTTGTTAGTACTCTCTTTGCAGCACCTTATATACGCGATGCCTAACAAATTATATTTAATTGAATGAGTCAGTTAATTTATTTGATGAGAGCCACTGCTAACTTATAGGTAACACAGATGCTTGCCTACAGATGGGCCAGTGTCTGTTCAGATATATGCATAGTTATCCTTTATCTTGAAGTTTAACTCCATTGGCTAAGATAGGTCAATATTTAATGAAAACAAAGATTAACTTTTCTTTAAATGCCAAGTAATATACGAAGTCTTTAGGGCTAAAGCAGTGGTCTGGAGAGCAGTTTCCCTGTTGAGGGGATTATTATCTCAGAGACTCTGGCATCTTCAGTGGTGGACAAAGGGTTGAGGACCATCTCCCAGGAAACCATTGTTGCAGGATTATTGATTAGAGAGACGGGACACTGAGGCTATAAGCAAGAAACTGTGTTTATTGATGCCAGCTCAGCGGATTTTTATCCAAAAGCTAAGCCCTGATTGTAACATGGCAGGCAGTTTCATACAGTCTTCTCCTTCCGCATTCCTACACAGCTATAGATATTCCATATAATAAGGAAGTGGAACATAAGGAGAGCTTTAATGGACCACCAAACTATAAGGAAACCCGCTTAATTGTTGAAGCGGGTTTTGGGCTGCCGCGTCAGCCTCAGAGTCCTGGGACAGGGGGTTGCAGTCAGGAACTAACTCGTTCAAGCAGCAAATGGTCAAGCAGGGTCAGCCTGCCACCCCATAGAGGTGACGCCGCCTGGCAGGCACCGAAAGAGATATCAGCTTTTGTGTTTCCGAAAGTTTTGTTGGGCACCTCTCACATCAGATCAATTTGCAATGTTTATTTAAAATTTCAGATTTCTGGCCCAGCTCTAACCCACTGAATCAGCATCTCAGAGTGGGGTCTGGGCACCGCCAGCATTAACAAGCTCAGCAGGTGAATCTTAGCGTAGTTTCAAAGTAGAGAAACCACCTTCTATGCCAGTCACCACCCAAAAGCTATTATCAGTGGATATGCCACCACTTGAGCATTAGACCACCCTTTTAATCAGAGACAAATCCATTGACCCCAAAGGCGAGACTCCTTTCCTGGTTTGGCAGTTCCTCTCAGCAAAGTGGAATGAATTGTTGAACCAAAGAGCAACAAAGAACCCTTTAACCAAGAGAATAATTTTCAGTCTCTTAATGCTTATGTTCTAAGCTAAATACGATCGTCCTCTGTATAGAGGAAGCGACGATGGGAAATTATCCAGCTCTGACAGGTAGTAGTGAGGCTATTCAGTAAGCAGCCAAAAATTTGCCTTCAGAACAAAAAGGGAATCTTAACCTCTGCAATGCAAACTTTATCCATACCTTCTTCTGGGTTTTACAGTTTAAGCCTCCTTTTTGAGGAAACCAATTTTGTTGAAATGAAAATTTCATGTAGTTGTAGGTAGGTAACTGCCTCCCAGAAGTCATGGGTTTCAACTGCTTCCGCTAATGCTTGGTGATGTCATTTTTATCTACCTGAAAATTCCTGTAGTTAACTGTGGCAAGTGCTTTGATAACAGTACAAGACTGCAGAGATAAACATCATCAAGAATAACTTTAGAACAGGTTTTCTCAACTTCAGCACTATTGATATTTAGAGGTGATCCTATGTTGTCGGGGGACCGCACTCTGCATTATGGAAGTTTAGCAGCATCCCGGGCCTCTACCTACTAAATGCCAGGAGCACCTCCCAGCTGTGACACTGAAAAATGTCTCCAAATGTCTCCTGGGTATCAAAATATTGTTGGTCGATCAAGAATCACTGCTTGAGAAACATTAAGTGATAATCAGACTTCTATAGAGTGTGATCAGTCATCATTTGCAAAGGGTGTATGATTGTTTAGAAGCATATGTGTAGAGGTATAACAGGGAAAGTGTTCATTTCTATTGCTTCTATCTATTTTTTAAATTGTTATAATTTACATAAAAAACTATCACAGTTCTTAAGTTGTCAGTTTGATAAGTTTCAACAATTGTACCTCACCCTAATTGTAAGAGTAACCTAATTTTATTTTCTCTTTATTGTTGAGCCAAGCAAAACACCACAAAAATCATTTTTGGTAAATAGCCTCAAGTTCTTTCTTAAGAAAAAAAATGCTAAATCTGGATGTGTGAATATCACTTTGTGACACTGTCTCTTAAAATACAGTGATAAAAGGTTCGTACGCTATGTCTTCACCTCGGTGTGAAACTGTATGAACTCTCCCAGTGTGTGTTGCACATACTGGAGGCCCCCGTACTTGTCTCACACTGTCCACCCGTGTTCAGTTCATTTTCATCTTACGTAATTAGAAAAGAAGGCTCAGAGCAAAATCTGTTTTGAAGTGGAAAATGGATCATAGTGGCTTCAACAAAAGTGATAGGTCTCTGCCTGAAAGGACGACTCTTCTCCAAGAGTCTCATTGAGGTGGGGAAGCGAGTGTCTTCAGCACGTAACAGTGACCTGTGCAGTTTCTTTCAAGTGTGATCATGAGTTACCTCACCTGTGCTTCCTGTTTGATCCTGGCAGGTCGACGAGCTCTATGAAGCTTATTGTATCCAAAGACGCCTCCAAGATGGTGCCAACAAAATGAAGCAAGCCTTCGCACTGTCCCCTGCCAGCAAGGCCGCCCGGGAGAGTCTCTCGGAGGTCCACCGGAGCTACAAAGAATACACAGAGGTATGTGCTCACCTGCTCCACTGCCCCATCTGGACTGCTCTGAACATGGGTTACTGCCAGAAACAAGGAATGGCAAACTGTGACCTCATTCTTCTCTTCAGAGAGATGCATTTTGCTATTTGCTTTTCTTGCTTTTCCTTTCCCTTTTCCTTTTTTTTTATTTGCGGGGGGCGGGAAGGCTGTCAGTAGAATTGTTTAAAATGACTCTTGGGTGGTACATAGGTTTTATTTTTCTCAGAGCCTTCACTGGACACCAGAGGAGATGCCTTTGTCAGTCCTGAGAGTCACCTGTCGAGCAGTTGTCCCTGGTGCCTTATAATAAGCCTATTCACACTCTTGTAAAACCACAAGACGTTAGTCGCGAGGAAGCCATTCACTGACCCAGCCTCAAAGCTCTGCACGTGCCCCCCGCCGCCCTGTGCGGGCTCTGCACAAGAGGAGTACAAACGCTTCTCGAAAATTTCAGTGAACGACTAAGTCACAGTGCCCCGGTTTTTATCATTTAAATCTACTGCCAAATTCTCTGGTGTAGTCTCATCGAGCTTTGTCCCTGGAAGTAGAACAGACGGTGTGGTGAAGATCACCCTGGATGTCGGGTGTCACTAACTGTCCTGCCTACAATTAGTTTATTGTTAAGAAATTCCTTTCTGTCTTAAAGGAGAAGAGACAAAGAACACTGAGCTGTCCTGGTTAATGCTGTCTCCTGGGCCCAAACACATGACACAGGGAGGCCTCGCTTCTCCCAGAGTCACCGATACCATTGTCTTTGATGAAATGACTGAATTATTAAAGCAGCACTTCTCACTATCCTATGAGTCGCTGTTCAGAGGTCAGATTTCATGAATGAAATCATCGGCCTGATGGGGGTCTGCTGGACAATTCCCAGAGCTGGGCATTTGCCTCAGCCCTGGGCTTGGTGGCAGGGGTGGGGTGGGGGTGGAGTGGGGGCGGGGAGGCTCTTGGATGACTCGTAGAGAATCACTCTGAATGTACACTCCAGCCCTGCATATTGCCTACACCAAGTGTGTTTCCTTTCATAGTCTAAAACTGGGCTTCTTACCTAAGCGCCCCTTACAGAATAATGCTTTTTTAAATGCAGAAAATAAAACACATAGGAATTCAAAGGAAACAAATGTTGAAATATAATTATTTTAATATTATCAGTATAGTTATCAAGATATAAAAATCAAAAATACCATGATACACTACTCTGCTGCTGTTTTGTAAACACATCAAATTAAATAAGATCTAGCAGTGGCACTAGTTATTTGAAATTGTGAAATTCAAAGGACTGAAAAAGGTCAATGATTTTTCAAGATATGTGCAAAAAAATGATGTGACATGAACATATATGTCATTTCTGTCAGTATCAAAGTCACAGGTACTAGTAATACTGCTGTGGCTTGCTTTCTACTTTCATGACACATGAACATGTTAAATTTTAGAGGTTAGTGGAAATAGTGTGATTTTTTTTCCTCCACTCAGGTTGATGGACCCAAAGGTTGAGAACCTCTGGCTTAGAAGCAGCCTTAGTTCATGAGACCTCATTTCTACATGTCTCTGAAATCAAAAGAGCAATTGCCAATTATAGAAGCTGTCACAGTCGCCAAGCAGATAACTGGCCTGCCGCCTGTAAGAGCTGCCGGTCCTAGGACATTTGCAGGTCATTTCAGAAGCACCCCCTCCCACTTGGTCAGGAGCCAAGCATGGCATCAGACTTCGCTCACAGATTCAAAGATGTAGAATGTAATACCGGCCAGAGTAAGGGCAGCCTTAGCGAAGAAGTCCAGGACTTCTGTAGCTTCATAGCTCGCTTGGCATCCAGTGATTTTGTACCTTCACATAAAAAAGCCAGGATTTTGTCACAAAGGATGGACTTTCAGGCAGAATGCTCTGGGTGCCTTTGCAGGTGCAGCAGTATTCCTCAATGGCTGCGTGGGTGGGACAGAAGGAAATTCTGACCATGGATTTCCTCAACTGCTGAACTAGCTACCCTCTTCTTCCCCCCATCTTTCAAAGTCCCTGGTGGCAATCCCGACATACATGGTAACGTTGTTATTTTTGGAAACTGTCATGCATTTTTTTCACAGAGACTCACCCAATGCTCTGAGGAGGAAAATTGATTTACGATATTGAGACTGTGTTTTCAAAGCTTTCAAGCTGCACAGAGTTCAGACTTCTTTGCTAAGCTAGGTGAGGTACTAAGAGCTTCCAGGGGAGAGATCATTTGATGCAGAGCAGAGGAACAAATAAGAATTAGAACTTCTAGCCTTACAAATTAATCCTGAAATCCTCAGCAAATAAATTCAAGTGGAAGCAATATCTGTCAGTGCTCACAGAGCTGGCTGTGCCCGGCCTCCTTGCTGGAGGCTGACTGCTCTGGAAGAAGCCTGCAGATGCTGCCCCCAGGGCTGGGGTGGGGACCTCACTGGGACAGCCCGGGGCCACTGCACTCTTCCTTTTGATTTCTAGCTGATTGCTCTCTTCAGGTCCTCAGCTACTGGGGAAGTAGGATGGGACTAGTTACATATGGAATCGCAAGCATGGATGCTGTCGCTCCTTCTTGCTCAGCACTCTGAAGTGAGGCGAGGTGGCTGGTCAGACCCAGCAATCATTCTGCCGTCCTGTGGCATTGCCGCAGGGACTGCCTCATTCGCTTTGAGCAGACTTGAGCCCCCGTGCTCTTTTTTGCCCCAAATTTTTATTAAGAATTTCAAACCTACAGAAAAGTCAAGACTAGTATGTTGAATTAACACCATATACTTTCACCTCGGCTTAACAATTGGTAACATTTTGCCACATTAGCTTTCCCTCTCTCATAAGCTCATTTTTTCTTCTACTTTTGCTGAGTCATCTGACAGTAACTGGTAGATTCATGCCATTCCACCCCCCTAAATATTTTTGCACAGATCTCTTACTGGTACCCTATGTAACAAGTATGTCCCCTGCATAACCACATACCATATCACAACTAAGAAAATTAAGTCACCGTACAGAATTACATAATACTCTGTGCATTTTCAAATCTCCTCTATTTGTCTCATAACAATTTTAGTTTATTTACTTGTTTTCAAATCAGGAAGTCGTCCAAGTTAACACATCTCAGCTGGTTGTCTCTTTAGTCTCTCTCATCTGGGATTTTTCCATGATGTTGCTTTCTGTAGAATCAAGGACAGATCTTATAGAATATTCCACATTCTGGATTCGTCTGTTTATCATATAATTTAACTTGTTCTGTGCCCTGAATTTCCTGTACACTAGAAGGCTTGCTTATGTCTAGGTTAAACGTTTTGTCAATGCTTCACAGGCAGTGAGTGCTGTGTAGCGCATAGCAAACAGGTAAATGTTGTTCAGGCTGTTAGCACATCACATGCTTTGAGCTCTTGTGCGAAAGAAGCCTAGCTCTAATGCCTGTCTCCTGTACCCTTCACAGAATATGTGCACCATTGAAGCGGAGCTGGAGAGTCTGCTGGGGGAGTTCTCCATCAAGATGAAAGGTATTTCTTTCCCCATCAAAGAGAGTAAGGAACCATCCCTGCAGAGCTCCTGGAGGTTTGGGAGCACACACTATTTTTATTTTCCTTGCAGAGACACTGTATCACCCACTCTCAGCCCTCCCCACGAGTGGTAATTTATTGATGCTCCAGAGCCTGCTTGTCCTGGACTTGCCTATACACTTATAAGTTTACGACAGAATCTCAAACATGCACAAAAGTGAAGAGAATTTTACAATGACCCCTCATAAGCCCATCACCTAGATTTAATAATTAGCAAGATTTTGCCATATTTGCTTCATCTGTTCTGTTTTTCCTTTGATGAAATAGAAGTCTTTTTGACAAAACAAAAAGACCCTAAATACTTCAAGATGCATCGCTTAAAGGACAGGGCCATCTTCATGCAGAACCACTGAGTATTGTTACCACACGTCACATCTGATAAAAATGAATAGGTCCTGTTATTAATGAATGCACTTCATTACCAAATTCCCCCAGTCATCTCAAAAATGCTTTGTGCGGTGGGTTTGCTCAAACGGCCTCCAACAGGGCCCATGCATCATAACTGGTCATTAGGTGTATCTTTTAGATTTGCTTTCCTCCAAAACAGACCCCGCCCTGTTTCTTTCCTGCCATAGACTCGTAGACTCGTAGACACCGTTGTCGTACAGAACATCCCACTTCCTACACTGGTCTGTCGGCCCCTTCATGGCGGCATTTAAATCGTTTCTTCATGCTCCATGTTCCCTGTAAACTACCTACCAGTTTTCCTGTTAAACACCCGCAGGACAGTGCGTTTTCTTCTTTTTCCCCGGGCCCTTTTGGTGTTTACTCCAGGAAGTCCCGATCTGGAAGCATTATTAATTTATACCAAAGCATCTTGCTTAAACTCTGGTTTTAGAAGATGGAGCATCACCCAAATGTTGTCAGATTTACAACTCAGTGGCCAAGCACTGCTGTCAGGTGACAGTCATCATAGCAAGTGCATTTTTATCCTGAGTTTTAGCCCACTTGACAGTAGCAAAAAGGGCCGGTGCTCGTGCATATCTTATTCTGAAGTTCCTTAGCAGCTTAATCCCTCAGTTGCTAGTGGGGGTTTAATCACCCTCTTGTCTGCTTTTTGCAATTAAGAGAGTAGAGAGGGAGACTTTTTTTTCTAAGAAGTACTCAACAGGAAAGCTGCTTTTTTGAATGAGTCATCCAACTCATGAAAATGGTTCTGTCAAGTGCTCTGCACGACAGCTGCTCTGAACAAGTAGACCTGGAACAAAACGACCTTGACTCTCAGCCCCCAGAAGGTACATTCTGCTCTTTAGCAGATCAGATAGTGAACCTGTTTGTTATTCAGGGTTAAATCTCAGCACTTTACCACCGAGGGCGGCATTTGCACTTTTTCCATTTTTTAGGCACATTCTCTGCAGTTCAGGTCCTCGCCCAAGCCGGTCCTTCTTCAACCACTCGGGCCCTGCCTTCTTCCCAGCACATCTTGGGGCAGGGGTCCTGGAAAATATATATATATATATATATATATATATATATATATATATATATATTTAACTGTCAGGATGATTCTCTCAGCAGCCCAAATCTGGAAAACAAGTGCCCTAAGTCAGTGTTCCCTCTCCTGCCCCCGACACTCCGGCCCCATCCGTGCAAACCCACAGTCACAGAGCCTGGGCTCCCAGAGCAGCTCAGATCACACACGTCTTCTCACTATGGACACAGACTACCTGCCATATTTCCCCCGTATCTGATGCTCACTGTTATCAAACTCATCAGTTTTGGATGGGATGATAAGTTTCCCATTTTAGATGGGAAATGGACATTCAGTGATGTGCCCGAGAAGTCACACCATAAGTTGGAGTCAGATTTGAGACTGAATTCCAGGGCCCTTGGCTCCTGGTACACCCCGCCACAGCCCCGTGTCAGGACGGAAGTCCTAACAGAGCTGAGCAGACACGACGAACTGTCGCCCAAAGGATGGTCTCTCCTACGGCAGAGTCTTCCACCCAGCACGCAGGCACCTGGGGCGGGGCAGCAGCAGAGCGAGCCCCTGCCCACCAGATCCGGAACTTCTAGGCTGGTGGCTTGGCCTGAAACTAATTCTCCCTTTTCACTATAGATTTAGCTCACTTCCACTTCCCTAATCTAACACAAAAACTCAGAAACTACATCTGTGAAGGCTTTCCAGGAGGACACCCCTATGGAAATCTCCTTTTGTCTTGTTAAAGGAAAGCCTTCTCTCACTGCCGAGAAATCGTACATCTTTGCAAGTAGCTACTTTCTTTCTGTTATTCACTTTGGTAAAAATAGCCACCCCGACATATCTATTGACATAAACTGAAGATATTTCATAACATTCTCAAACCTGGTAACCCAGCTTCCTCCTGCCACACCCTCCACACTTCCGTTTGCGCCCTTCCCCAACACATGTTTTTATTGGGGGGAGACGGAGGTAATGTGATAAAGCAATTAATCAAGCACTTGCCGAGCTCCTGCTCTTGAAGTGCTAGGCTGCATCCTGACTGATCGCCCTTGGCCTTGAGTCCCACGCAGTCTACTGGAGAAAATGGATGTATGAGTTAGTGCCTTCTAATTAAGTGGAACAAGTGACCTACTGAGCCAATAGTGTGTCCAGATTGCTGTGGAAGCTTGGGGGGAGGGGTGCCACACCCCTGTCTAGGGGGAAGAAGGCTTCCAGATGCAACCTTTGAGTTAGAATGAGAGGGACTGTTCTGCCCGATGAACAGGACTGGCAGAGCATTCACCAAAGAGGGAACAGAAGTGACAGGGAGTCTGGGGAGCCTGAAGGTTTGTTGGGAGAAGAGTGCAGAGAATTAGGGCCAGATTTTGAAGAGCCTCAAATGCCAGGCTAAATAAGGAGCATCAGACCCATGAACTGTTGACCAGGATGGAGGTTAAAAGATGTGATCTCTTAGCGAAATCTGGTTCTTCTCCCAATGATCACTTAGTTCAAATTGAGTTCCGGGAGTGTATACATCCAAACGTCTATGCTGTTCCCAACAGCCGTCAGGGCAAGTCCGGCCTCCAGAGAGGGAAAAACTATCTTCCCTCATAAATCTGCATTATTTATTCCTGGCCAATAAACCAGTAGGGCCTGGAACGGAAGCTCCTGGCTTGTTCAGCTACAAGGCTGTTTTCCTTGCAGTAGAAAGTGTGACTCTTGGAAAGGAAGATCATTATAGAATTAGGAAAAATGAGGAGTGTTATTCTGGCAGGAAGGTCCCTGAGCATGGGCAGAAAGGGTGGCGGTGCTGTCACCTGCATACTGTCACCTCTGGGCCTTCCAAAGAGGGAGGAGCTGTTGTGTGCTAAGTGTTTGGGGTAAAACACTCAAAAGCTACAGGAAGATGCACCAGGAAAACAAAAGTCCCCTCGTCCCCACCACCTCCCCACGCCCATCCCGCACAATGGTCTTTGGTGTGAACACAGTGACTCGTTCTAGAGAGTACAGCAGTAATCCCAAAACTGAGACATTACGCTCTTCCCAACTATGAGAATCCCAGCAGGCCTCAGACCACAGTTGGAAAGAAACCCGGTTTAAAGGACCTTAGGCTGTAACTATAACTGCCCCAGCGTCAGTTTCATTTCTGCACCTCGTATCTGTGTGACTTACACGAGCAGATGGAACTTTAGGAAGCAGAGCACCAGAACTGTTTTGGCCTTGCTGCTACGTTATTGGCCATCTGCTACGTTATTGTTATAATCAGGGTATCAGTGGGACGCCACTAAAGCAATTCCGAGGAAGTTTGCTTTATTAACATGGGCCGAGATGCCCCAAAACGTCACTTCCAAGTATTTTTCTCTCATTCGGATAAGTTCTTCAGATATGAAATGTCTGGTAATTTTGAAAGGAAAAAAGGTAAAGTTTCAAAGGATTTTCCCCTTCAGTCCCCTTTATCCCGCACTGATACCAGGTCAATTTTTGTTGTCACTGCCCAGGTGGACAGGCAGCAGAGGCTTTTCAAGAGCACTTTGGATTTTACTGGAAAACCAGTCCATTGTATTTTCTTTCAGAAGTATTTTTAAAAAAACTAAATCCTCCAGCAAATAATTAGAGAAAATCGGCTCGACTAATTCTGCTCTTATTTCAGTAGATCTTTTTAAGTGGCTTGTTATGTTCTAATTATTAGTGAAAATGGACAGGCCCCCTTGCTGGGAGGCTTGACGAGCTGGTGGACTACTGCCATCTGTTGGCAGGTAGTGGCAACAGCAAGTGCTTTTCCAAGCCTCCCTGGAGCTTTGCCATCACCTTAACCCTGGCGATGTTCTGACCGGTGGAAAGCCGATTCACTCGTCCCACAGTCTCACAACTTAACAGAGCTCTTCATAGAAGGCAAAACACGTTGTGTGACATCATCTGCATCACCTTTAAGTGAGAAAAATTTTGTGGAAATTAATATAAAAAACAAAGTACTCAAAGGTTGTAAGTGGCAGCTGGAGGAGTTATGCGTGAGGAATCTGAGAACCACAGGGCTGCTTTTGTACAAGCTAATCAAAATTATTTCCTCTTAGGCCAGCTGTAGGAAAAGAGAAGGATTGTTTTGGTCTTCCCAGTTCTCTGTTTTAACTTTTTTAAAGTGGTACCTTTCGTTTTTTAAAATACTAAAAAACATACCCAAAACTAAAACCATACATAATTATTCCACTAAGTGCTAACATTTATTAAAACTGTCATCCAACCAGCCTTTTTTCTGTGTGGATGCTGCCTGCCAACATGTGTGATATTTTTCATGTCTTTTTTCTTCCAAAATAAATACACGTTATTTGAAAAAAATCAAATAAAAATTACTATTTAATATCAAACATTTAACATTCTCCATAATCCCTTCCAAAGATAATTATTTATAACAGTTTGGTATGTTTCTCTAGACTTCTTTTTCTGTGGATACACTTTTATGTAGTGGAGGTCATATTCTACATAAAGTTTTATATCCTCCCTCCCTTTTTTCTTAATATATATTACATCATAAATACTGTCTTTTATTAAGATTTCACTCTAAAGATTTGTATTGAATTCTGAACTAGAATTTTTTATCATAAAATGTGATGGGTTCTTTTCACCAGAGAATGAAAAGTGCAAAATTCTTTGCTGATTTTTATTAAATTTGTTTTATTCCTTGATTAAAACTTTGTCTTCCAGTCCCTATTAGGATAAAGGGCTTTGCATTATGATTGGCAAAAAATCAGCTTATTACCATAAAGCTGAGATTACCAATAAACCTCTACTAACAATTTAGTCCCCTGCTTTCATAGCATGCATTGCTCACATGCCTTCCTCCCCACAACTTTATCCATTGTTGACACACAGTAGGCCTTAAGGAAATATTGTTGAATGAATGCACGCCCTTCACTCCGCCTGGAGGTATCTTCTTGCCTGTGCCTTCATTTCTCAGAGGTAAAATTCTGTTGTTTAAATCCCCTCTTCCTCCATGAAACTATACTACATTAAATGAAATAGAGCTCTTCATTATACAAGTAACAGTCTTAAAAAATTCAAAATATGGAAAAAAGTAAAGATCTCTTTTTACTGTCTCTCCACTGCTGTCCTCCCTCACATGTGTCAGTTCGCTATATTTTTTCATATCAATCACATCTTTTAAATGAGCTGTAAATGACATGCTCAATAAATAGTATCATCACACTCCTGGATATCTTATTATCAGCACTGATTAAGTACCAGCATTGTCTGCCATTGTCCTGACAGTCTATGAGGTGGACATTGTTATCCCTATTTGAAAGGTGAAGAAACTGGCGTTAGGTAAATTATCTAGAGTAGGCTAGCTGATAGATTCAAAAGAAATCAACCTTAGATCTAACTCCGCCTTACTGCTTACTGCCTACAGGTCCTAGTCTGTTTCGTTCCTATGGGCTTTAACCATGTTTTGCTCCAGAGAGTGGGCACCGGTAAAGTCTCTGTGAATTTCCAGGCTGTTACCACCAAAGCACAGATGTTCACTCACTGCAAGCTCTCCATAACTGTCTGTAGAAAGAAAAAAACAGATGAAATTGGAGTCCCTGAGATGTCCCAGGATAGTGGCCTTATCGTCTAACAAGATGTGCATTTCCTGCTGCTCTGGGTATCACGCCGGGTCTCAAAATGAGCATGTCCCGCTGGAAACGACATGTCGCTTGGTGTAGTAGAGAAGCCCCACCTTCATTTTGGGGATTCTGGTGGTTGTTACTTGGTTGGTTGGTTGGATTCTGTTTTCTTAATCACTAGTTTTATGTAATGATAATTCACCTTCAGTGATTTCCTAACACAATAGGTGGTGGTATTATTATGCTGGATAAATAGGATAAGAAAAACAGAGAAATGAGTGAATTGGAGAGAGGCCATGGGAATAAGTACATGGAATATTAACCCAAGTGGGAGGCTCTTATTAGAAATCACAAATCTTGGCACAGAAAGAAAAGCAAGAGAGCAGTTGACTTACACGGGAATATGTTGGGTAAATAAGTTACTATCTTTTTCTGGCTCTAATTCCGTGATCCTGGAATCTGCTTGGACCTTCAAACGGCCAAGGTTCCTGCAGTTCTAGTCCCCGCCGCAGCAGGCCCCTCTTCCCCGCTCATCCGGGACTGGCCTCCCAGCGGCGGATGGAAGTCCGATACCTGTCCCCACAGATGGGCCCCCAGATTACTGCACGAATTCGCGAAAGTCGACGCCTTCCCTGCGTTTGATGCACATGGGCTTGGGAGGGGGGGACGTGCTCGCACCTCACGCCTCTCCTTGCCCGCAGGTCTGGCCGGCTTCGCACGCCTGTGCCCGGGAGACCAGTATGAGGTGAGTGCTGCGTCAGGCCCAGCGCTGGGACTGAAGTCGGGAGCCGGAGGGGTCAGCTGTCGGTATTTCACGTCTTAAATTATCTTTCCTCTTTTTACATTTGTGATTTTGAAAAAAAAAAATTAAGCCAATAAGAAAGTTTGGAGATGGATACAAGACTTTTGTCTGGACTCACCAATTTTGAACATGCCATATTGCTATGTTGTTGTTGTTATTTCGCTGAACCATTTTAGAGTAATGTGTAAGCATCCTGACCCTTCACCCATTCTTCTTCTAAGAATGTGTCAACAAAAGACCTTCCAAACCAATAAGTGTTTTTTTTTTTTTGAGCCAAATATTTGAGGTCATGCCCGGAAGCCAGATCTCAACAGACTGAGACAGTGCTCTGGAGAACGGCAGTTCTGCAGTTTATGCCACATGCTAGGATCAAAGGAGAAGACATTAGGAGGGTCTCATGAAATTCACTGGTGAGAGATGAAGAAGGTGGGAGAAAGCAGAGAAGAAATCTCTAGGACTAGATAAAAAGCAAAATGGAGAAACATATTTTTACATCATTGGGTACAGGACAGTTAATAGTTAATAGTTACAGCACATAGAGATGGTGTGTGAGGACTCAGATAACAAGGACAGGATTCTGTGGTCTTGTGCTCTGGTGCCTTTGAGGAGGAATTACGACAGGAGTGAGCAGAAGGGCACGGCGTGTGACCTTAACTAAAGAAAGCACTCTGCATGCCCGCCTCAGAGACACAGAGCACTCCCCCTTTTGAAGTCTGTTCCCCTCTCCTCATCTGCTCCACGTGCCAGCTCACAGGAGGTTTGGAAGGGGGGACACTAAGGGCTGGAGTGAAGACAGTGGAGAAGCAGGCAGAGGCAGCTGCTGCTTTTGCTTGCCCTGCGATCTCAGTGTTTCCTCAGGAAAGGGGGCAGTGGATCATGTGCCATTTATCTCTTCTTTCCAGATTTTCATGAAGTATGGTCGACAGAGGTGGAAACTGAAAGGCAAAATAGAAGTGAATGGCAAGCAGAGCTGGGACGGAGAGGAAGTGGTGTTCCTGCCCCTGATTGCCGGTCTGATCTCCATCAAGGTACAGTACTGTCATTGCCACCTGCTATCTCCTGGTGCCAGAGCTGGATGATCCCGCTGGCGGGAACCTTTGCTCGTAATTTCCACCTGCCGCCCCCTCATCCCATAGACTCCTCTCTGCACCACAAGTACAAGGCGAAGACGGCCTCTCGTGTCAGAGCGGGCAAAGCCGGTGTCAGCTGGGCGTTGGAAATACCCACCTCTGACGTTAGCTGTGATTCTAGAAAAGGTGTCTGAACTGGCTAGGAAGAAAAAGAGAAGAGTGCCGTATCTGTCCCCTCTTTGCTGTCCTCTAACGCCTTTCCTTCTCACTCTTTGCTAGGTCACAGAGGTCAAAGGGCTGGCAACCCACCTCCTGGTTGGCAGCGTGACCTGTGAGACCAAAGAGCTGTTTGCAGCCCGGCCTCAAGTGCTGGCTGTTGACATCAATGACCTTGGCACCGTCAAACTGAACCTGGAAATCGCCTGGTAGTAAGTCCCTCTTCTAGATCTCAAGCTCCGGGCTAGTGCTGTTCAAAGGTGGTGCGCAGACCCTTGGAATATCCAGGGAACTTGCTCCGAAAGCTGGCTCTCAGGCCCCACCCCAAACATACTGTGTCAGCATCGCTCAGGGCCCAGGGATCTTTTTAATGAGCTCTTCCGTGAGGTTCACACATGCTGACATGGGAGAAGCCTCTGTCTTATCGCTGTTTTCCTCTTCTATATCCCATTTTATAATATTTTATCCTGCCTCCTTCCCTCTTTCTCCACCTTTAAATATGTAGGAGGAAATATGTCTTTCAGATAAACTGATTTGGAAGGAAATAACTGTCCAATACGAGATATTTTGACTTCCCGATTCTCGATGTGTTTTAGTTGCTTACGTCTTCATCTCCTGTACCCTTTACTGCTCTGGGAAATTTTGAGTATCTTCAGTCCCTCCACACTCTGTTTACTGAAATAGAATTCTTCCAAAGAACGGAAAATACATTTTGTCAAACTGATAAACTTAGAAAGTGGTTTTCCACAGCACTCCACGAGGAAGGTCGTGCTGCGTGCTGAACACGCACACCACTTACACGTGGTCTTATGCCTTGGCTGTGTCACCAGGTGGTGATGTGTTGTGTGTTAGCGTCCAGGGCCTCCTGTACAATACGGAAGGTCAGGGCAGGACACAGAGGAGGCCCTGTGGCCTTGTCACTGAATCAGCGTCAGCCCTTGCTGCCCAGCCCTCTTCCTAATTTGTACTCATGGGTATCTCAAACGCAGCTTCGTCTTGCTGGATGAACCGGATGGCATGACGATAAGTGGTGTCAACGTGGACAGACTGTTTCTCTCCCCTCAATTACGCAAGAGACTGTGTCAACTAAAATGAACGCGACTCTATTTTTGAGTGTTTTCTTTAGAACCGAACAATAATCTATTGTTAATCTCTTGTATTGTTGAAGTGTCTGTGCCTATTAAACTCAAAGAATTTTTACAGACTTTTCCAATATCTGTGTTGGGACAGGTACTAATATGTTTGTGTTTCCAATGCTGATGAGAAAAAGACCTACGCAGGTAGATAGAGAAATTGTGCTTAAAGACCTGTGGTTCCCTGGGTGGGTCTTAGATCAGTTTTCTGCTCTACTTTCTTTTCTCTTGGTTTATTTTCTGACAAACCAACTTGGCCGGTTCCCACTGGTTAAAGTTTGCTCTAGTAAAATGAAGTGCTTCCCCGGCCTGCGGTCCGGCGGCTGTAGGTGACTTTCACAACGTGTCTTCACTGGGCCTGTTGTTTTCCAGCCCATTTGACGTGGAGGACGCGACCGCATCCTCGGGCACTGGGAACAAGGCAGCAGCCCTCCAGCGGAGGATGTCCGTGTACAGCCAGGGCACCCCGGAAACGCCCACCTTCAAAGACCACTCTTTCTTCGTAAGTTCCATGGGATTTCTGGAGCAGAGACATGAGCTTGAGGCAGTGCTTGCGCCCATATTTGCGATGCTTGACCTACAACATTAGAGATTCTCCATAACTCCTAATAATGTTGTTCTTAAAGGTCACCCTGGTCAAGCAGTGACCAAGGAAAGTGCACCCCGAAATGCCTTTGGCCGCATGTGCACGGGTGGTGAACCCCTGTTTCTCCTCTCCCTCACCCACTGCACCTGTTGCTTCAGTAATAACACACAGGCGTCCCTGAACATTCTTTGAGATCAGCCTTTTAAAGCAGTGGATGTTCTAATCTGAAACGCTTGCTTAAAAGCTAACGCAAGGTAACCTGATGCCTTCCACTAACGCCCTCCCCCCTTGCTTTGACTTCTGAAGAAATGGTTGCTCCCTTCACCAGACAAGCCCCGGCTGTCTGTCTTGAGTGCCTTGCAAGACACTTACTTTGCCAAGCTGCTCCGCAGCCACTCTTCCAGTGACCTGCCCTCCCTCAGGCTGAGACCCCCGGCCGTGCTAGAGTTTTATGTGAGTGTGGGTGTCTTGCCTGCTGTGATGTGGCTTCCGGGGCCTGCGGCACGTGGGCCTGGCATGTCTCCCGTTTTACCTTCTTCCCTGTCTTGCCCGCTGGGTTGGTGGCCGCTGTCCTGTCCCCGGGCTGGGAAACTTGGTCCTGCATGCAGCTCAGTTGGAGAAGCCTCTTGTTCTTCTCTTCCAATGATCCCTAATTTCATGCTGTGATTCTTCTCCACTGTGGCAAAAATATCCATGGTAACAAGATTTTCATTTTTAAAAAATACAATTATACTTTAGGTCAAAGAAGATTTATTTCACAAGATAAACTAGTGTATCACTGATATCAGTCTTTATGCACAGTTTTTGCTTTCAAAAATGGCATTTGAAGAACTTGGAAGGATTTAAACCAATTTTACTAGAGCTGTTTTTATTCAAAGAGGTTCTTTGTCTTAGTTTATTATCATGTTTATGCTAATTTAGTAAAAGAAACTCTTTAATTCACTGTCAGGAATGCAATAGGTAACCGACATTATATGTGTCATACATTATGTCACAAGAGAACACACACACACCCCCATATACATACGTGGCATAATCTGCTCTTTAATAATAATCTTTGAGTATCCAGAGAGTAAAAGTTTTTTGATTAATAATAATAATTGCCTAGTAGTCATTGAATTAAAAAAAAAAAACAGGTAAAAAGGATCAGTTTAAACTCTAGTGGAGTTTCCAAGGAGAATGGGGAGGCTGTACAGGAGAAATATACACGGAAACACGTACCCAAAACCAGCCCAGCTGACCAGTTGTGTCCACTACTTTCAGAGTAATGTGTATAGTTCTTGCTCTTATGCTACAAGTCGGGAAGTTGTGGAAGGGAGGTTTTAACAGCATAGTTTAAATAAGAGTAAGAACAACCTGAAGGCTTGGGCAGCCTCTTGCACAAACACCACTGTCCTCAAAGCAGCCCTTCCCATGTGGCCACAGCCGTTTGGCGGGCCCACCTCCCACCTCCCCACTGCTCATCTTCGGCCCAAAGCCCCCAAGCTCCCACTGCCCTCCAGCTTCACCACACCCTCCCAGGTCCTCCCGTCCTTGCACACACACTTTGCACACACACAGCTCCTTATCTAATGCACTCCCTCCCTGGCTCCTGGCCTGTATCTCCCTGCCCTCCAAGGTTGGGTTCCGGGACCACCTCTCCCCCAGGCACTGCCCCCTTGCTGGTTCCTATCTCGTTATATCGCATCTCAGTTTAAAATGCTGTAGCTGTTTATAGGCCCGGCCCTCAAGCAGTCATCTCAACTTCTAACTCAACACGTGCCACTTGAGAAGGTGCGAAGTGAGTTGGGAACGTGAGACCCAAGGGATATACTGGGGAGGACTTTGGAATTTGAATAAGAACCTTGACTGCCAGCTCCCCCACCATAGCTAGTGCCCCCCACCTCCCTCAGAGCCGCCACAACATGTGCGTGCTGAAGGTGAGGCCAGGTTGGGCAGGGCCACTGGAGGACGCCAGCGTTCAGTGAGATGCTAAGGGGTGTCCCCCAGAGGAGGTTCAGGAACTCCTTCGCCTAGAGTCCTTTTTTTATCTTTCCTAGAGATCTAACATGTGGAGCGGGGATAGGTGGAGTGGGAGAGTACAAACAGAGAAGGGAGGAACGGAAGTAAATCAGCTGGGGTCCAGAAGAGGAATCTTATTCAGCTTTTGCAGCTCCTGAGGAGAATCCTTGGACCCCTTGCCACAGCCCGCCCCCCAGGACTCTGAGGAGCACGGTTCAATAGTAACTACTAGAGGGAAACACCCTCAGTTTTAGAGGCGAGGAACCTGAGCCCACGGGGTTACTTGAGTGCCCTAGTGACGCGCTTTTACTCCTCCTGCGGTTAAAGTCAGTCACCTTCCAGCCAGACGAGACCGAACCGCTGGGAGTGAGTGACCTGCCTGCAGTGTTGGGCTCTAGTGGCTCCAGATCCAGGAGTGGTGGGACCACCGACACTGCTGGAGGAGGACAGGTCTTGTCTTTCTATCTGCAACCTGTTTCACCTGCTATAACATTTTTAATATTCCCAGCACTGTTATGATAATTTGTTGCTTTACTTTATAATAAAATTACACACTTACCATTTACTTTAAAAATTAAATCTTGAATCCAAGAGAGATTATCCATTTTGAAGGAGCTGATCTCAACAAGAAAACGTTTCCCACAGAGCAACATGCAGCACTTGAGACACTATACACAGACCATAGTGTGAGGAAACATGGCTTAGAAATTGCGCCTACATAATCGAATTATCTTGGCTACCTGGATATTTCTGATCTCTCTCTTCTGAGTTCTGCTCCCTGAGTCACAGAGCATAGCTGACCGAGGGTGGCTTGATGGAGGCCTGGGGCTTCCAGACATCCTGAAAGCTCTGGGATTTGCAGTGCTAGAAGACAGATGTTCAGTGTATCAGTCTCTTTCTCTTTTTATAGAAGTGATGCAAATGTATTTCTGACCTTAAATTATCTGTGGCATGGTTACTAAATTAATAAACATTTTCAAGAGCTTGGGATATGTGGGTAGAGATTTTCAAACAATAATTTATGAGTACCTAAGTAGAAGAAAGCACCTCATCTTTTGAGTGAAATAGCATGAATGTTGGAGTCTTAAGATAGATGCAAAAAAAAAATGGTAGTGTTATTATTCATAACTACAGTTGTCAAATAGTGTGAGATCCTGGGACTTAGGGAACAGTCATCGTTCCACTGGCCCCAACCTCTTCTTTTGGAAAAATGTCAAACCTGGGAATAGTGCAATGGACTTTCACCTAGATCCAGCACAGAAATAGTTTTTTAAGGGCTCGTTTTCCTTTGCCAGACACACACACACACACACACACACACACACGCACGCACGCACGCACACACACATGATCAACAAATAAAGCACTACTATTCTAAAGTTCTTTTTTTATGATTTTAATTGCCTTATATTTTATCTGGAAGTAAACCATGCCAAATGCCTCATTTGTATTTAAAAAATAACGCGAAGCCTTTTGTCCACAGTCTAATCTACCTGACGACATCTTTGAGCAAGGAAAGGTGGCCGAGCAGAAAACGCCACTGTCTCTCAGCTTCAGCGACCTTCCGGACGGGGACTGCGCCCTCGCCCCCAGCCCGGCTGGCTCTCGCTCCAGCACATGCTCAGCCAATGCCGACGTCGCCACCACCCCCGCGGAGCTGCACGGCGGCAGCCTGTCCTCCCAGCCGGAGGGCGCGGACGGCTCCAGCTCCGCGAGCTCCAGCTCCGCGAGCTCCGGGTCCTCCTCGGGGGGCAGCCGACGGCCGCAGCCTCGCCTGCAGGAAGACACGGAGGGGTCCGGGCGCGCAGAGGCCCGCCGGGCGTCCACAGCCGCCGCCGCCGAGCGCCTGTTCCTCGAGAAGGACGTCGCAGCGGCGCTTCTGCAGGAGCCCGATGAGGCCTCTGAGCTGAAGCCTGTGGAACTGGACACTTGTGAAGGCAACATCACGAAGCAGCTGGTCAAGAGGCTCACCTCGGCCGAGGTGCCGGCAGCCGCGGAGAAGCTGCTCTCCGAGGGCTCCGTCAGTGCAGAACCCGAAGGCTGTCGGTCCTTCCTAGACGGCAGCCTGGAGGACGCCTTCCATGGGCTTTTCCTTGCACTGGAACCGCATAAGGAGCAGTATAAAGAGTTTCAGGATCTCAACCAAGAAGTCATGCATTTGGACGATGTTCTAAAAGTAAGTACCTTTTCAGGAACATTGGGTTAGGTTTGGGGAGAGTGTCTTAAGCCAACATTCTATTTGAAATAGCATATCTTAATTTTTTTATCCTGTCCCATCACAAGATCAGTAGATAAGAACCATTTAAATGGCACTGATTAACACCGGTAGCACATATCAATTTTTATTTTCCTGATGACAGTTTTTAACTAACATGAGGCTGAGTTAAACGAACAGCTGTAAAGAATATCTAAACGTGTTCAGTCCCAGAGTTCATTGTTTTAACTCCAGATGTGAAACGGTGGCACTTTCATCACCATACTCTCATTGGGGGGTTATTGCTTAGCATCCCTCATGGGGTATTGGGAAAGCAGGAAACCCATTCCCTTGAAGTCAGAGTTCACAGCCCCGATGTGGGAGCCACAGGCATCTCTTAACCCCACAATTAAAAAAAAAAAAAAAAAAAAAAACACTGCACAAAAAGACGGAACTTGAATTTTTGTATTGAATCCTCCATCATGCCTTTGCTTTTCCACGGATTTATATTGCTGTAGAGAAGACAGCTAGGATCCTTTTTCTTGAAAGATCCATTCTTTGGGGAACTGGTCTAGAAAATAGACTTGAAAATAAGGCACCAGTGGCAAGCTGAGCGTCAACTACAGGAGTCTGCTGCATCCCTTTGTATGAGTGTTTTAAAATGTCGCCTTCTGAATGCCATGTGAAGGTACATTTCTGAGGCTTTTCTGACCGTCTTATCCCTCTTGGTCATACTGGGCTGGCTCTGAAAGGGAGTTGTGCCCAGGGCAGATGATAATTCATGCTGACTCTCCAGATCCTTGAATGCTCTTGAGTTAGAGTCAGCTGCAGGCATAGCCTCTGAGAAGCAGGGAAGAGCACTCTGAATCTGCTCGCTATAAAACATAACTGAAAAACATCAACTTAAGGCTCATGCATGGAGTCTGTTTGTCTAGTACTCCAGTGAGAGCATCTTTTATCCCCTCAGGTTCTCTCTGCTAAGACACCATGGACCTCAGCTAAAGCAGACACTCTAGAGAAAGCCAGTGGTGATGGCAGCTCCCATTTCCAGGCTTCTGTGGTTCTGATAAGCAGCTCAGTCCACCTGGAAACACGAAGCCAGTCATCCGTTAGTCTTATAAAAACCTGGTGGTCATGGGTTACTCTCCAGAGTGTTATTTCAATCTGCCATTGTTCCAAAACTATCCTGCTACTAAGATCCTTAATAGCTACTTTCTTTGTTGTGATTAATATTTAAACACATCCACACTATGCACGATCAAGTTCTGCATATAGCTTAGGAAAGAAAACCCTAGAAATCCGTTGAGTGAGGACGGGCTCCTTCTCTCCCTCTGAGGTTGGAAAGGGCATCAGAATTTAGATCAGGGGCAAGCGGCTTTGTCTCTGGCCAGCATTAAAGCATCAGCTGGACAAAGCTTTCTCTTTTTTTCCCCCTCACATTCCTAGGATGCTAAACATCTTGAGGATCAGAAACTAAATGATGCTGCCTCTTGGACGGAGATCTCTGAGGGTGAATGAACAACTCTGATTTAAAAGACCATGTGCTTTTGTATCATCTTGAATGTCAGAGACAGACCCCTGCAAGGCCCTTCCTACCTTGTGTTAAGAAGTCAGCAAGGAGTGCCACCCAACTGGATGGAGGACATTTAGTTCTTCTAACTTGCAGGACTTGTCCCGTTCAATCCACCCCAGCATGCCCTTGAATATTTGGGAGTACTTCTCTCCACCGCTGTGCCCGTAGCAACGGATGTTACTGTTTGCAATGTTTCTGTGTGTGTCTAGTGATACAGAATTCTTCAGGCCATAGAATGAGTTTGTTCCCATAGTTCCAGGGCCCAGCCAGGAAAGTGATGAAGCTTGTTTCTTCTAAGGCAGAGAAAGCAGGGCTACTTCGTATTGTGCCTGTGCCATTCATTTTATCCTCGATGCTCAAAGAAAAATTATAAGCTGGAAATATAAAATTAGTATTTAAGGCTACTTACCTAGGGAGTGTGGGTTAGGTGAATTTGAGCAGTTTTCTGTTTCTAGGATTTATTTTCTTCATTTTTTAGAACAGGTGCCTTAGCTAGCTAGCGCCCATCACATAACACTGAAGATGGTGCCACTTGGAATTCGAAATTATTATTCGTCACTGACTCCATGAGCCTCAATTTGTCTGCTGGTTGTATTTTACTTGGTGTAGAGCACTAGGCGGAGGGAGTGTGGCAATTTTGTTTCCCAAGCCTTCTTGGTTGTAATATATATATTTTTTACTTTTTTATTATAAAATTTTCTAACAGAAGTAAAGCGAACATATAACAGAACCCCACGTGCCCCCAGCCCTGCCCCAGCTCCCACCACGCCCAGCTCGCGGCCAGTCTCGTTCCGTCTATCCTGCTACCTGCCTGCTTCCTTCCGGACTATTTTGGAACAAATCCCCATATGTTGTGTTATTTTATTTTATCCATGGTTGTACTTCTTTTTTTAATATGAAGATTTAAAATGTGTCCTTTTTCAATGCAAAAAATAAAAAATAAAAAAATAAAAGCTTGAAAAAAGAAGGTGTCCCTCTCAGATTGGGTGTCCTGTGTCTCCTCCTTCTGGGTATTTGATGGTCTCCTTGGTGCCTTCTGCCTTTTCAGTGCAAGCCCACAGGAAGCCGCAGCAGGTCTTCCAGCTTAAGTCTTACAGTTGAGAGTGCTTTAGAAAGCTTTGATTTCCTGAACACCTCTGATTTTGACGAGGAGGAGGATGGTGATGAGGTTTGTACTGTTGGAGGAGGTGCTGACTCAGTATTTTCAGACACTGAGACTGAGAAAAATAGGTAAGCCTTGGTTTGCATCTATTTTTAATCTCTTGCTTTCCTTACACCTTGCTGTCCTCACCCCTTTACCTCTCATTCCCTTCAGTCCAGTGGGTCTTAGCAATAGCTTCATCTCATGGATGCACGTCTCAAAGCCAGGTTTAAGCCCCCTGGCGCATATTGCCCTTAGAGTGTAAGAAAGGATGATTACAACTACCACTGGAGCTGCAGCCGTCAAGTGGAGACAGTGGCCATTGCTGGGGTGGGGCTGGGGTGGGGCTGGGGTGGGGCAGCGGGAAGGGGTGATGAAGGTAAAACATTGTCACCTTCTTCATCAGGTTTCCTCTAACCCAAACCACTGTTGATAGAGCTAGGGCCTGGGGTCTATTTTCTAACTTCAGGGGAAGCAAAACAAGCCCAGGGAAACATGCTCACCTCCACTGGTAGCTGCAAAAAATACACCACCACTTTTCCCAGGGAAAGGGGAGATTTCCCAGCCGTCTTACCTCAACATGTCACATAAACAGGTTTCCAAGTTACACAAAACCCCACCCGTTTCCCCCAACCCTACCCCCCACCCCTGTGGGCAGCAATAATAGTTTCGGTTTTGTTGACCCTGAAGGGTTTCTTCTTCAAAAAGAAAAAGTGGGAAATAGAATTTATCCCTTGAGCAAATCAGGGCATAGCAAAGAAAATTTATTAAATGAATGTAGTGATTTAAGTTATACTTCTATACTCCACACTGAGTTTTTTCTGACTTGATCGAATCTGTACAATGCTTCTTAAACCAAAAATTTTTCTGTATAACTTGTCTTGAACTACTACATGACAGATCAAGTCAGCCTAAACTTTCTTCTTGCTGTAAGAAGCATTCTAACAACAAAGATATCATAACTTTTGTACATTTGCATAACACTGATATTAAATATATCCTATCAGTCTTACTATATATCATCAGAGGTATTAGGGGAAATTGTGAAAAATGTGCTTGTGTTTTATTTTTTATTATTGTGGAGGGGTTCACACTATTTTATACTTAAAAACAATATTTGTCCATATATATTTTAACATTCTATTGATATACATTACATTTCTTTTCGGTGATAATTGAATAATTATCTAATGTAAATCACAAAATATAATTCTTGAATTCCCAGCATTTCTATCACACATAATGTGTAAGGTGAACCAGAATAATCAAACATCATCGGTATTAATCTTAAATAGCCAACATTTCTATTATGAAGTGTGAATTTAGAGATTTAAGGAGATAGATTGCACTGTTAGGTTCTCATATCTTCAGGATTAAAGAGAGCATGTAAACAGAAAACCAGTTTTGATGTTTAAATCAAGTATGTGTGTGTGTGTGCGCGTGCGCGCACCCTGGAAACATTAACATGTAGAATAGAAACCTAGTTAACAATCAATGTGCTTGTGTTTTAAATACGCGGTAACCACCAGGTGTTGACTGCCAGAACCCAGGCCGTTTTCTCTTTGGGGGCCAATGGGAATCAGAGGAGAGCATCCAATGTTCCTAAGCTCCAATGTGTGATCTTTTTAAGTTGTGAGACTGAGACATTGGAGACTAGAAGCCAGAAGCTGCTCAGCTTGTGAACTCAGACGCTCTGGTTACATCTCTGCAATTCTGTCCTTCCGTGTGTGAAATGAGACGACTCCCTCGCTAGCACACATTCATTTCAAGAATAAAAGCATTAGACAGTAGATACAGCAGATTTACTTTGAAATGTAAGCGTCCACCATGATATAACTTTAGACAGTTCAGCGGTGGGGTCTGAACGAAGCCTGAATAGCAGAACTAAGCTGTGCTCTAAAGATTCAAGTGCCCTTTTAGCTTTTGTCAGTAGAACATCATGTCTCTTCTTGACAGCTTTCTTTTTTCCTTCTCTTCAAGTGGCAGTAAATCTGAGGCTAAGAAAAAGCCTTGGCAGATTAGTTCTTAATGGTACTGCTCTGGGAAAACCACAAATATGGAATACAGTTTAATCCCAGAAAATCTGCCAGATCCCCCCATCGACAGAGCAGGAAAGTGCGAGGGCAGCATGAGAGCACATTTCAAAGACTTCTTGGTGAGCGACATTCCAAAGGGCTCATTGTGCTAGAGAAGCAAACAGAGACTCTGGAAGCAATCTGTTTGCATGATCTTGTAACATTAGGCAAATTGGCGACCAGGCTGAATTTAAGAAGTTTTTTGAAAGGTTTTTGGCTTTTCAAAATTGTCCGTGGGGGTGCTGCTATTGGAGGCCTTATATGAGCCATGTTCTGTTGACCTGTGGTTTCCACACAGAAAGAAATCACTAATGTTTCACTTGCCTTCCTGCTTCACCAGTTACAGATCAGTACACCCAGAGGCCAGGGGGCATCTTAGCGAGGCGCTGACTGAGGACACAGGAGTTGGGACTAGTGTGGCAGGCAGCCCTCTCCCCCTCACCACGGGCAACGAAAGCCTGGACATCACCATCGTCAGGCACCTGCAGTACTGCACCCAACTCGTTCAGGTAGGTTTGGTGACTGCACTTGTGCGTGAGAGCCCGGGTTGTTTATGCACCAGGAAAGTACACTTCCTTTTTTAGTTTTGCCATTAGAATTCAGAAATAAGAAAACAGTCCTGCTTTGATTCCAGCCAACTCAACACTCTAATGGGTGCACCCATCCTCCGTCCACCCTGGATTTCCCATCTTAAAACATAGATCTCCAGACCTCACAAGAAAGTAGGAAAAATATGGGTAGCTCTCACTTTCAAATCATTCGATAACAGATGGGAATAATGCGATTAATTAAAAAAGGAATTTACATTCTGCCTTTAACAAATGGACTTTGAAAGTCAGTATTACTGAACATACATTAATATGAACATGTCACATGAGTTTTCCACCACCTGAATAGCTAAAAGCAAAATGCTGCAGAATAGAACCATGGTTTCCCAAATCTCGAGTAAGTACTTATTAGCAACAGGAAAGAACACTTTTATAGGCCATTATCATCACCGGCTAGCTCTCATCCTGAGACACCACAGAACTTATTTTTCTTCTCATTTCAACCTGCTTACTACTTAAGATTTTGCAACAGTGGTGCAAAATATTTTAAAATTCTTTCATTGCGTGAAAGTGTTTCATTTATCTTGAACGAAGCATTTTCCCCTGAGTATTTGCTTTACTGCTTCCTCCTTGCCTGGTTGCTTGTCTTCTCCCAATCTTGTCTTCTAACCAGCTTGCACAGATCTGTGAGGAACAGCAAAAGAATGCAAATGCATGGTTTCAGGGGGATGGGATGATTAGGAAAGGTACAGAAAGAGGAGGCTTGTGTTCCAAAGAGCATGGACCAACTGGAAGGCAAGAGTCAGGGTGAGGAGGAAGGGGCCCCAGGAAGGCCAGAAGTGGGGCACTGCTGCTTCTTCAGTAACACACTCAAGATGCAATAAAGAATGTGCTTCTCCTCTGTGAATAAAGACCCCCAAAGTGGCTCCAGGCCACTGATGTGCTGTGGGAAACTGGTTGGCAGATACAACTCTTGCCACTTGGTTGGCCAACACCCCAGTTGATCTCTTTTGTTGACTCTTGGATTTATAAGCCATAATACTGACAACCAGTCTGGCCAAATGTGCCATTTTTTTCTGACCAAAATGGGCAATGATTATTATTTACTTATAGCCATTCTCTATTCACTAGTCATTTGAATGAGGTGGTTTTTACAGCTCTTTGTTCTTGCTGAGTCTGATTCTGTGCTTAGCAAACCACCTGTTCACCTTTTAGAGGTAAAGTCATTTATTTTGTGAGACATAAGAGTACTGTCTTCCATGAAGGGGTGAATGTTTCTTCCAAAGACTAACTGGCATGCAGTATTCAGTGCAATGTTTCTCCCTATGATAAGTCCATGATAATGAGAATTCAGCTCTTTTGTGGTGAAAATTGACACTAGAAAAAAGAGGTAATGTAAATACATAAAATGAAGGAATGAGGATTAAAAAATTGATTTCTAGAGAGACCAAAAAAAATGGTGTCGATGATAGAGGCTCTGTTCATCCCTTGGCGACCAAATCAAAGTTGTGATGGAAACAAGGGGCAGCAGCAGGAAAAATCACGTGGGATCTAGATGAATAAGCCATACAAATAGGGAGAAATACAAGAAAGCACCCTGCAATGGCAAAAGGGAGGGGAGAGGACAGGGGGCTGCCTGGTCCCCAGTGGCTGAGTGAGACAGAGGCCGCAGCAGTGGCAGACGCCTTTGAAAGGGGCCATGTCCACGAGTGAATTTTCGCAATGATGGACCTGCTTGCTCTCTGAGCACCACCACTGCCGATTCAGCTATGTGCAGAGGCACCAGGGACTTACAGGGAGACATTGTCGGAGTGAAGGCCAAGGTGAAATTCTCCCAGTACAGCAGTGCTGGGGGTATCCATCGTTCCCTGTTGAGCCCTCTCCCCACCAGTGGATGGACACAACGCTGCCATAGCCCTGACGTCATCAAACTGGATTACGGAGGTCGCACTACCCAGAGGATTTCCTGAAAACCCTTCTCCTCTAACTCAGGCCCCACCCAAGCCACATCGAGGTGCTCCTTGCTGAGCAAAACCTAGACACACTGGAGGCAGCTGACTTCGGTTTCTAGTGTGGCCTTTTGAGGCAATTATAAGCACAACATCTGTGGATTGCTTGCTGAATCTTAACAGGTGGCCCTAGAGGAGTAGTGGCTTGAGCTAAATTTGGCCTGCAGCTGAACTTCTCACTGGACACCTACTTCTCAAATCCGCACTAATAAGACCAGAAGACTTCAGAGCTTTGCCTAGTACATAGAAACAGACACAGAAATGCAGCCAAAATGGGAAGACAAAGAAACAGAAGCCATATGAGAGAACAGAACAGAGATCCAGATATAATGGAGTCAAGTAATCTAACAGATGCAGAATTCCAAACACTGGTTATAAAGATGCTCAATGAACTTTTGGGAATTGTAGAGAACTTCAATAAAGAGATAAAAAACACAAAAATGGAAATGGAAATTATAAAAGGGAACCAGTCTGAAATGAAGAACACATTATCTGAGATGAGAAGTATATTAAAATGAACAAAGTGAATAAAGAAAAGTATATTAAAATGAACATAGTGAATAAAGAAAAGGATCAAAAGGACAGGAAAGCCAAGGACATACAATCAGAATGGCAAGAGATAAGATGCCAAGACTATAAAAATAATTTAAGGAGCATATGGGACACTATTAAGGGTCCTAATATCCTTCTGATGAGTGTAACTGAAGAAAATAAAGACGTTGAACAGCTGTTTGAAGAAATAATGATGGAAAACTTTCCTAATCTGGTGAAGGAAATGGACATAAAACCCCAGGAAGCTCAGAGAATTCTAAAAATCAAGGATCCAAAGAGGTCCACACCAAGACACATTATAATTAAAATGCCAAAGGTTAACTACAAAGAGAGCATACAAAGAGAGCATATTAAAAGCAGCAAGAGAAAAACTGATAATTACTTATAAGAGAATACTTATAAGACTAGCAGCTGATTTCTCAAAAAAAAAAAAAAATACTATGCAGGAGAGAGAGCTTGGCAAAAAGTATTTGACAGGATGAAGACCCAGGATCTATACCAAGGATACTTGATTCAGCAAAGCTATCATTTAGGTTGAAAGACAGATAAAGAGCTTCCCAGACAAAAATAAGCTAAAGGAATTTATCACCACCAAACCAGTATTACAAGAAATGTCGGAGGGACTTCTTTAAGAAAAAATACAAAAGACTAGCTTCAGTTGAAAAGACTCACACAGACTGAAAGGAAGGGGATGGAAAAAGATATTGCTCTAATGGACCTAGAAGATATTTAAGTCAGAGAAAGATAGACACTATATGATTTCACTTATATGCAGAATCTAAGGAATAAAAAGAACTAATCAAAAACAAACTAACAAATATAGTGGAAAATTTGGTAACAGACATTAGGGAGAGGGGTTTGGGGCCTGGGAGAATGGGGTGAAGGGCTAAAGAAGTACAAATTAGTAGCAGATGGACGGTCACAGGAATGGGGAGCATGGCATAGGGAATGCAATTAGCATTAATATCTTGTCTAGGTGAAGGGTCAGGGGAGAGAGGGAGCAATTGGGATGAATCATTTTATGAACTATATAGATATCTAACCAATGTACTGTATACTTGAAACTAATTAAAATAAATAAATTTTAAAAAATTGATTTCTAACTCACACTTACTTCTGAATCAGTGAGTTTATTTATTCATTTGTTATATAATTGCACAGATAAAAATGGGCATTTTTAATAGCTATAATCAAGTTTAAAATAAAGTAGTTTATTTCTAATGTATTTGCTGAACTAGACTTTTGCATTTGAAAATCCTAATTTTTTTAGAGCCCAAAGGCTTTAGATGGTATAGGTTGGTAGTACAGGTCTGCGTCCCACATTCATGCCTACCAGGTAACCAGGACACAGAAAAGTCTAGAACCTTCAGACAGCAGGTGCCTTCTGTCCTTTCCTCTTTCTGGCCCTTCCTCATTCTTGTGACATGCACACAAGTAAAATCACTTACTATTTATGTGGCCTTGAAGAGGTTACTTAACCTCTCTGTACCTCGGTTTCCTCATCAATAAAATGGGATATCAGCGGTACCCACCTCATTGGGTTGTTGTGAGAAACAGTGTGAGCTAATCTAAATATAAGGCTCTTACCAGCACCTGCTCCCTAATAAGCACTCGTTAATTATAATGAGATAGCTTGATTATAATTACGCCTATTATACACCATGCTCCTAATTTTCAGCTTGAAAACAATGAAATAAACCCATGCTGTGAAAAATTACTACACGTGTAAAATAAATCTTGTTCTGTTTACATACTGATATGCAACCTAAATATGCCCTCCACATTTCAGAGAATTTGTGAATGTACAATAACCTTGCAGCTCACTACAGAGAACATTCCAGAATTTATATGGCTTGAAAAAAAGTTTAAAGCAACAGAACCTGTGTCTGATTTCCTCAGCTGTTGTAACCAGCACGGGCAGTTACACGTCCATGTGACAGAAGCGCCGTAGGAGTTTGTTCAGCATCACCGCTGCATGTAGGGAGGATGCGGTTGGGGAGCGAAAGCACTGTTGACAAGATCGTAATTGAAATGGTGGTTTTGTTTGTTTTCTCAGCAAATTGTTTTCTCAAGCAAAACCCCTTTTGTGGCAAGAAATCTCTTAGAGAAGCTTTCTAGGCAGATTCAGGTGATGGAGAAACTCTCGGCGGTCAGTGACGAGAACACAGGGAACATCAGTTCTGTCGTGGAAGGTAAGCCCCTGCAAATGACTCCACCACTCATGTCAACGGTGAGCCCACCGGCCCACGCCGCTGCTGTGTCTGCTCACTATTTCGTCGATTTCAATAGCAGAAAAGCTTTTTTGGGCCATAGGGTAGGGAGATGTCTCCATACCAGTGTGGTCTCATTAACACCCCACTTCAGCCTTCGGAGTCAAACCAGACATACCGCTTTTTTTACAGGGGCCTCCACCCCTGAAATCAGTGTACAAGCAGCACCAGCATCACTTCCTAGGCAGTCTCACAGACTGTTTCTGCTCGCGTGGGTCTGTGATGGAACATAGGATCAGTATTGTTCTCACTCCATGAAGCTGGCTAAGATAACTCCCACAGTGGCCGACTGTCAAGTGCAAGATGCTCCCTCTCCCCCAAACAAACAAATAAACAAACAAACAAACAAAAAGATGCCACAACCCTATGGGGAAAACTTAGAAATACATGGATTCACAGGCCTTTATGAGGATCCCTGAGTCAGAGAGTTTTAGGTGGAGAACTTGACATGGGGAAGATGCCTTTGAATTGCGTGGTCTGGTGACAGGGCTCTTTTGTAAAGACAAGAATTTATGTCTTTTTTCACATGGGCTGTTTAGTAGGTTATCTCCGATTAAGTCTAAATGCCTGGTGGCTCTTCCTGTGCACCCCTCCTGCCGGTCCTGCCGGCAGCAGGTGACCTTCTGAGATGCATGGAAAGGGGCAGTACATTCAGACTGAGGCAACTCTTGCCCCTCCTCTCGCAGGCCCTTCATGACCACAACCGCATGAGGGTGAGGGTGGAAAGTTGACCCTGTGCTCCCTGGCCCAGTGCCCGTCAATCATCTCAGTCTGAAGGCCACTGGACAGGAGAAAACCTCCTTCAGCCACCTACGGTTTTGCTCCATCCCTTTTAGAAAAACCTTATGAGGTTTGATTCTCTGATCCTGTAGTTTGTTTGCTGTAAAGTTACGGGAGATGAGATGACTAGAGCACCTCCCAAGAGCAGAGCTGCTGGTTCTCTCTCACTGAAAGCAGACAGCTTTGCTTTTGCTGCCCAGTCTGCAGAGTTCCTCAAAATGACTTCTTTGTCCTTTAGACCACCGGCCAACTAACAGTCTTTAAAAAAAAAAAAAAGGTCCCTGGTGATACCTGCCCCACCTGCCCCCAGGTACACCTCTCCAACTGCTTCATTAGGTCGCCCTTCTTCTCCAGCCATTCCAGAATTCCACAAAAAGATGTCTTTGCTGTCGTTCTGGACCAAGTGCTGCAGCCCAGTTGGTGTCTATCACAGCTCAGCGGACAGAGTGATTAAGCAGCTGGAAGCCAGCTTTGCTGGAAGTGTCAACAGAGACTATCCCGGACTTGCAGACCCAGGTAGAGAACAACCCGGAGGGGAGGAAAGCATTTCTGTCCTGGGGTGCAGGAGTGAGCGCCAGTAGGGACCCCTGCCTCTTCTCCTACAGCTGCCTATGAAAAACAGCTTACCCTCCGGAGAACCATCACCTACTCAGATCTCATTGAACATGTCATAACTCAGAACATCAGAAGTGATTTGTAAAGGCACTGTATTTTTGTACTGCTGCTAGAGTATGTCAGCAGTACAGGGGTATCAAGTGCTATAAACACTTCGGAAAAACTGTTAGGCATTTCTACGAACGCTAAATATACTCCTTCCCTCCGATGCAGCAATTCCGCTCCTAAATATATCAGGAGAATTGTGCGCTTATGCTCACAAAAAACAAGACTTGTATTACAAGGTTCATATCAGCTTTATAGACAAAAGCCAAAAACTAGAAACAACTCAAATGCTCAAGACGATGGATAAATTGTAATGTATTCATACAGTAGGATATACCACAGCATTTTGCCCCCTCTGGGTATACCTTTATTCCACTGTCTTGATCAAACTCCTACACAGCAATTTTTAAAAAGAATAAATTACTGCTATAGGCAACGCTTTGGATGAATCTCACAGATATTTTGATGAGTAAAAGGAGTCAGATACCAAAAGTGCATACTGTATAATTCTATTTAAATGAAGTTCAGAAACAGGCAAACTTCTGTTGACAGAAGTAAGATTATTGGTGGCCTCTGGTGGGGGTAGGCAGGGAGCTATAGGAAGGGGCACAAGAGAACTTGCTGGGGTGCCAGCTGTGTCCTGTATCTTGATCTAAACGGCAGTTACGCAGTGTGTAGGTTATGCAGACGTCACCTGGCTGTACCCTGAGGGTTAGCTCACTTGCATACTTCACTCTATCCTATTCTACAATAAAAAGATGAATGAATGAATGAATGAATGAATGGTCATGTTTTTTAAAAGCTGCTTTGTATCTTCTCTTTCCAAATAGTGTTTCAAACCTTGGTGTCCCAAATCCTGGACCGGACTGAGCCTCTGCTTTCCTCCAGCCTGTCCTCTGAGGTCATCACTGTTTTCCAGTATTACAGTTACTTCACCAGCCACGGTGTGAGCGACCTGGAGAGTTACTTGAACCAGCTGGCCAAGCAAGGTGGGATGTGTTCTTTGGTCACTGGTGGCTCAATTTGAAGTTATCTCTGGTCTTTTTTTGTCACAGTGTTTAGTAATGGTAGCTTTTTTCCTGCCAAGTCAATAGCTGGGCTGAGATTTGCCTGTTAAATGACTCCTGGACCTTTCACCTTAGTAAGCCTCTTGGCAATGAACCAGGGATTTACTGAGACGTCCAACAGGGTGTACCATTACTAGGAAGCTGGTAATGATTTAAGACTCACTGTAATTTCTTTCTGCCATCACTGTGTTCACCATTTGTGGGATCAAGCCTACAGACAGTACTATTTTATGTTACCATTTTGGTGGTGCTTTCATAATAATAGGCAGAAATGTGGTTCCAAAGAGATCAAGTCGGGGCACACGTTGGGGAGGGGAAGGAGGGAAGGACAGAAGACCAGATCTAGGCCACATGCCCAGGGAATGAGGATGGACACCAATGTGGGGGCGCCACGACGGAGCTCATTATTGCCTTCTTATGGGACACTTCACGTATTAGAAATAAAATCAGTATCTGCCATGAGTTAAAACGTCTTTGAGAGCAGAGCCAGGCAGTGAGGGGCCGTTCCTGGTTCCCCAGTGTGTGCTCTGCGAATCCTCTGCAGCCTGACAGTGCAGGTGAAGGGGACAGGAGGAGCAAGCTGTGTGGTCTGGGACCGGACGGTTTGGCTCAGCACCTGGCGGGGGCAACGTGTCTGGCCCACACCCAGGCTCAGCCCTTCTCCTTCCACAACATTGAGCCCTGCGACGCTTCCAGCACGGTGGGGGGCATCACAGGGAGAAGACATTTTCTTCCACCCAGTGCCGCAGCAGCCTGAGCAGGGCAGCGCCTGTGCGTAGCCCCAAAGAATACAAATGCTGGCGGGCAGGAAAATGAGAATGCCAAGGCAAGGGACCCTGTCTTAGGAACGGAGGGTCTTACTCAGTTTACATCGGTGGCAGTTAACGTCTCTAGGCTTCTTCTTACAGGGCCCCTGAAAGGAGCTACTCATTTATCAGTAGGAATGAAGGATGAAATAGGAAAAAAACCCTAACTTTTTGCATGTCTTTCTTCCTTTCTTTATAAGAAGAAAAGCCTCTCATTATAAAAAATTCAAAAAACATAGAGAAATATAAAGGAAAAGGTTCAAATCACCCCTTCTCCTACTTTTAAAATTTTAATGTACTTTTCAGTTGAGTGTGCCTGGGTTTTAAATTTTAAAATTGTGATTACACATATATAGTATGACATTATAACCCATGTTATTAATTCTTTGAAACATTTATTTTAGGTGTACAGTATCTCTGCACTTGAATATATACTAATGTATTTGATTATAGAACATTTCTGTTGTTTCCCATTATTTATTTAGCTGTTTACATATCTTGAGACTTTTTATTAGGGTATTTATTTAAAAGCAGTAAAATTAATAGAACAACCACAGCAGGAGAAATAGGAAATTAAAGCAAAAAAAAAAAATCTCTAATTCACAAATGTGTCCATTGTGTAAAGAACGCTGTTTCATTGATAGAACTTGAATATTTTCTTACATTTTTCCCATCTGTGCGGACCAGACACACACTTATCCTAATGTTTTTGTTGCTCATGGACACCCATGCTGGATATCTAGTTAGGGATTAGCAGACATTCCTGAGTCATGGAATACTTAAGTCAGTTTGTTCAAATGGGATTCAAAACCCTATATATTTTTTTTATCATTTTCCAACCAACTAACTGGATTCCATCAGGGCGCAGTTACCTGAGAGCAGACAGAACGCAGAGCTGGGGTCACTCAGGGTTAGGGTTTTGCCAGATGTGTGTGAATAAGGCAAAGGGGCAAGTGTTCACTTGTATCTTCTTCACTCTGTATTTTTACATCTGACTATTTAATTCATCTATAGGTCATTTTAGTAGCAGTTATGTGGTGGAGATCCTCCTTCACCTTTTTCTCCTTAATATAGTTATCTAAATAATCTGTGCTGTTCTAATTGGAAACACCTTCTTTATCATATGCTAATTTTTCATATGTACTTGGATCTGTTAAATTATGTATATATTTGAGTTTTATTTACTTTTTTTTAATGAGCTCATTACTTTACTGTCAGAAGGCGAACGCTCTTTTCTTCTCACTTCAGTTTCCATAGTGCAGACCCTGCAATCACTGAGAGACGGGAAACTGCTTCGGGCCCTGAGCGGCCTGGCACCCGGCAGCCTTCCGGCCCAGCAGGACGTGCTCAGGGCTCTGGCCCTGCTCTTAACCGGGGAGGACGATGGAGTCAGCGAGGCCGTGAGGCTTTACCTGGTGGCAGCCGCCGGAAACGAGCATTTCCGGGAAAAGGTAGCACACAAACTCATGGCCATCAAGCCCAAAACTTGCTTAATGTTCTGCAATTTACCATTAATATTTTGCCATTTTTATTTTATGAAAATAATTCATTTCTGATTATTAGTAAGATATACTCTGCAAAGTGTTTTAAACCTCAAAAATATACTGTGGTGATTAAGTGCCCGTGAGTCCAGCCCCCGAGATTCAACTATTAATAACTTAGTGTATACTTCTTCTAGGTTTTTTCTAAATATATGTTAACATGTGTAATTATTTTTCCTCAAATGAGACCATACTGTTCTGTTGTGTAACTGATTTTTTTAAAGGTAATTTACCATGGTTATTTTCCATGTCAGAGCATATTGATCTACTTTATTCTATTTGATGGATTATTGGCCTGGTACTCCAGCCAGGAGTAACAGGCATCTAAAAATCATGCACATTGGGCCCAGTCTAAGCAGGGTGATTGTTCCGCAGGGAGCCCTTTACAGTTGGAACAGTCATTCTAAAAACTCACGCCAACCCTCAGATAAGCTCAGGAAAATTACAGCTGACTCCTTCCTGTCCTTGGAAAGTCAGACGTCGACTGTGAGAGGAGCATAAGTTTCCTAAGGCATAAGCTAAGCAGGCTGTGCTGGGGCATTGCGTACTCAGAGAAGACATCCCATTCTAATGCCTTTTCGGCCCAAAAGCATGAACTTCACATTGTTCTTTCTTAACAAAGTTCTGGTACTTTAGTGGAAGTAGCTCAAAAGGCTGTTCTGTGGGCTAGCTACCATCATCTCCACTGAAAAAAAGAGGCAATATAATTCACATACCATAAAATATTCACATTCACCCCTTAAAGCATAGAACCCAGTGGTTTTTAGTATAATCATAAACCATTACCACTATCTAATTCCGGAATATTTTCATCACCCCCAAAAGAAATCCTGTCCCAACCAGCAGTCACTCCCATTGCCCCCTCCCTCCAGTTCCTGGCAACCACTACTCTGCTGTGTCTCTGTGGATTTGCCTGTTCTGGCCTTACCTGTTCTGGACGTTTCTTCTGAATGGAATCACATAATCTGTGCCTTTACGTCTTGCTCTTTCACTCAGCAAGAGTCATCCACGTTGTAGCGTATATCAGTGCATTTCTTTTTATACCGAATAATATTGCATTGTAGGAGCAGATCGCCTTTATCAGCTGATGAACACTTGGGCTGTTGCTGCTTTGGGACTATTATGAACATAATAATAATAAATGTCCCGTTCTGCTCAGACTTTCGCACACTTACCATCAGCTGGATTCTGGCCTCCAGGGTGAGGGATTCTTCTCCACGTGACTGACTCAGCATCTTGCAGCTTTCTTGTGGAGCTACTATATTGCTCTCCACAGTTCCTTCTAAACAGTCTTCGCATTCCTTCTAGACCCTAGGGTCTGTTGAAAGCCGGACTCCTAACTTTGCTGTCAGATGACTTGACCCCAGACTACTCATAAAATATGGGTGTGTGCAGAGGCCGAGCTAACCATTTCCTATAATGGTCGAAGGCTGTTCACTTCCCGTCCCACAGTAGGTAAGGGACTGTTCGGTGTCACAGCTGACAGGCGGGATACACTTTACTATGAGGAAGCGTAAGACGTGTATAGAAGAAAAAGCCTGCTGCGATGGGGCTCAGCTTTTGGGTGTGAATCCTCCAAGCGGGTGCCGGCACCAGCAAATGCTACTTCCTGCTTATTGCCTCGGTGTCCCCAGTATCCTGCACCATTTCATCTTCCAGCTTTATATACCCCAAAGCGTGTGACCTGGCAGACGATAAAGGATCCATGTATTGAATAAAGAGACTGCTCTTTTAATAAACGTGGATTTTAATGATTTTTTTTTTTTTTTTTTTGCACTGAAGGTTTTATCTGTAGTTCATCTCAGGCAGTAAAAATGATATCTACCTGTAAAACTTCAAACTAATCAAAATGTCCTCATGGTATCCTTCCTTCTCTTTCAGGCCTTGCTCTATTACTGTGAAGCACTAACAAGGACAGACCTCCATCTCCAGAAGGCAGCCTGCCTGGCCCTGAAAAGCCTGGAGGTAACATAACACCCAGCCTCAGAGCCCCTCCCGTTCACCTTTGAGCAAGACTGAGAAGCCAAGTGCAGAAACGGCTTCCCTTCCGTTTGTGGAACTACCTGTTTTAGCAGAGTTTCCTACCTCAGGGTTTTGCACTGAATATTAGTTTGGGGTCCTTTATTTTTTAAACTGCAACTAAATGTGACTTTATTTTGTTAAAGTACAAATGTTTTGGAAAACAATTATGTTTTTGAATAGCCCACAAGAATTAGTTTGCCTCTGGGTCGGTACTGGAAAATATATCCTAACCCAAAAAAGAGAGGATATGGTGATTTCACCATTCTTTACTGTGTACAAAACATAACAGGGACCCAGAAAATTTGCAAAGAAATTCTAAAATTCATTGTGCCAATAAATTTCCAGATCCTTCGCCATGAAGGATTTTTATTAAGCAGCTCACAATCTTAACTATGTCAAAGGGAGGTGTTGGTGAGAGAGCTAAAATGTAAATGAAGAAAGAAGGCATGAAAATTCCCAACATTAACAAGTTTATGTTGCAGTGGTCAAGATTTAATGTTTGACATACCTTAATCACAAAAAAAAAAAAAAAAAAAAACAGAAGAAGAAGAAGACTAATCACTCTTAAGAAAAGAATGAGAAAGCCACACCTCAGAGCTTGCTAAAATCTTGGATGGGTGCATGGGACAGGGGCAGGGTTCTGCAGGCCTGTCAGGAAGTGAAGCAAGAGATTAATGCCTCAAAAGAAAAAGCTAATGACCTGCGGAGAAAAATAGCCCTGGGGAATTTTGTCTTGTAACTTGGTCAAAAATTTGCCTTTTGGTGGCCAGTAAAAGTCCGCAGAGACTGCTGTTTACTTGGATGCTCTCTGACATACAGTGACATCTCAGTGGTGATGGCTGTGATCCACAAGGGAAAGCAAGACATGAGGAGATGCTCTGCATCTGTTTTGTGAGTTGACGGGCTGCAAAGGTTACCGCAAAAGCTACAGTTTTAAACTCTGGCATATCGCAAGTCTGGGAGCACGGATTTTTTCCCTTTCTCCTAGAGGATAGGATCCTTTGGGCTGAATAAGAGTCCTCTTTTGAAGCCGTCCCCAGGCGCCCCAGCTCACAGCGGGGCTCTGGGCAGCATGGTGCGAAAACCAGGGCAGACTCAGGATGTCGTCCACCCAAACTGGTCAACTCTAATTGGAAACAATCTGGAGAGATCAAAGTGGCCCTCCGATGTCAGGTCCCCATGTGTCTCATTGAGTTGAAATAACCCAGGGTCTACACATGCTGCTCACTCCAAGTCATCGTGTTTGGGCACCCAGCACTGCCACTACCACTCCATAGGCCTAGCTTTCTTCCAAAAAGAGAAAAATCATAATTTGTTACTCATTATCAACTCCTCAAAAGCTCAGCAAGAACATTTGGTTTTGCAGCAGGCAGGCTCCCTTCTGGGACTTGCCCTGAATGGTGGTGTTGCTGGAGACACTGCCAGGCCCCTTCCCTCTCCTCGTTTTCCCTGGTAACATCCGCTCCTGGGTCTTCCACTGCCATCTCTATGCTAATGACTCCCAACAGTTTCCGTCCAGGTCTTCCTGCCCTGTCTATTATCCCGCTTGCTGCTGGACATTCCCACTAGAAAGTCACCTCACATTTCACCCATCTCACCCTGACCTCCAGTCTCCTCTGTCTTAGTGGATGGTACAAACACCGCCAAGGAGCTCGTGCCAGAAACCTAGGGGCCATCGTGACCCTTCCTCACCCTCATCCTCCACATCAACCAGCCTCCCCGTCCTGTTGGTCCCACTTCCGGAACAGCCTAATTCTGTCCACTCTTTATCCCCAGTGTTCACCTGGCTTTGAGCATCCTTTCTACCAATATCTCTGCCTTGTTAGAGCCTAAACTCCCTTCAGCCCATCTTCTTCACTGCAGCTAGAATGCTCATAATAAAATACAAATCCAACCTCAAACTCTTGTATGGCTTTCCATGACCTTTGAATAAGTCCAAAACCCTTAATGTGGCTCATCAGGCCCTCCTTGATTTGGGCTGTCATAAACTAATCCCCTTGCCTAGAATTTGTTTCCTTCTCCACACGCCCAAACATACACACACACACACACACACACACACACACACACACACACACACACACACACACACACCTGCCACATGCCCAAACATAGCTAACTCCTCTAAGATGTTACTTCCTCCATGAAGACTTCCCTGATCAGACCAGCGTGTTTCCCAGTTGTGTTCTTCTGTCACACCCCAAGTCAGCCTATCATTCATTGTAGTAATTACTTTCCTCGTTTAACTCTGTCTCTCCCCTAGACTGGAAACTCCCGGGGGTCAGGACTGGGTCTTGTCCATCGCTGAACCCCCCACACACCTTGTGAACTGTGTGGTTCATAGAGCACTCAGTAGACAAATGGGAGGAGTTCCATTGCTGACCTCGGTTCTCCTCCTCTCATTTGGCATATAAACTAAATATTAGGAATTCTTAAGTTAGAGCTCTTTTAGAAGCAGTGAGTTACAGAGGAAAGAACAATGAGAAGTGAATTCTATTCTGGAAAAGCAGGCTCGTCACCCCCTTCTCTAGGCCTAGAATTCTCCATGAAATGAGGGACTTAGCTGATCACTGGGGATCCAGCAAGTCTGAATTCTGGGCTGCAACCCAGGAAATTCTCATACAGTACATCTCGGAGTGGCAGCCAGGAATCTGTACTTTACAAGAGCTCCTGACTCTCAGCTAGCTGTGGGAAGCCCTGGATAAGATGATTTTCATGTCCCCACCAGCTCTGAAATGCCAAGTCTCATGCAATCCCAGACATAAATGTCAGAACATGATTTTAACTGTTTTCTCCCTGTAGGCTACTGAAAGCATTAAAATGCTGGTGACACTGTGCCAGTCCGACACTGAAGAAATCAGAAATGTGGCCTCGGAAACCCTTTTGTCTCTTGGTGAGAATTTTTTTACATATTTATTTTCCACTCCCAAAGGGAACTGTCAGAAGTTTCATGTGTATTGTTTTAGTAGTTTTCCCACACGAAAACACGCACGCACGCACGCACGCACGCACAGAGAATGAGGAACTGATCGACCTCCATCTCACTCCAGCTCCTGTTGTATCTGAATGCTGAGGGTGAGGGCTGCTCTGTGGAGCCATTCTAGACAGTTCATTGGTCTGTGCACTGTTTGGAGTAAAGAACAGAGAAGTCAAACCATAGTCAGGAGTGGTTTGCACCACCCGGAGGACTATGATTGACTGAGGTGCCCTAGGAGGCCACAGTCCCCCAGCTGTCACAGCCTCACCGACTCTCAAGCTAACCTCTGATCGATCATCCGCTGGCCTATCCCACCTGAGCCCTGACACCAAAGGAAAGATTGAAGTATTTATTTTATTCTGAAATCTCTAGATCAACCCTCCCCTCCACTTCATTTTCTAAAGGTTCACGCTTCACTAGTTTCACACTTTTATTCTTCTGGGGAGTTGGGAGGGTAGAGAAAGGCTTTTAAAACTCCACATAAAAAATAAAAATATTTATTATAAATAATTTTACTACAACGACATACTCTTAAAATGTAAAAACCATGCCCCTGGAAGTCCTCAGCTCCATACGGTCAATAGTACTGATTGGAAGAAAGGTGCTCTACTTTGACTCTAGTAGCCTAACAACAGAAAGGAGACTCTCCGGGCATTTATCATCATCATGAAAATCACATTCATTGTTAGTCGGTCGTTCTTACGTTATCGGTATAATAAGGCTTCTTTCTGCTAGTGAATATAACGTCCCAAACACAGAAATCTTAGCCAGCATATGTTTGTTCAAAGGATAAAACAGTTATTCCTTAGGGCTGTTTTCGGCATAGAAATTAATTAATCCCCTATAAATATGCCTAGGGTATTACTAGTTTTAGCTTCTTTCATTCCTTCGTGTTCTGAAATAACAGTAAAGGTAAGCCAGATGTTTGTAAAGCACAGCCAGTCATGTGTCTGCTCCACCTGCAAAGATTTTGCTCTCGTTGGTGTGAGATATACCTCAGCTCTGGGACTTGGAAAAGCCTCCTAAAGCGATTCTTTCAAACAGACTTTCTGTTTATTGGAAGGCTTCTATTCCTAGAGACTACAATAAGATTATAAAATCCATGATTACATTCCTTTTCTAAAACCCACTAATATCAGTATCATACCAGCATTTCATGATTTTTTTTTTACTTTTTTTCCACAATTTCTGATTGGGCACAACTATTTCCATCTTTTTCTCACTTGTATTAAATGCATAAAAGCCCACTTCTTATCACTAGTTGTCTATACTTCATTTTCCCATTTTTTTCTAATATTTTAAACAGGTAAAATGGAACAAAATATTTAAATAATTTATAAATACACGTTGGCTGTTCAGGCTTTTATGAAAGATAATTTAACATGTACCAGTATGTAATGTATAAAAGTAAAAGTTATGTAAAAGCTCAATGCACTGAAGTCAAGGACTAGCCATACTGAAATTCCTAATGCACTTAAAATAAAATACATATGATTTCAAAGGAATAAATCTACTATGTGAAACCATCAACCTCACATGCCCATAGGACTTCTACTTTGTTTCACACCCTGGCATTCTCTTACTCTCTGGCATTAGCTCAGAAGTTCTTGGTTTTTCTTAAACATTATCTAGAAACGACATAATTAAGAATAACAGAAGATGACTTTTCCTTACCTGAAGCTAACGTTAGCAAAAACATAGCTGTCCATACCCAAACAACTGGTTTTAATTTATTATCCTGAGTGACGAATAAAAAAGTTAAGTTCAAATTGATATTCATTTTTCTTGTGCATCCAGGAGAAGATGGGCGACTGGCATATGAACAATTGGACAAATTTCCTCGAGACTGTGTTAAAGTTGGAGGTCGTCATGGAACTGAAGTGGCCACAGCCTTTTAATTACCAGACAGCTCTGCCTAACAGCTGTCTGAATTAGTAGCCCTATTAATCAAGAGGGTGCTGTGATTTAGCTGGAATGTCTTTAAAATTGAAAGAGTTCTGTTCAGGTGGTCTGAAAATCTAACACGTAGTGGAAAGAATTAACAGTCTGTTTCACAGCATCCACCTGCTTTTCCTTTGGCCAGGACAATAGGGCTTTTTGTGACTAACAGATTACATCATTCATTGCGTCTGACAATAATGAAAGAGTCTGTCATATCAAATATATATGGAATTTTAAAATAGCCATCTTTGTACTTTTTTGGAAGTTCTTCTACGAGCTTGAAACAGTCCTGTGATACTTTGATAAATATCATATGCCTTGCAGTTTTTCTCTGTTGTGCTCTCAGGGTTGAGTGGCCCCCTAAGCTACCTAATTTTACCTTAAACGCAAAGCACAAAATATAATTTCTTCAAATAAAAGTTTGCCTGCAGAACCTGGTAAAATGACACATGGTAAGAGTTAAATGTTTTTTTCTTTCATTTTTTCAAACCTCCACTGTTTTCTTCATTGTGAAAATTCAAAAAGCATGTTTTCATTATGATAAAAAGACAGGCAGATGACTACAAACTACCTTAATAAGATTATATCCATACACATTTTTTAAAAAAAAAACAACAACATGCAAAGCTTAAGCTTTTTTTTTTTTTAAGAGCCTTATTTTATACTTTTACAATTGAGGTATCTTGCTGCTGAGACTAATCAAAACCAAAAGTCATGGATTCAGAATGCTGGGATGCTCTTTGAGGTGGAATAACTCTCGGAAGTTGGAAGAATCCTAATGGAGTGGGAGCAGAGGGCCATTAAAAGTGGTCCTTGCTTCTACAAAAACTACCAGGAGGTTAGGAAGAAACCTGCCCTGAGGAATGGCCACTGCCCCGAGAAAGCACTTCCCACTGAGAGGATCCCTTAGCCAAACAGTTAACAGCTCCTGTTATTGCTGAAATGAAGGTAGCAAGTCCATTAAATAAAGTACAAGACCACTCAGTAGCTCCTGTTAAATAACTTTTCTTCCTCTTAAGAATGTACAAGGTAGGATATGCCAAAATAGCAAAAGAATACGTGTGAGTGTAACTTAAACTGTGGAATATTAACTGTATTCTGGATGTGTTTGTATAAATTATCATTTAGATAGCATTTTAAATATTTACATTTTAGCAAGACCTTTAAAAACGCATTTTATTTTAAAGTTCTTTGTCGGGTTTCCTGGCAGATAATCCTTTTAACTGTGAAATTATGTGTATATATATTTGTACATTTATAAATATTATATAAATATATCCTACATTTTAAAAGTACATTGTACAGTCTATAGTTAGTATGCATAGTCTGTAGTCTATGTTAAATGGTTGAAATGATTCTTTTTATAGAAAATCAAATCAGAAATGTTACAGTTTTTGGTTTGGTTTTTTATTTTTTGAATATTGCATGAGTAACTCGATCTTTTGTATTCACTTCTGCATTTTATTTTTTGTTTGAAGGGGTGCTTAGTTTTGTGGCATTTGTATTCATCACTGTTTCAATCATGTAAGTTAAAATAAAAATTATTTTTGAATTCCTAGTCTCATGTGGAGTCCACTTTTTTTCACATGCCTTTCTTGAGTTGGTATATACACATTACACCTCATTCTCAACTTGAATTTATTTTTATGTTGAAATTCCTTCATCTTTAAATGAGGATATTTACTCCTCAGATTTTTTTGTAAAGCTCATTGGAGAAAAAGACTGTGAGCTCCTTAAGGGTAAAAAACAGCATCTTTTATTTGTATGTGTTCCAAGCCCAAATCCCAAGCATAGTCTGATTCCTGATTTCTGTATTCCATTCTGTTGTGTTGCTAAGTGATGCATTCCATAGTTCTTGACTGTTCTGTTATTGCCAGCTGTGTAACTGAGGCACCACTGGCCTTTTACACAATGTCCAAGGCCCGTGTTTATTATGTGCAATTTTGTACTCGGGTACATCAGTGTTTTGTGGGGCTGTATAAGTCCCTCCAGAGCTTCTGGAATGTCACTGTTAAGGGCTTTTTCATTCAGAAGAAAGAGGAAAACCGTATCCCGCAGAATGAGAGTATTTTCCACAAAGAAAAAATTGTGGTACTTGGCCAAATGTTGAAAGACAAATCCCTAGCCCTTGAAAAGAGGGCTCAAGCTGCCTACAGGATTGGACTGCTGGCCTTCACAGGTACTAACTTAACCAGCTGTGCTAAAATACGTTTCAAAATCCTTTTGCTTGTTATATAACATTGTAAGTTAGTGATCTTCATAGCTCGTCTTAAAATTCCAAAAACTTTTCTTTGCCTAAATTATTAGTTTTGTATTTGTAACACCAATTACTAATTATTTTTTCCTCAAGGATTTCAGGTTTTAAAAGAATGTGTCCATCAAATAAGTTATTAAGTGTCCTCCCAATTCTATTAAAAACATATACTAAAGGTGCCTATCAAAGTCCTCATTATCATAAATCAAAGAATCTATACCATTGATATAATTCCAATCTAGTGATGATTTCCAACAGAGTAAAACTACTTGATTTTTCATCTTGTAAAAATACATTACCGAAAAATAGTTTAGAAAAATCAATAAGAATTTAATACTTCTAAAACAATTCCAGGAAAGCAAATACATGCATCAGTGAAAAGCAATGTGTACTTGCCAGAAAATTAAGTGGTAACCATTTAAACACACACTACTCTAATGACTGTCAAGCCCAAACTCGCCCTTTTTTTCCTAATAAATTCCAGGATATGTAATGAAATTTTATAGATAGCCCTCAACAACACATCTACTTAGAAGCTCTTGCTGGTAGTTGTGTCATAGATTTTTTTTTTAATGAGAAAAAGATATTAAGATGTAGTTTGATAGACTCAATCTTTCAGAGTAGTGTCCATGAGAGAAAAAATTTACTGTTTTCTAGGTGCCAGAATGGTTATGAGCCACTGGCACAGAGATAAGAAGAAGCTCAGAACCCCTACATGAAGGAAGGGTAAATGGCACCCACCACACCAGGTAGGCTCAGTTCCTTACATAGCTGTATTCCCCATTTGTGGGCAGAACTAGCCTATTATAAAAGGGTCAAAATGCTTTAACTTGATGTTATTGAGCCTTAGCTGTAGTGGTGGAAAGGGCTCATGCCCAGGCTCCAGCTAAAGCTTCAACATCCTTGGATCACAGTATTTCTATGCAGTGCCAGTACAAGTAAGAGAAATCCAATCCGGGTCAAAACTCCAGTGGCTATAACCTGGCAACAATGTCAGCTAATCCTCACCATCTAAATAGTCTTTATCAAATGCCTTCTTGGCTCCTACCTTCTCACAATTTGAGATTTGAACTAGGAAGATCTGGAGTTCAGGTATATGATGAAAGTAGTCTAGGACAGGCTGGGGCAGTAACCAAGGAAAACCTTGTCAGGTCATGTTGGTCCCAGATCTGCAGATGTTGAGAAATGTGTAAGAACAGGAGAGAATGGCAAAGCAATGGACTCATGAAAAGCCTCTCTTACTCACATTAGACCCAGCTTTGCAACTCAGCCTTTTTTCTCTTTACTTGCTCTAATGCTGATATTTTTTCAAGTACTGAAGACAGAGAACCAGGAAAGAAGCCATGAGGAAGATTTGCTAGGTGAACACAAGTCAGGTTTCCTTCACCTTGAAGTCCAGACTCTTGGGTGCCTGATTAAAAGAAACTGGCAGGCAGGGACCTCCCAGAGCTTTTCGTATCACTCCTCACTTATCAACACATATTTTCTCATTCTCACAGCAGCACACAGGGTGGGGAAAAAGAGGAAACTCCCAAGTATCCAGCGTGTCAATATATAGCAACAAGAATCCGAACACAATAAGCATACCTGTCGCTAGCTACTAGATATACCAACTACTTCTGGAAATGCAAATACTTGTTTTACAGGAGGACCAACTGCTGGGAAATTTGCAGCTGAGTACATGAAAGAAGTAGCTCACTTGCTGCAAGATCAAGAGATGGCACCAAAAACGAGAATCCAGCTGTTCCAGAGTGTAGCATGTTGGTGTTACTTAAACCCTGTCAGTCAGAAAATAGCCAGACATCTGAAGTTTATTCCCATTCTCATTGGTTTTTTTGATAACAAATTTGAGTCTACCACCAAAAGTGAAATCAACAGCAACCGCCTGGTTAAATTTTGGACTTGCTACGTCCTCTCTGTCATGACATGCAATAACCCGTCTTGCATGCAGGAGCTTAAAAACCGCACAGCTCTAAAACACCAACTGCAGATGCTAGCTGGTGAGAACTGGTCTGGATGGCCTGAGAATTTTGCCGAGGTACTGTATTTCCTAATTGGTTTTCACAGGAATTAACTTCTCTAAATCCAGTTTCATGATGCAGCTGTCTGTACCACTGCAATTCAGGAAAACAAATAAAAGTCAATATATTATTCTTCAGTGTTTTCTTTTAGGTAGTTGAAAATTTCCATAAAAACTTCCGGTTATTGCAATAACCAAACTTAATAAGCACCACTGTCTAAAATTACCTCATGAAAATTAACTTCATAAAATTGGAATTTACAGGAAGATATGTCACCTATAGAACTGTGAGGAGCAACCGTGCATTTAGGGGTTATTAGAGGACATTAAGCCAAGGCACCTAGAAATGCCAAAATCTAACCCAACCCACGGCCACCAGCTATAGGGGACACTGGTGCCCTACTTGTATCTTTTCAGCCCTATTTCAGTGCTGGCCTTCCAGTTGCCTTGTCTTTCTTTGGCTGAGGTTTTCTGGCCATGAAACATGATCTTATTGCACATGAGACTAATATTTGATGTTTAGCTGAAAATCAGAATCTAAGGAAATTTTTCCAAATTCTCCATCAACTAGGGTCACAGTTCCCAGGGGCTAGAAACAGCCATTACCCAAGTTTCCTAGTGAAATCCATCTCCAAAATCACCCCAAGATCCAGAGGCATCTACTCTGCTTTCTTAAACTAGTTTTGAAGTTTTACCATTTTATTTAAATAAAAACATACAGTAGGTACTTACCTGCGTTCTCTTAACATCATCGATGTATGTCGTGTACACCAATTACTTTTTATTGCTAAGCAGTATTCTAATGTAAACAATTCTTTTATCCATTCGTTTGCTGACGGACAATTTGGCTATCACAAATGAAACTATGAAAATATGCAGACAAGTCTGTAGACGGATGTATGCTTTCATTCCTCTTAGGTAAATACCTAGGAGTGGAATGGCCGGGTAATACAGAATGTCTGTTTTTAAGAAACTGATGAACATTTCCATAGCACTGAGTGTTTGACATTGCCACCAACACTGAAGCGCCCAGTTTCACATATTTGACACTTGTATGCTTGTTTTTTTTCAAACTATATCCATTCTGGTAGGTACTCAGACGTATTTCATTGCTGATTTAATTTGCACTTTCCCAATGACTAATGATGTTGATATCTTTTCATGTGCTTATTTGCTATCCTTTGAAGTGTCCAAACCTCTCCCCAACTTTAAAAATTAGGTTGTCTACTCACTGAGTTCCAAGAGCTCTTTACAGATACAAATCTTTTGTTGAATGTTTTGCAAATATTGTCTCCCAGCCTGTGGCTTGTCTTTTCATTCTCTTAGAAGCCTTTCAAAGAGGTTTTTGATTTTTATGAAATTCGATTTACTGAAATAACTCTAATTCATGCTTTTTGTGTGCTACTTGAGAAAACTTTGCCAAATCAAGTCACTAAGATTTTTTTTATATATTTTTCTTCTAGATTAAACGTTTTCATTCTTATATTTAAAATGTCTCTTCAATTCCTCCCCTTTTTTGCTCCCCACCAAATCCTGGTAATCCACTTTGGGCATTTTCTAGAAATATTTCCTATTTGCCAAATTATCCTGTTCTACTTAGCTCTCCTTTTTCTTACTCATTCCATCAGTCTCTCAGCTGATTTCCCTCTCCCCCAAACCCACATTCTTAAAATTATTTTTTATTGTAGTAAAAAAAAACATAGTTTATTTTGTCTTCAATTCTATCTATAGGCCAAAGGCCCATACCTAGAACACAGAGCTGCTTTAATACAGCAACCACTAATCTCAGGTGGCTATTTAAATATAAACTACAAGTTCAGTTCCTCATCCGCACTAGCCACTCTTCAGTTCCACAGCCACGTATTCTAGGTAACTGGTTATCACACTGGACAGCACGGATATTTCCAGCATCTCAAAGTTTTATTGAACAACGTTTCTGTAGATTAATAGCTTCCATTTTTTTAAGCATTTGGTTCACGCACCAAAGGGTTTAATCCTCACAATAACAATGAGGTAGACTTTATCTCAATATTAGAAATAAGAAAATTAAATTATTTAAGAACAAGTAACTTGCCTAAAGCCTTTAATACTTGACATTGTCCTCTAGTGACAATTTACACTGGTATTTTCTCACAAAACATTCAAGCCCAATGCTTTATACTTTGCAAACAATTTCCCTTTGTCCTTTCCTTCCTTCAGAACAGTACATATGGGAAACCCCTAATTTCACACTACTTATTCCATATAGATGTATACATACACATATACTTGGTACTATACCAAATATAACGCATGTAAACAGAGTTTCAGAACTCTTATCTATTCCTGCATCTTTTAACTGGACTTTTACCTGTCCCCCCACTTTGCTTCTCTAGAGGACTAACACTAACACCCATCAATTTAAGCTTCCAAGAAGAATCTGATTGTATCAGCCAGTCAAGCTTTTACTTGGCTGATCAGATTCACTTGAGAGTTTTGAAACAAAATTCTCACATTCCATTACCAAAACTACTCAGGAAGAATACCTGGTTATGAGGGTCTGGAAATCAACACTACCCAATGAGCTTGAGGCAAAACCAGATTTAGGAATAAAAACTCAACTACTTCAGTATAAAGAGGGATTATTCATTTGCTCCTGTGTCCCCCAAAATAACAGAGGAATAGAAAGAAAACTAAAAAACCACAGAAATAGACCAATTTTCTAAATAGACTCCTTAGACTTCATTCTTCCAAGATAAACACAATGCTCAATAAAGTTTATTTATCATTTACACAAGTTATGTCTGACATCTGAGAAAATGCTATTTACATAAAACATCATAAGATTAAAAATACATAGTATTTGTATTTTAATACAATAATAGGATCCAAGAATTCAAACGAGGAAGTTTGATTTCACAGTTGCATTATATATTTGCTCTGCTACAAAGAACGATAGTAGAGGTAAACTTTGGCAGTAAATTTCTCAAGAATCAAATATCAATGAATTTCACAGACATGGTTTCTCATCTGTAGAGGACGATACAATTTCTTCAGCACATGTACCAAATTCAGAGTCTTCCACTGTAGAATGCTCTCCATCTTCTTCAGAATCAAATTCCTGACTATCCGGTGATTCAAAGTTATCCAGAGGTTCACCTTTCAGTCTCTTTTAAATAAACAATAATTTATTGTAAAAATTTTAAAACTCAAATTCATTTATTGGTATGCTGATATAACCGACTCTCGATATTGTAATGAAGTTCTTTTCATGTCTCCCAATTAAATTGACTTACAACCAAGTCATATTTCAGCAGTCACAGGACTTAATAATTTGCTCATTTTTTAAAGTGCTGACATGCTTTCAGAATACAAATGAAATCGGTACTTAGCTGTCTGCAGTGAAGGAGCAGGCTTCCTAATTCCCAATCTGCTGTGAATCAAGACCTTCACAGCGGTTAGCACAGCTGTTAATGCACTTGCAAATGAAAACCTCAACATTAACTGTCACAGCTCTAAAATGTAAGCAATTCAATACAAGTTCTGATTTGAAAATCTTTCATCTCATCAGCAAGATTTTATGTAAATACAAATAAGTTTAAGACCCATGTTTCAGGCTAACACTGGTAAAGTAACAGTCAAACACATTACCTACTTCCAAATTTTAAAAAGTCAGATAAGACCACCAAATTTATTTAGCATACCAATTAACACTTATAAATAACAGTAATGTCACACTGGCATTAGTTAAATTTAAAAATATCTAAAGATTTGTCAACTATAAAACAATAATATTCCACACATTTTCAGATAATTCTTTTTATATCTCTGTAGGAAAAGAGACGTTCTTGATAACAGTGCCAGGCAGGGAGCTGAGACTCCAAGTCAGAAATGTGATTCTAGAGCCCACAGATCACACTGCCTCAGTATTATAGAAAAATAGATAATATTGATTCAAGTGCAAGTTAAATACATACCTCTATGACCTCTGCCATATACTGTACATGTTCTGCTACTTCTGCCAATTCTTTATTCTCCTTTTTTAGGCAGGCAATTTCATTGTCCTTTTGTTCAATTTCTTTATGAAGCTATATAACATAAATAAAGTTCAACATTCCATGGATCTGCTAAGCTATAAACCAAGTTATATGCCTCCAAGTAGATAACTAATGAATACGTTTAGCTCCAAGTTCCTAACAAAGGTGTTATCTGGCAATCAATACAATAGCCTTTTTGTATAATAATTCTGGTAACAAAGTCACTTTTTAAAAATTTTTATTAGTTTCAAGTATATAGTATATTGGTTAGACATTTATATAGTTTATAAAATGATCTCCCTAATTGTTCCTTCTCTTGTCTGGCCCTCCACCTAGCCAATATATTAATACTAACTGCATTCCCTATGCTGTGCTCCCCATTTTCATGACCACCCATCACCTATTAATTTATACTTCTTTAACCCTTCACCCCATTCTCCTAGCTCTCCAACCACCCTCTCCTCTGGCCATCACCAGACTGTCCTCTATATTCAAGTTTGTTTTTGATTAGTTTGTTCTTTTTGTTGGTGCCTTAGATTCCACAGGTAAGTGAAATCATATGGTATTTATCTTTCTCTGTCTTGATTTATTCCACTAGGCAGAACTTCTAGGTCCATCCATGTCGATGCAAATGGTAGGATTTCAGGTTTTTTAATGGCTAAGTAATATTCCATTGTATATATAAACCATAACTTCTTTATCCAATCGTTTGTTGATGGACATTTAGGTTGCTTCCATATCTTGGCTACTGTAAATTCTGCTGCCATCAGAGTCACCTTTCTAATGAAACTTTTCTTAGGCCAAAATTAAAACTAGTTTATATTGCTCTAACCAAATATGCTAAGCAGTATATGGAATACTGAAATGTTAAAAAAAAAATGCCACAAATTATATTCAGTACATACTTTCTCATTTTCCTTTAGTGCTTCGTAGAGAGCCTTCCTTCGTTTTTCTGCCACTTCTTTCCAATACTGAGAGGATGGATTTTCTAAAATAAATTGTTTTACATATAACTTTGAAAACCACTACTATTTATTACATGTCACTGTAAAAACCCAATAATTTTTTCCATTTATAAAATGTATAATCTTAGTACTGTCCATATTAGTAATACCCATTTTAAAAACATTAAAGTTAGAAAACCAAATCAATTTTGTCTACTTTATTTTTTCTAACATTTTAAGAATTTCAATATATTCCAGTGAGGGTCTATAATTAAAGAGTTTTGTGTTCAAGTTATATGTATTAATTTTTTCATTTGTGTGGTTATACTGGCAATATGATACACAGTTGTTTCCGTATTTGGTGTGTTTTCCACCAATCTTTGTAATTTTAACCAAGTCAGATATGAGTGTCATAAAACCTATTGTTTATTCTACAAATATTACTAAAGAACTTCTTTATTTCTATGCAGCCAACCTTTCCTAATTTGCCTAATAAAACCCTGTCTACTTATCTTTTTCCTTACTGTCCTCTAGGCAACTCAAAATGAGCCCAAATGTCACTATGACCCTAAGTCAATGAACTTCTCTAAGTAAATTTTTTTCATTGATAATATCTAATAATCTTCCATAATGCTTAAAAACCATCACTAGCTTCCTCTTTTGATGTCCACTGCTATTCCATTAAAAACTAGTATTGTCATTACGGGCACAATGATTCTCATTCATCGTCACCCCCTTTACTTCAGCCATGTTTCTATTGGCTCCCTTACTTCATATTCTCCTGGTACATTCAAATTTCTCTCTTCAAAATCAGTCTCTAGACATTTTTCTTCTGAAAAGACTGTTTCCAAGTCCTGTAAACCAGGGTCCCCAACCCCAGGCCACGGACAGGTACCAGTCTGTGGCCTGTTAGGAAACGGGCCACATGAGCGAGAGAAGTTTCATGTATATTTGCAGCCGCTCCCCAGCACTAGCATCACTGCCTCAGCTTCACCTCAGATCATCAGACATTAGATTCTCGTAGGAGCATTGGTATCCGTTGCTGAAAAGGTTGGGGACCGCTGTTATAAACCCTCAAGGCAATCCAGTAGCAGGGATAACACATTAATCACTATCATTTTCTTTAATATTTCATCCATCTTTGATCTTACCAAACAGTAAGATTTGTCCAAATTTACAATGTTTGTATATGTAAAACCATAGGAAAAATTAAATTATCAAAAACATGAAACTGTCTAATAGCATGCCCAGATTAAGAGGCTGGGAAGAATTCATAACATATACTAATATTTACCTTTACTACAATTAAAGTTTCTAAGATAAAAATTGTATGTGTATATTTTCATACCTGTAATCATAAGATCAAATGCTTCTTGAGTAACTCCTCCGAGATTTTTATCTTCATTATGTTCTGGGACAATAGCAACTCCAGAGCTGGAAGTCTTAGATGTTAACTGGTCATTCCTACGTTTCATTTTGGACAAGCCTTTAACCAACTATAATGGAAATATACACATCAATCTCATTTATTTTGACTTAATGAACAAGAAAGCTAAGTGGATTTGAAAACTAGAGCAGGCAAACCACTTCTGAAGAATGTATGTTTAGAACTACCAGAGTAAGGCATGCATCATTATAGAATCCAAAGAAAAGAGGGAAATTTAGGAAGAAGGAAGGAGCCATTGATTAAAGGCAGAAATTATAATATTAGAAGAAAAAAATCAAAGACAATGTAGAAGCAAAATATAAATATGCAGAAATTTTTAAATGACAAATTAGTTAAGAAATAAAGCTGAGTAGTTTTGCCATTTAAGTATTAAGAATGGAACACTCACAGCTATATCTTTTTGATATCTTTGGATATTTTTAAATCATGTAATTTAAAACTCTACCAAAATGTAAATATTTTAGGAATTTTATTTTCCCTAAGTATTTTGGATTAGATTTGGGTTAAAGGCATAACTAAAATTATTGTTTAAATAATTTAGTATGACGGAAAGGCAATATTTCCACCTGCAAAAGTCTGGACACTTTCATCCATGACTTCATCATTTGCAGACAGAAATGAAGGAATCTAGCATTTTATTCTCAAAACACCCAACAGTACTACTGTAGTTTAATTCACAAATTATGACATCATCCCAGTTCTACAGGTATTCATACAAATTTTGAACTTCCTCAATTGAAGAATTAAAACAAAAAACACTTCTGTGGAGAATATTCAATTGCTGTTTATAAATTATTTCCAAATTTCAATAATTTAGATACTTCTAACCAAGAAAATCTTGCAAATGTTTTTAATGTAAAGGTAATATCACCTCTACCTCATTCTCTCCCAAAAATACATACTTCATTTTCTCTTCCAACAAGAGATCCATCTGCAGAAGGCTGAATCATCTTCAGAGTTCTTCTCGGGACAGGACTATTCTAAAAGTCAAGAAAATTCATTATCTGGTTACTAAATGTTATATGAATTTACTATCTTAGTCCTACTGTAATTTAGAAAACAGAAACACTAATATTTGGTCTGTTAAACAATGGTTTAATCAACTAGCAACCTTATTTACCTGAAAGTATAATAAAATCTGAAGAAATTCTAGGATTGATAATATAGCCCAAACTTAACACAAACAAGTAGCTTTTGTCTCTCCATTACAATATATGCTCTTCCTAGTCATTTTGCCAATAACTCATATCTAGCTAAAATAAAAATACAACAAAAATTTAACACTCTAATACTTCAAACCATATGATGAAATTCCAGTACAACAGAAATATTTTTATTCCCTCTTAAAAAGATCTTCCACAAGACAACTACAAATTTATTAAATATTATAATATTTATGGTAGAAAACTCACAAAAGAGGTAAATTGAGAAAAAGGTTAATTATTTACACTGCAAAATACTTCTTCACCTAATCAAAAGGATTCATCTCAGACTGCCTTTAAATGACTATCCCCTAACACATTTATATGTATTCACCAAAGAAATATAATTTTCAAGAACGAAACTGAATACACATGTAATCAGACCCCCCCCACACACACACACACATACCCGTTACCTAACTGTAGGAGCAGTTTTACTTGAAGCCCATTCAATAGGAGACAGCTAAAAATGTCAGTGCTTGAGGCATACTAAATACTGTAAAATGCCCAAGCTATTGTTTTTGGGAAAAAATAGTGCTTTTCTTGTAATATGTAAATACTTTCCTGTATATTTCCTGATATGACAGTGCTCTCTACTTTTGCAAAAACTCATTAGTTATACTGCCTCCAAGGGACAGCAAACAATGTCGAATATTCAAACAAGGTTAAAAAGAACAGGATACTAGAGCAGCGTGAGAAAGTTACTGATTCCACACTACTTCACATGACAAGAGTTCACCTTTCCCACGGTAGAGTTTCTACTGCTGATTATGTCACTATTTAGTTGAAGAACAAATGCCAGCTACTGTGAGAACAAATATTATACCAATGTTTCAGATGTAATTTAGATTATAGATTAGTCAACAGTCTCCAGACAAAGAGGAAAAAATGTAACTTTGGAATCTTAATAGGTGTTAATTTATTTAAGTGCTTGCTATTAATAATGGTCAAAGAATCCAGCTAAAGTACTGTCACAAAAAAATAACAATTTCCAAGATTTAACTGTTATAATGTAAGCTTTATAGCTTCCATTCTCCAAAATGTAATACTGCTATTATCATTTTCCTTATAAATATTATGCACTGAACAAGACTTTTAAAGCCAAAAGAGATTTTATATATTAATGGGTCTTAATCTCTTTAGAAAACAAGTTGAGATGCTGTGACCTTTCTTTAAAAAAAAAAAAAGCACACAAGAGCACACACAGAAGTGTGCATATAATTGGCAAGGAATCCATGAACTCCTAAAATTCATGCTTACAGATCTAGTTTTAGTCCAATTCCCTCATTTTACAGATGAGTAAACTGAAGCTGAGATGTTAAATAACTCACCCAAGGCCATGGTTTTGAAGGTAGAACCAACCAAAAGAATCCAGGTCCTTTTATGTCCAAAATAATTTTACTCTAGCTAGTAAACATTAGACTTTCCTTAAAATTCAAGCAACTGCTGAAATTATACAAATCATTCATCTGGGATTTACTTCAAAATAATTAGATGGGGATAAAGGGGAGTGAATGGAGATGTAAATGAAAATATGATTGGCCAAATTTCCATAATATAAAGTTTAAACACACATGCACATAGCACAGTGGGAAGATGTCATTATTTTAAAGGAAGCTGATAGATCCAAATTCACAAATTATTTTTCCTGAATAATTATACTTTGCATTGATAATATAAGGAGGATACTAAGTAATGCAGGGCAAAGAAAACAAATCTATCAAATAGCACCTGCTATCACTTATGAAAGACTTTTACTTACTCTATTTAATTTAAATATGCAAACTGGCACAGTTTTTCTGAACATGTGGTCTTGGTCCCAGGAATCCTACAATCTACGTTGGATGGTAGAACCTAACTACTTTATAAATTCATTTAGAACCTTAGGGGCAGAGGAAGTCACAATTACAAATTCAAAACTAAATAAATTGTTCTTATTGTTATAAGAATAAATATTTGAGATAAGATTCCCAGTGACAGTATCATATACAGATTCAAAAGTGTTGCAAAACAAGCAGGTTGGATGGTAATGAGAATGAGGTACTCTGGAAATATGTGCAACATAATATAAAATGTCTGGTCCAAAACACTAATTCGGAAGATACAAAGGATTTTAATAAATGTGAAATATAAGAGTAGAAAAATAGCAATAATAATTTTATGTATAAAAAATCCTAAAGAGTCTACTAAAAACTATTAAAACTAATATACAAGTTCAGTGAGGTTGCAGGATTCAAGAACAAAATATAAAAATCAATTGTGTTTCCATACAGTAACAATAAGCACTCCAAAAATTTAATTAAAGAAACAATTCCATCTACGATAGCACTAGAAATAAAATATTTGGAAAAAAAATTTAACAAAAGGAGTATAAAACTCAATACTCTGAAAATGAAAATTCATTGTTGACAGTAAGGAAGACCTAAATAAATAGGAAGTCATCCTATGTTCATGGATCAGAAAATTTAATATTCAATTCTAATTAATTATTTTAAAGTTCTCTATTATTACTTGTCCTCTAGCTAAAAACTAAGTAATTCAAAATTTATAGAAACTAAAGCCAGGTTAAATTTAGCTAAAATAAATCAAAATACTTCTAATCACATGATTCTTACAATAGATTAAAGTGGTTCTATAACATACCTTTACATTCTCATGGATTCCTTCTTGTTTTTGCTTCATACTGGGATTCATTATGAACCTGTTGAAGCACAAAATAGTAATTCAAAAACAGAATATGGCTTGCACCTGAAGGTGCAGTCTAGATTTTGTTGTTCAAAGTACTTACAATCATAAAAGTCATATTAGTGTATGGTGGAATTATCTTTTCTCACTGTCCTGAAACACAGCCCTATCAATGACTACAGTGGCTAAAGTTAGTGATATCTATATTTTATACATATATGTATATACACACACACAATAATTTTGATTGGAAAACTCCTGTTGCAAAAGTTAAAAAATGTATATTCTAAAGAAATTTAGAAAACATGATGGTGTCCTGGATTAAATTCAGGACTCTCAAAAATCTGAGAAATGGTCACCAGGAAAAGCAAAACGTACCTGGGTATGCCCAAGTTTGTCCCAAAGAATAGCATCCTAACTCTGCTGTTTCAAAGGCAGATTAAAGTTATGATAAAACTGGCTCTGGTAACCAGCAAAAACTTAACAGACATTTCATATCTGATCAAATGAAAAATCTACATTTGTAAGAAATGTTTAACCACTGAGACACTGAAGCAAGGAAGAGAGCGCCAACGTTTGAAGCCCAAGCCACGTCTGTCTCCCAAATTGATCTCCCCGATTTCTGTGGCCATGCCTTTACTCAGCGCAGAGGCTTTATAACTTTGACTATAACCCGTCCATTTTCTATTCCATGTGAAGCAAATAGTCGGGACTCACTAAAGTGAGCAGGGCGATGTTTTTCAAACAGCGAGTCGCGGCCCCGGGACCACGAAATTGTTCAGAGGGTCATAAAAACCGTTTAGAAAAATGTAATTGAAAATGGAAAACAGCAGAGTGCGTGGCCTGTAGGAAATAAGTTCTCTTCGGGAAATTTCTCATTTAGTTGGATGGCTGCGTCCCAAATTGCGACGTAAAATGTGTTTTCTGTACGTCATGATTACAAAGCTGAAACCCACTTATCGAGGTAAGTCCAATTCCTCATATTCTGTCACACTCCTGTAGGGCAACCTTACGCCCTTTCCTTCTGCAGTTCTTTTAAACGAGACTCAAAACGCTAGCACAGGTCTTGATCCAAAGGAAATGCGGATACGCAAGGAAACCGGTGTCACCAACAACGGCACCGTTTTTCAATGGGACACCAGGATTCAGTGGCCTTCTCCACAAGGCCAGCGAGCCAACCCCCCGGATCACCGCCAGTCACTGGTGTTAGGAGAAAGGACGTTCCGACTCGGCCACGGTCAGGCGCGCGGGCCCGAGCCCCGCAGAACCCGCGCCACACAGCCCGCCAGACCCTGACCAGCAGGGGGCGCCGGCGCTCCGACCGCGCGCGCGCCCGGCGCCGACAGCCAATAGGGAGCGCGGATGCGGAGCGCGCCAAAACCCACCACGCCCAAGAGGCCGCCCGCGCCTCGCCGCCCGCCCCGCCCAGCGCAGCGCCCCCGACCGTTCCCGAACCCACTCACCCGAACCCGGCGGCTGTCCGACGGGGTCACGCGAAGCCCGACTCCCGGCGTGCAGGAGCGCAAAGCAGCAAGTCCGGTATCCCCTGTGTACACCGCTCCTGCCACCTCTCGCTCGCCGGATGGAAACTCGGGCCTCTCAGTGCACGCAGGAAACGGGATATGCGTCTCGCACCAGGTCCTCAACACACGTGCGACCGTCTCCACTTCCGCCCGAGCGGCACGGTACTAAAAAGTCTCGCCCCCCTGCTCTCCCGCCCAGACGGCTACGTGACCCCCGGCGCGGCGAGGGGTGGAGCTTCCCGTGCCGGCCAATCGCCTCCCGCCTCCGCCCGCCTCAGTCGCGCCCGCGCCCGCGCAGGGGGCGTGGTCGAAACCAGGTCCCGAGGTTTGTCCGTGCATGTCTGGAGTCGGGGAGGAGGTTGCACCAGGCTTTGACCTCACTCCCTGCACTCGGAACTGCCTTTCAGAGCAGAATCCTTTTTTCTGCCCTTTACCAGTAGGGAAAAAGAACTGCTTCTATTAGACGTAAACACGGGGAGAACTGCTCATTGTGTTGAGAGCTTTGATATTTTGGCGCTTTGCATTTTGACTCTTTGTGGTTCTTTAGGAGTTCCGGAATGCCCACTATGTACCGAGTACTGTTCTAGACACTGAGAGTGCAGCTGCCCTTGCAACTTGAAGGAGCACAGAAACCTTAGTAATAAGTCCAGCTTTTTCTTGTTATTACTCTGTAAAATTCTCAAATAACTTTCTTTATAGACGTGGTACATTTGGGCTTACCGGAGTCTTGACATCTTTTTTTTATATACCTACCATAGCTTTTAATACAAGTCTGTTTTCCCATCTCTTAACTTTCATGGGAGGGAAAGATCTAACTCTGCCCACAACACTGCTTTGAAGAAATGCTTTCCGCTAGTATAGTGGGCGACTGGTGCCTACCTCTGGCCACCTCCCTCACTGATTCTTTTTGACAGAGCTCAAAACATACAAAGCATAGTCGTTCTGGCTTTAAGGAAAATATAATACATAAAATCTAAATTCATAAATGACACAATCAATAGACTGGAAAAATATCAGACTGAGTTTCCAGAGTAAGAATTCTAACGACTAGTGGAAATAAGTACAAGCATTGTGTCACTTGACATTGAAACACCAGCCAGTCCAAATAGTAAATCTGATTTCCAGTTCTTCATTCAGTCACATGATTAAAAGGGATAAGTGAAAAGATCCAAAATGTATAAGTATATATTCAAAAATATCTAAAAAGTTATATTCATATAGTCTACCCTGGGTGAAACAAAAGCAACATTCATAATAATGTTACTTCTTTGCAGAACTAAAAGCCAGGAAAGAAAAATGCCTTCATAGGCAAATGGTAAATAAACCACAGAATAGAATCTAAAGGTTGTCATAAAAGCCTGCAGAAGCAATAAGACAATTGGTGCTTTTCCAGACATATCACGAAACACACCTACCCAAATGTTTTCTGTAGTTGCTCATAGTATTGGTTACTTTTGGAATAGTGTGGGAGACTTTATACATTTCAATGTTGTTTGACTTTTTTTTTTATTCCAGCATCCCAAAGGAGTTGAAAGGAAAAACTGTGAAACCCCTGGAGTCTGCAACAACCATTTTACCAGCTTAGGCTTGATCCCTTCTGCTCTACCTGTTACATGATCAACTCGTTTATGTGACAACTTCGTTCACATCTATACGTGTGCCATCCAATTGAGTGGCCACTAGCCAAATAACGGATATTGATCACTGGAAATGCAGCTATTCCTCACTGAAATGTGCTGTAATATAAAATATACATTGGGTTTCAACGATTTAGTACAAAAAGAACAATGAAAAATATTTCTATAACTTTTGGTATTGATTACATGTTGAAATGCTACTTTGGATATATTGAGTTAAATACAAATACTGTTAGAATGAATTTCACTTGCTTTTTAGTTATTAAAATATGCTACCAGAAAAGAATTTTTAATTACAAATGTGGATCACATTTGTGTGTCACATTATATCTTAATGGACCAGTGGTCCCCAACATTTTTGTCACCAAGGACCGGTGTGCCTATGAGAATCTAATGCCTGATGATCTGAGGTGGAGCTAAGGCAGTGATGCTAGAAGCTGGGGAGCGGTTCCAAATACAAATGAAGCTTCATTCACTCACTGGCCATCACCTCCTGCTGTGCAGCCTGGTACTTAACAGGAAACATTGGGGACCTCTGCCATAAAACATCATAACATATATTATTACACTGAATTTTCTCAGTAGCTCTCTGAGATAGGTTTTTTTTCCATTTTATATTATTTTATTTAATTAATTTTTTAAATTAATTTATTTTTTATGGTGACATTAGTTAACAAAATCCAGTAAGTTTCGGCGGTACATTTGAACAAAAAGGCATATTTACACTGAGTATTCACCTCCCATAGTTAGATTTCCTTCTGTCACCACATATTTGACCTCTTTTACCCCATCTACCTCCTTCCTCCCCCTGCCCCCCATCATCTGGTGACCACTAGTCTATTGTCATATCCACAAGTCCTTTTTTATTTGTCATATTTGTTGCATTTATGTTTATATTCCACATATAAGTGATAGTATGTGATTTTCAGCTTCGGCTTATTTCCCTTACATGATTATCTCGAATTCCATCCATGTCATCATAAATAGCAGTATTTCATCTCTTCTTATGGCTCAGTAATATTCCATTGTATATATGTACCAAAGTGTCTTTAGCCAATCATCTATCATAGGACACTTCGCTTGCTTCCATGTCCTGGCCACTGTGAATAATGCTGCTATGAGCATCGACGTGCAAATATATTTTCATTTTGAGTTTTTAAGTCTTGGGTACATATCCAATAGGGGGATTGCAATATCACATGGTAGATCTATTCTTAGTTTTTTGAGGAATCTCTATACTGTTTTCCATAATGGTTGAACCAATTTGCAGTCCCACCAGTAGTGTATGAGGGTTCCTACTTCTCCACATCCTCTCCAGTATTTGTTATTGTGTTGTTGATTACAGCTATTCTAACAGATGTGAGAAGGTATCTCATTGTGGTTTTGATTTGCATTTCCCTAACAGCAAGAGATGTTGAGCATTTTTTCATACATTTATTGGTCCTTTGTATGTCCTCTAGGGAGAAGTGTCTGTTCAGGTCCTCTGCTCATTTTTTGATTGG
>PVKZ01002246.1:0-248166 GCA_004027375.1 Macroglossus sobrinus | reverse complement strand
AAAGGGATTTGGGAGCCTCAAGCTCCTGAATTTTTTGGAATAGTTTGAGAAGTACAAGTATTAATTTCCCTTTGACTGTTCAGTAAAATTCACCTATGAAACCATATGGTCCAGGAGTTTTGTTTGTTTGGAGTTTTCTTGATTACTGATTGAATTTTGTTAGTAGTAATAAGTCTGTTCAGATTTTCTGTTTCTTGTTATTTATTCTTAGAAGATTATATATTTCTAGGACTTTATCAATTTTTTCCAGATTGTCAAATTTGTTGGCATATAATTGTTTGTATTCTTTTTTTTAATCTTTGTATTTCTGTGGTGTCAGTTGTCACTTCTCCTCTTTCATTTCTGATTCTGTTTATTTAAGTCCTCTCTCTTTCTCTCTTATTGAGTCTGATTAAAGTTTTATTGATTTTTATGTATCTTTTCAAAGAACCAGATCTTGTTTTCATTGATCTTTTGTATTTTTTCCCTTTTTAGAACTGTTTTGCTGTGTTTTGTAGATTTTGGGTCATTGTGTTTTTGTTTTTATTTGTCTCAAGTTATCTTATGATTTCTTTCTTGATATCATTGTTAAACCATTAATTGTTTAGTAGAGTGTTATTTAGCTTCCATATGTTTGTGTATTTTTCAATTTTCTTCTTCTAATTGATTTCTAGTTTTATACCACTGTGGTCAGGGATGTTTGGTATGGTTTCAATCTTCTTAAATTTATTGAGACTTGTTTTATGGCCTAATATGTAGTCTTTCTTGGAGAATGTTCCATGTGCATTTGAAAAGAATGAATATTCTGGAGCTTTGGGGTCATACTTTGAAAATATCAGTTAAATCTCTCTAATCTAATGTGTCATTTAAGGTTGCTGCTTCTTTGTTAATTTTCCACCTGGAAGAGCAATCTCTTGATGTCAATGGGGTGTTAAAGACCCCTACTATGATTGTATTGCTGTCAATCTCTTATTTTGTGTCTGTTAATATATACTTTATGTAACTAGGTGCTCTTAAGTTGGGTGCATAAATGTTTACAAGAGTTACATTCTCTTGTAGGAGTTGTGTAAAGGGTTCAATTAATCCCTTTATCATTATGTAATGTACCTCTTTGTCTCTCATTCCCATTTGCACAAAATATCTCTTTCTATTCCCTTTACTTTCAGTCTATGTGTGTCTTTTGATCTGAAGTGGTTCTCTGGTAGACAGCATATGTATGCGCCTTGTTTTCTTATCTATGCAGCTACCCTATGTCTTTCAACTGGAGCATGTAATCCATTTACATTTAAAGCGATTATTAATAGGTACATAGTTATTGTCATTTTGTTATTCATATTTATATGTTTTTTCCTCCTCCTTCTTCTAAAGGAAGTCCCTTTAACACTTCCTGTTAAACTGGTTTGGTGGTGATTAATTCCTTTAGCTATTTTTGTCTGGGAAGCTCTTTATCTCTTCTTCAGTTTTACATGATGGCCTTGCTGATAGAGCATTCTTGGTTGTAGGTCCTTGCTTTTCATCAGTTTGAATATTTGGTGCCAAACCCTTCTGGACCACAAAGTCTCTGTTGAGAAATCAACTGACAGTCTTATGGGGGCTCTCTTGTAGGTAACTAACTGCCTTTCTCTTGCTGCTTTTAAGAGTCTCTTTGTCTTTAATCTTTGGCATTTAATGATGATGTGTCTTGGTGTGGGCCTTTTTGGGTTCATCTTGTTTGGAACTCTGTGCTTTCTGGGCTTGTATGTCTATTTCCTTCACCAGGTTAGGGAAGTTTTCAGTTATTATTTCTTGAAATAGGTTTTCAATTCTTTCCTCTCTCTCTCTCTTTTTTTTTTTTTTTTTGGTATCCCTATGGTGTGAACATTGTAATGCCTAATATTATCCCTTATACTATTCTCATTTTTTAACTTCTTTTTTCTTTCTGCTATTCTACTTCGGTGTCTTCTGATACCTTGCCCTCTAAATCACTACTTTAATACTCTGCTCCATTTAATCTGCTATTGATTCCTTCCAGTGTATTCTTCATTTCAGGTATTATATTCTTCATTTCTGACTGGTTCTTTTTTTTTTTTTTAGTTTTTATGTCCTTTTTTTTATGCTTGCTATCTCTTTGTTGAAGTCTCACTAAGTTCCTTAAGCATCTTTATAACCATTATTTTGAATTCTGTATCTGGTAGATTGTTTGCCTCCATTTCTTTTGGTTCTTTTTCTGGAGATTTTTCCTGTTCTTTCATCTGGGACATATTTTTTGTTTCCTCTTTTGGCTGCCTCTCTGTGTTTGCTTCTATGTACTAGGTAGATCTGCTATGTCTTCCATTATTGGTCAGGTAACCTTATGTAGTAGGTGTCCTGTGGGACCTAGTGGCACACTCTCCCTGTTCAGCTGCGTCAGATGTTCCAGAAATGTCCTTTGTGTGGGTTCTGTGTGCTCTCCTATTGTAGTTGAGCCTTGATTGCTATTGGCATGTCAGTGGGTGGGATTGTCCCTCAGGCTTACTGGCTGTAAATTGGCCATAACTACAGTAAATGATCTGCTCTTCTGGGGCTGACCCCATGGAGTGGTTTCACCCCAGTGGGCTATGGTGCCTACCCACATCTTTTGGGTGTGCTGCTTGTGTGGCTAATCAGGTGGTATTTTCTTATGGTTCGAAGCTAACCACCAGATATGCTGATTCTGGGGCCTCTTGTGAGAGAACTCCTATTTAGTCCAAGGTCAGCTGCTGTCTCTGACTGGCCTGATACTATCTGGTAAGAGCTACAACATGATCATTGTTGGTTGCTGCCTGTGCTGGACCTAGAAGTGTCTGGGAGAGGCCACACTGTGAATCAAAGCTAGCCATCACTAGTACTGAGCTTAGGGAAACTCAGCAAAAGGCCCAGGGAACCCTGAGGCCTGCCACCACCTGCCAGCTGTCCATAAGGCTCAGCTGCTGAAAGAGCCTTGAGTGGTGCAGAGCTGAGTGAGGTAGGGTCTCAGGGAGTCATCTGTGTGGGGTGAATGGTGTTCAAAGGGTTAATGGAGATTCAGATTTGGCACCAATACTGAGCCAGGGGATTCTTTACAAAAATCTCAGAGCCCACCAAGGCCAGCTGCTGCCCGTGCTACTCTGCATTGATCAGTTGTTGGGTACAGATTGCCGATGGGAAGGGGATGTGACCTTTGTCTAAGTGCTCTTCTTAGCCGAGTCAATATTAGAAAGTTGCCAACATTTCCAGCTACTGAGAGAATGGGCATTTAAGTCTGAAATGAGGGATCTGAGTAGAGCACATGCCTCCTCTGCACACATTTTGGCCTTGTAGACAGTATTACCAGTCTTGCACCTGTGGTTCTAGGCAGACCTGGTTCCAGTCCTGGATCAACCACTTTCCAGCTGATCACTGGACAACTCCTTTGCCCCTGTAACTGAAGGTTCTTTATATCTCAAAAATGTTCCTCACTGTTAACTACAGAATGTTTAGTATGGTTGTGGAGGGGCTTAAAGTAAGAGAAAGAATGTCACCATACTCAGCATAGAAATAAACACTCATCCATATGCCTTGGTGTAGGTGGGGGTGACCTTGGGTAGGTTAAATGACTAAACAGATGTTGGGTGTAAAGGGTCACTTAAACTGTAAGAGCAGTGTATCTCTGGAGCAGTAACTCTGTCATTCTTACAGGGTGCTACTTTTACTTCCAAGTGCTCAGTGGGTGACCAGTCACTGCCTTCTTGCTCTCCATAAAAATGATAGACATGCTTCACTTGCCTATGACCTGACTCTGGCATTGTCTCCTTCCAGGTGACACAGAAGTACTCCCTGGTGATCGTGCAGGGCCACCTGGTCTCTGAAGGGCTTCTGCTCTTTGGCCGTCAACACTTCTACATTTGCGAAAACTTCACACTCTCTCCCATGGGTGAGGTCTACTGCACCCGCCACTGCTTATCCAAGTGAGTTCCAGCTTCTCCTGGCAGATTCTTCCCTGAGCTCCAATCTTCTTTTTCAGCCACCTCCATTTCTGCCCATCTCACCTTGTCCTTACTTTGGGCTTAGATTTGGGCCTGAAACTGAATCGTGAGATAAAACAGGAGAACCTAGGCATAGGCATCCATGACTGTACTTCTCCAAAGCTAAAATCTGGAATAGATAGTAATGTGGCAGCTTCTCATGACTCTGCTGATGTGTAGTACACCACAGGATAAAGGGGGTCTCTCCTTAGGTTATTTGGGTAATAGAATCCAGTCCCACCAGCTTAGTCATTCAACAGCTTGTTGATTGCTCATTCCTATGTAAGATATCAGGCACTGTCCCCTTGTGCCCAGCAAGTATAATCACCAGCATAAACAGATACTTTTGGAAAGAGTTTGGAGCACACTAGCATCATGGGACAAAAAAAAAAAGATGTTATGGGAAGACTCTTCAGGGTTCACACTTAGAGAGATGGTATAGGGCAGGTGTGTTAAAGGAGAGCTACTTGAGGAGGTGAGCTAAGATTCAGGTCTTGAAGAACAGGTGAGATTTGGGTAGAAACTTGAAGAGTCATTTTTACACCAACTAACACTAGAGGTCTTCAGCAGGAAACTCTGAGGGTTTTTTGTTTTGTTTTTTAGAATCAAATGAATTTTATCTATTATGGTTCAGTCAAGCTTTAACTGATTAAAACTCTAGTGCCTATAGAGTGCAGCCATTTAAAATTAAATTGACCATATTTGCACTTCTGCTAGAAGTTAAGTCGACAAGTTATATTTTCACTTGACTGTTGCTTTTGAAGAAATTTGGATGAATATTTCTTCATATGGAGATAAGCCTTGTCTTTTCTGGTTAGCAAAAGCTCAAATAATAAGAAAACTTCTTAGCCCAGTGGCTCTCAAATCACCTGGCGGGCTTGTTAAAACACTCTGAGATCCACCATTACACCAATTTCTAATTTGGCAGATCTGGGCTAGGGCTGGAGATTTTGACAAATTCTATGCTGATGCTGATGCCACTGGTCTGGGACCACACTTTGAGAACCACTATTTTAAACTATGGACATAGGAGCTACCTGCTGATAACTAAGAATTTTAATTCCCATTTGTCATATTATTTCCAAACTATGTCAGAAACTAGGAGTTTAAGGAGTGTGGAAGAAAAGATGTCAGCCTACCCTCCTTTTAGATTTGCGTTAAAATGCTTGGCATTTTTCTCTCTGCTAATTTCCTTCTTTTATTTATACCGAATGTTCATCTCTGTGCTTTTCTAAGGCAGGAGAGGCATAATTAATACCTGGCACACACATCCCATCTTTTTGCTCATGTTTTATTGATACTAATCAATATGGACAATGGGTCTGCAGACTTGCCTTTCTGCGAGCTGATGAAAGCTTTCTACTCTGTTCTCCTCAGCATGGTGTGCCTGTGTAATGACTTGCACAATCCATTGCTTCACTCTCCACCTCTGGTTTATATCAACTTGGTGTTAGATAAGATCTTATTGATTAGCTAAATTGTGTTTATGAGGTAGGAGCACCTAATCATGAACAAATTGACTATATCTGCATTTTTAATAGAAGCCCAGTCATCAGGTTCTGGGTACTCACTTGATTTGGAATAACAAGGGAGACTTCCCATGTCTGGAAATGTACTTTTTTAGAATGCATGTAGGCGTATAGTGAGAACAAATTACTACATTGGGATATCATTTGGGGATTGCATAGGTAATTTTAGTCATCATTCTTTAAAGAAGTATTTGTTAACCAGACAGTGCTTTCTCTCTGAGGTCTTGTCTACTGCTCACAGAAACTGCTGGCACTCATGCAGATGCGGTTCTCAGAGACAGGCTCTTAGATCACATCAGATCAATGAGGATTAAATCTTATTTTGACCATGGAGACTAAGAAAGATACATGAATAAGCCAGTTAAAAATGAAGCCATGTAAGTGATATCATGTGGTTTTCAACTTTTTCTGCCTGGCTTATTTCATTTAGCATGATTATCTTGAGGTCCATTCATGTTGCCTCAAATGGCAGTATTTCATCTCTTCTTATGGATGAATAATACCACTGTATATATGTACTACAGCTTCTTTATCCAATCATCTGTCATAGGATACTTTGGTTGCTTCCATGTCCTGGCCACCATGAATAATTCTGCTATGAACATCAGTGTGCGAATATCTTTTTGGATATGAGTTTTCTAGTCTTTAGGGTAAATACCCAGTAGGATTGCTGGATCATATAGTAAATCAATTCTTAGTTTTTTGAGGCACCTCCATACTGTTTTCCATAGTGGCTGTACCAATCTGCAGTCTCACCAGCAGAGTATGAAGGTTCTTTTTCTTTGCATCTTTTCCAACATTTATTACTTGTCCTGTTGATAACAGCTATTCTAACAGGTCTGAGGTGGTATCTTATTGTGGTTTTGATTTATATTTCCCTAATAGCTCGATGTTGAACATCTTTTCACATGTTTATTGGTCATTTATATGTCTTCTTTGGAGAAGTGTCTGTTCAGGTTCTCTGACTATTTTTTAATTGGATTGTTTGATTTTTTTGTTGTTATTGAGTTGTATGAGTTCTTTGTATATTTTGGATATTAGGCCCTTATTGGAGGTGTTACTTGCAAATATTTTTTCCCATTCAGATGTTTGACTCTTTACCTGGTTGATTGTTTTCCTTGGCTACCCTGAGAATTCTTTCTTTGTCATTGAATTTTGATAATTTTAATATATTGTGTCTTGGAAAAGGCCTTTTGGGGTTGAGATAATTGGATGTTCTGTGACTTCTTAAATTTCAAGTTCTAGTTCACTCCTTAGATTTGGGAAATCCTCATCAACAATTTTCTGAAAATGCTTTCTAATCCCTTTTCTTCCCCTTTGAGAATGCTCGTTATTTTTGTTTCCTGATGATATAAGCTAGTTCTTGTATTTCTATTTCATTATTTTTCATTTTTTGTTTTTTTTTCTCTTTTTCCTTCTTATTTATTATGACATTTCTGTCTTCAATATCACTGATCCTTTCCTTTATTTGGTTGACTCTATTTCCCAAACTTGCTCTTTTATTTTTCATCTCTTTCAGTGTGTTCTTCATCTCCAGAATTTCTAGTTGGTTCTTTTTAGGGTTTCAATCTCCCTGCTAAAAAACTCATTCTGCTAATCTAGTTTTATTTTCAATTCCTGGAATTATTAATATAAATTATCTTGGATCTCATTGAGTTTTTTCAGAAATACCATCATGAATTCTCTGTCACTTAAGTCACATATTTCTATGTGTTTAAGCTTATTTTCTGTAGATTTTTTGTTTTCTTTCTGAGCTGCCACCTTGGTTGTTCATGGTGTTTAATGGACTATTTCTCCTCCTGGGGATTAATGGAAATGTATTTTGCCTTTCTTCCAGGAAGGAAATTTATTATATAAAGGTCTCTCTTTAGTCTGTTGCTAAAAAGATGTTTTTCTTTGGTTTCCAGTAGGTGGTTTCTAAGTCTCTTGGATCCCTGCTTTATATGAAGTCTTAATAATGACTTTTTTTCTCTTATAGATATTTAATCATGCATGCTACCCTGAGTTTCAGTCCCTGTCAGTGTTACTGACAGTTTTGGTAGCATTTGCTCAGATTCCCCTAGGACTCCGTGGTGTTCAGTCTTGGAGGATATGAGGGAGGGGACCTCTAGGTTGGGGAATGGGGAGTATGGCTCAGCCTCACATTTTGCAGCTGTGACTAGTAATAATAATCTGTTGCTTTTCTGACATCTCCACTTGTCTACTTTCTGCCCTGATCCCTGGGCATTGTCTTGAGAGAGCTGTGTGGAGCTCACAGCTCTCTCAGGCAAGGTGTTCAGGGAACCCACTACACCTTCTCCTCTCCTCTCCTCCTTCAGGGAACTCCAAAAGCTGAGAGAGGCAGCTTTTGTTTCTCCCAGTCCACTGCCTGGCTCCTAGAGTTCTGACCTGTGGTAGCTCTTATTCACAGATTCCTCACTCACACATGCTTGTTTGCTGGTTGGGTGTTTTTTGTTGAATTTTAGATGTTCAGCTTATTGTTGCAGCAGGAGAGGTCTGGGGACATCTCTCAATCCGCCATGTTTCTGACATCTGATTAGGGTCTTCTTAATGACCTCATTTTAATTTTATCAACTCTAGTATTTACTTATTTCTAAAAAAGGTCTTATTCTGGGATATTAGAGATTAGGACTTCAACATATTTTTGGACAGGGGACACAATTCAACTCATAATAGTTGCAGTCCAGCTAACAAGATATAGCATTTGATTCATTTGGTGGGAATCCAAACCATTCAAGGATGCTTTTAATCAGATGTTTCCTCCATATCAGTCAGCATTTTAAGGCATCAGTTTCTCAATTTAGTTCAATTCAACAAATACATATTGAAAATCCTTCTTGTACAAGGCACTGTGTTAGACTTCATACATACAAAGAGATGAGTCTGGTAAAGAGTTTGTGATCTAGTGAATCATTCTGGTTATAAATTCTAGGTATAAATTCTGACAATAAATTCTAGGTATAAATTCTGACAATAAATTCTAGGTATAAATTCTGACAATAAATTCAGAGAAGTTTAGGGGAAGCTCAGCTTAGGGATTAAGCATTCAGGCAGAAGCATTTAGAGCCACAGCCACATGTGTATTAGGTCAATCCTACAGCAACATAGTTCAGAGCAGAAGACCTGAGACGATTGTCCTAAGAAAGGGCAGAAGGAGCTTCAAAGGGCTGGAGTTGATGTAACTGAGGTCTGGCTATGTAAAGGACTAAATGATTAGCTCAGACTGTGTCCCCCTTGAGTAGCCTTGCCTTCTACCCAACAGTGAACATTCAACATAATACATAAGTCCAAGTTCTGAGAACTGCAGATGCTGAGCCACCACACCTAACCATTGATTGGAGAAATTTTACCAGCCTGAGTGAGGGCCTGATCCCTTTCTTTGTTTGTCCTGGAAGAATGTCATGGAGGCCCCACTTTTAGCTTGCCCTCTTGGATGGCCTGTGAAGGCACACTTGATGCTAGAATGAGGAGGAGGTGAAACAAATTCTTAGTGTTCATTCCTAGCACCTCACAGGGGTGCAAAGTTCTTTTAGTTCTTGGTTCTTTGGGTCTGTGGCTGACACAGAGGCTTCTTGAGGGCTGAGCTGCTTAGGCGGGGACTATCATTTATCATATCTTAAAAGACCATTTTATCAGAGCTTCTGTGGTCATGTACACAATCTAAAATTACCACATAACTCAGATATTCAGAAATATGACCATCTATAACTGAATCACATTTATTTCTCAAGTTATCTTTGTTTTGATGGTACCGGTTACCTAAAAGCATTGCAGTTACTTCCAGTGCAGAATTTGTTCTTAGGATAAATACTTATCAAACTCATGATTCTCCCTTTTCCTCCTGTCCCTTTTTTATCAAGGGGAGTCAGTCATCCTGATCTCTGAGAATGGCATCTCTCCTGGCCTCTGCTGCCATGTTGCTGGTCCCTGGCTCTGAGCACATGCTCGAGGGGTCACTACTAAGGCTGTGGCCATTGTTTCCCAGGTCATTGGCATCTCAGCCTTGCTGCACACTGCTTTAGTGGCTCAGGGGCTCTCTGCTGCTTCCTCCCATGATACTCTAGATGTCACACCAAAGTGTTCCACTCCTCCAGGCCCCATGCTGCCTGAGGCCATGCTGAACATAGGCTTTCTTAAGGAATCTTGTCATCTTTCTGCCTTATGTTGCATGGCCCGAAGTTTCTTCAAATATGACTAGGGTATCTCTTTCACTCTTCCCCCACCCCCTCAACCCATTTTGTGACCACTGTATCCAGAGAAACTTCTCTCATGTATACTCCATACTGTGTGCTGCTGTCTGCCCTAGAGGCTGTCCCCTTGCCTTCGTGACCCCTCATCTGGTGAAGCTGATGCCCTATCTTACTCCTCTGGGTAGGGCTGATAAGGACAGATGCTGAGGATTTTTATAAGGTCAGTTGGTGCTGCCACCCTGGTTGGCAATGACTGAAGCACTGCTCTAATGTGCCCCAGAAACTCAGGCAGGGCTGTGGGACAGGAAGGAGGACAAGTCTACCAGATAACCTCTCACTTCATGTCTTACTTCTTTTTCAGCATCAGTGATCCATTCATTTTCAACCTGTGCAGCAAAGACAGGTCCTCCGACTATTACTCATGCCAGTGCCATAGCTATGGTGACCTCAGGGAGCTCCAGCAGGCACGCTTCCTCTTGCAGGTATGCCCTGGGGAGGGAGCACGGGAAGAACCATCTCTTCATGGGACAGGTGGTTCAAGTGTCATCAACACCTCATCTGAATGTGAAGACACACCTCTGTTACCCACTTCATGCCTATACACAGTCCAGTGCCTTTTGGGACACACCTGTGAACTCCCCTGACTTGCATGGGGCCTGCTCCCCAGGGTATGAGTTCTTTATTCTTTACTCTCTGCCCAGTCCCTGCCATTTATTTGTTGGGCCCTTCTTTCTCTTACTGTGTGATTTAGGACCCACCCTCTTGGCTTTATTTTCCCTTGACATGCCTCAGAGCTGCCTTGGATATTCAGGGAAACAGGACAGGCAAATCTATTGCCTTTGGGAAGAACTGATGACTGAGAGTTGAGTGCCAGTTTGCCCTGTTCTGACCCCAGGGATCCCCTCAGCTGCTTGTTATCCTTGTCATCTACCCCACCTCCATCTATCTCTAAGTTCTTGGTAATTTCCTGGAGCAACTGGTTTAAAGATCTCCTGGAGCAACTGGTTTAAAGATCCTGATTGTCTTCTCCATCTAGGGTTCTAGAGCCTCATCCACAGCCTTCAAAGTCTCACCCAGGTGGTAAATAGAGTGAATTCCTTTCAGAGGCAAAGGTCTGCTGTCAGCTAGACACAACCTAATGTTTCTAGTCCCATTTCAGGTATAAATCCCTGGGCTCAGATGGTTTAGAAGCATCAGCTCAGTGGCAAAGAGACAAGAAAAAGCTTTGGGACACCCCACTGGCCTTAAACACTTCTCACCTTTACCAGCCCAACCACTGCAATAACAAAGCAGCATACAAGCCCAAAAGTGTCCCAGGAAGGGGACAAAGGAGGAGATGAGGGACTACCCTTACAGGAGGGGACAGGCTGGATCCTTCCCCCTCTTCTCTCTTTAGGTTCTTTGCTCTGCAAAGGTCAAAAGGGGGCACTAATTGGCTCTAATGATGAGTAATAAGAGTAAGTTTCATTTGTAAATATTGGCCTCATTCTATTCTCTGAAACTGCAGCTCAGAAAGGCTTTTTGGGGGGTCATTTTAGAAAGAATCAGCTGTACTGCTGACAAGAGTCCAGCATACTGTGGGCATCTGACCAGCTCTCTTTCTCCCTACTGCCCCTCCTCTGCTTTGACTTCAAAGGGTTGGTTCTCCTTTTGTTTGACCTTATTGCTCTTCTTTGCAAGATGAGTTTGAAGAAGACAAGGCCATGCCCTAAAGCTTTGGGCAATACAGCCAGCAAGGACCTAGTGCATTCCATGGCTTTGCCACCTTGGCATAATTAGGCATGTCTCTGGGCTCCTGCTTCCCTCCAGGGAACAAGGAACCCACATCTAATTTTTTCTACCATTACATATATAGCACTTAGCACATTTTATATAGCACTTAGCACATAAGTATTAGTAAGTGAGCTGCTGTTCCCCTCAGTAAATAGTGATTATTTCCAGATGGTTGGCTAGCCTGAGAGTTGTAGAAGTCAGAATGGAAGGGCCTGTGTGCACTGCAAGATGGGGCAGGAGGGCTTTGTGAGCAAGGTCACCATTTGTCCAGCCCTGGATTCTCCTGGTAGTAAGTCTGAGCCCAGGCACACAGGGTTGCTGGGGCAAGCCATAGCCTCTACAGAGTCTATATTCATCATTTATTTGCATATTATTTATATTTTTATTTATAGAAAAAAATTCAAGAACCTTATGTGTACCTGTAGAGGAGAGGGGTTTGCATTTTCATTTCAAATACTTTCCTCTGCTCAGGATCCCAATGAATTGGACTTTGAGAATTCGCTTCCAGCCAGGTAGAAGCAGGATGTGACTGTGTTGTTGGATACAGCACCCCACCTCTGAACCTGACCCTGATCTGCCATATCCATCCCTCCATACCCAGATCTCTCTCCTCCCAATACCTCTCCCCAGCCCTAGGAATTCTCTTCCTGACCTCGTCTCATTCCAAATGTGGACTCACTTTGTTGCTATCCCAAATCTGTTATTCACATAGTGTAGATTAGAAAGGAGGGGGAGGGGAAGAGAGGAGAGAATGAGGGGGAGGGTAAAGGAAATCATGTAGGATTCATTTAGGTTTTAACAAAATACCCTTGAAACAAAATTGCTGTCAGTGTAGCCACATCAAAATAGCTCAGCAAAATGGGCTTAGCAAAGCACCCTGTGCCTTCAAGTCTGTAGGTCAGCATACAAAGCTGCGCTGACTGGGAGTCGCATCCATTTGATCATTCCCCAGTTTTTCTGGTAAGATGACCCTTTGGTTCAGGAAACCAACCCCTGGACCTGGATGTGAAAGTGTCTCAAGGCGTCAGAGAGTGCTTTCTTCTTTGTCTGATCCTTACTTGTCCTGGGCCTGGGGCTCTTGCTTCCTGCTTCAGCCAAAGGAACTCTGAGGTCCCCTGCCCTCCTACTCATTCTGCAGATACCTGCTCATCGTTGTCACCAAGGTCTTTATATCTGCCTGTGGGAGGTTGGAAAGACTAACCAGGAAGGGTTGCCTGTGTCAGCCTAAATGAAGAGGTAAACCGAGGCAAGCTTGAATGACTAGAAATTGAGTTTATTCAAGAATAGCAGAGGAATTACAATTTGGGAAATGCATGCTGTAGCAAGATACAGGCGGGTCCACTGAAAGTAGCTGTATTCATGGGCAAGGAGTGCAAAGAGCGGGAAGTCCAGCCTGTATCAGTTAATGTTCAGTAAGTTCATTGGCTTGAGGGTAGGGAGCGATTCTTTGCAGATGTTTATTGGTAAGGAGATAAGTCTGGATCTTCTGTAAATCAGTCATTTTCAGACATCAGTTTCTCAGTTCTTAAGTTCTGTTTTTTTCTGAGGGCACATGTGTAAGATTCTTTATTTCACATCCTCTGATTCTATTTGAAGTTGAAATCCTTTCATACCTGACACAGAGACCCAAATGACCTATTGCCAGTGGCTCTATTGCCTATGGGTATCTCCATTCCAGGAAACTTCAGGAGCAGTAAAAGGATTTCTCTTTATAGGACATAGCCCTGGAGATCTTTTTCCAAAATGGATATTCCAAGTTACTTGTCTTCTACAATGGTGATCGGAGTAAGGCCTTCAAAAGGTAAGAGTTTGAAATCCTCCTCTGAGGAAACTGATCCTGAGCTGAGAGCACAGGAACAAACACTGCTCAGCTCTTTTCTCAGGATAATTGTTTTCAACCCACAGTAAGCAGAATTTAGGTCAGACACAAGGAAAAACTTACCAACCCACAGAGCTATTTAATTGTTAAACAAAATATATTGAAAGTTACAGAAGCACCTTTTCTAAGTGCTGGGAAACAGGCTCCATTTAATGGACTGAAGTAGTTCAGGACAGTAATGACTAAAAGGAGAAAAAATTGTGCAGACACAACATATTTAAGAAACTGGCTATTTATTGATCCTTCCAGAATTTTCTTGCTTTATTTTCTAATTTTTCAAATATTTTTCTTTTTGATCCCAGTTGCCAATTTTAGTTATTCTAACTTTATATTTCTTTGGAAAGAATTCCACACACTGATTTCCCACTTCTGCATGGAATATTTTTTTTCTTAAAAAGAGAAGCCTTCTGTTTTAGTTTAACTTCTCTCTCTCTCCAAATAGATTAACCAATCCAAGAAATTTAAGCTAAGAGAATATTAATAATAATGATTATTCATTTTTATTATTATTAAAGTTATAGATAATTAGAGATTTGTAAAAAATCTAGAAGAGACAGAAGGGAAGGTAGGTGCCTAACCATAAACAGACCACACAGAAGTTGGAGTAACAAGAAGGTGGTAATGTATGGCTCCACTTTGGACTAGAAGTTCTGAAGTGAGATTTAACATACCTTACTTGAATGTCTCATGCCACTTTGCGCTCAGAGGTTCTAACATTGCCTCCCTGTTAGACCTGGCCAGTCACTGCACCAGGACCACTTGCTAGGTCCAAAGGGAAAGGCCATGGCGGAGGACAACAACTCCCACAGAAAGGCTGTGTGCACTTTTGGTGTGTCTCCCTTGACTGTGAGCCTCCCTTTGAGGTTCTTCCCCAAGGACTGCTGTTGTATTGTCTCTTAAAATTCTCTTCAAGTTCCATTTTAGATCAAAGTAAAGAAGTAGATATGCAATGCTGAAACTCATATTTATTTTCCCTTATGATTTCTAGGTAAACTTTTTCACAATTAATCTAGAAGTCTTATATATTGGTAGCTCAGGCAGTGAATGTTGCCCAACTGCACTCTAGCCTGTTCAAGCAACCTTAAATTAAGATGGCATTTGATCCCAGAGTACAGCAGTAGTTTGTGAAATTGGTAATGGAAATTTCAAGTGTCTGGCCCAGAGGAGGTATCTAAAAAACATAGTGTTTATTATAACTATTATTTTAGTATTATGATTGTTATCATCAAGGCTAGAATGTGTAATGCCAGAGGTGCTAAAGGGTTCCTCAGAAGTACACCCAGGTCTGGTGCTTAAGAACTGGGGGCAGGATGGGGCTGGCAGTATAAGAATGGACCCAACCTTTTACCTGACTCTGAAAATGTGTCCCTGATGGTAGAAGAGTTTTACCTCTGCTGATAAAATGATCCTTTTCTTTTTTGTTTAGCTTCTACTCTTTTCAACCCAGCTTGAAGGGAAAAAGCATCACAGAGGACCCCCTCAATCTAAGGTAATGGTGTGAGAGGAGCCCAGTTGTGCTCTCTGGGTATAGTTCTGGCTTTGCTTTGATTTTCTTCATCTACCCAATCCTACTTTAAAGTTGTCGTGCTAAGAGCACATCATTCTGCCTTCCCCTTTTCTTCTCTTTCACCCACATACTTCCTTGTTCTCCTCCTGGAGTTTCTTCTGCCAATTACACCCCTAAAACAGACTAGAAGTCCCACATGCTCTGTGGCTTTGTCAGACAAAAATGGCAGGAAGCAGCCCTCTACCCATGGTGGGTGGGGCAGATTGCCAAAGAGGTGTCAACATCAGGCCTTTAAGAGGAAAGGGGTGTGAGCATTCTAGGTCTGTCCTTCCTACAAGAAACTCTCAAAAAGCTCGGAACCTAAATTAATGTATGGTGGTGTGCAAATCAGATTTAATTTATGAATCTATGACATGGAGTGTCTTTCTTAGGAAATGAATGCTTACAGCCCTTCACAAGGACCCCCTTTACAAGTACCCAGTTCTCCAGAAGGCCAATTTTGATCAGTAGGTGCTTTTCTTTCCATTAAATGAGAATAGAAGAAGATAATTGCTGATTTTCTTCAGGAGCATGTGGAGATAGGGGGAGAGGGATGTCCACAAGAGAGGTCTTCAAAATATTTGTACTGATAATAAAATAAGGGTCACCAAGTCATTCAAAATTACTTATCGATAGTTTGTTATATGTGGTGTTTGCTGCTTGACAGAACAACAAGCAGAATATTCAAAATTTTCCCTGTCTTTATTGAGTTTACATTCTCATGAGAAAGATTGACAGAAAACAATTTAAATGGGTAAAGTATAAAGCATATTAGATAATAAGTATATGTATAAAAAACAAAGTAGAAATTAGATAGAGGTAGAGATTAATCTTCGACTTGGTGAGGGAAGCCCTTACAAAGAAGTAATATTTGAATTAAGACGTGAACAAAGTAGAGAAACAAATTGTGCAGATAACTGGGGAAAGAGCATTTCAGGCAGAGGAAAGAACAGAACAAAGATACTAGGGGTATTATGATGGGCTTGACTGGGGCCAGGGAAGTGAAAGAAACAATGGGGCTAGTTCATATAAGCTTTAGGTGCTCACAGTAGCAGCACTGAATTTTTCCTCAGAATAATTAGGTGTATTGGAAGAATAGTGTGACTAACATATTTTAAAAGGCTCACCTGGCTGCTGTGTGGAGAACAAACCACAGTGAGACAAAGTTGGGGCTGGGAGGCTAGTTAGGAAGCTGAGAAATGATCGCTTAGAACCAGGGAGTGGCCACAAAGATGATGTGATGTGCTCAGATTATGGATGGGATTTGAAGGTACATCTCATGGATTTGTTGACAAATTAAGTGTGAGGTATGTGTGTGTGAGATAAAAAACTTAAGAATAAGACAAAAGATTTAAATTAGAGCAATTGGAAAATGAAATGAGGAAGAGCACATGAAGAACAACTTTGGGAGTGTTGTGATGCCAGGAGCTCAGTTTTAGATATGTTAACTTTGAGATTCCTGCCAGACATGCAGGTAGAGATGTATTATTGGCCATTGGGATATATAAATTTGGAGTTCAGGGAGAAGTCCAGGTAAGTAGTAAATTTGGAATAGTATTTAAAGCATGAGATTGGATAAGATCACCAAAAGAATGAGTACATTTGAACAAGAGGTTTAAGGATTATGTCCTGGGGCATACCAGCCTTTAGGAGTTAAGGCCATAATGGGAAGCCAGCAGAAGAGACTGAGAAGTTGTAGCCAGAAAAGCAGGAAGAACTGCAGGTGTGGAAGATGTTTGGGAGTCAAGTAGTGTTTCAAAGAAGGAATAGTTAAATGTTGTTGGTAGGCTAAACAAAATAAGAACTGAGAAATGACCATTGAACTTTGCTATATGGTGGTCACTGATGACCTTCAAAAGACCCATTGGAGTCAACAGAAGCTCCCTGTTATTCCAGGCAATAACCCTTTACTTGGTAGATTATGGGAAGTCCTGGAAGTCCTGGTGATGATCTAGGAGGCCTGGGCTTCAGGGGGCCCCTGGAGGTGAAGGAACTGTTGACTAACTGGAATGGATGTATTTCAATAGTTCAACAACAGTACAACCATAATTGTGTGTATAAACTGAATATTAGTCCTGGTGATCTCACATAAGCCTAATCTTCACACTTGGCTTTCTCTGCAATGTTTCAGTGCAAATGGTAGAAAGCCATTTCAAACTAGCCAAAGCTGAGTCATCACTTCATATATCTGAAGGCCAAAAAAGGTCTGATTCCAGGCTTGCTGGATCTCTGGGCTCAGTAAGCTCTCAGGACACTGTGGCTCTCCATCTCACAGTGAAGATTTCCCTTGGATTGGCTCCCTTCTCAGCATAAGGGCATCAATACCCCTAGCAGCTCCAGGATGATAGTCACATAGGAATTCTACCACACCAGGAATGCTCTGTCTCAGTAATTCTGGAAAAAATCCCAAAAGTGATTTTCATCTGCCTAAATTGGGTTAGTGCCTATCCCAGAATCAATCAAGTGCATTCATAGGCTAGGTCAAGGTCATGTGCCCACTCACCTTCTGGGAGTGGGGTCAGTCCCACCCAACACATAGACCACACTAAGGGGAGGTGGTTCCCTAAGAGAATCAAGATTTTGTTATCACAAGAGGGGTAAATACTGAGGTATCAGCAAAAGCAGGTAACTATCCACTGCTCCATGCTGAGAGCTCCCCCAGAGACCATAGCACTCACGGGTTATATGTTAATTTTCTCTCTCCCTAGAACTTCTCCTTGCATCAAGTCACTTCACTGAACTCCATTTGTTTCTTCACTTTACCCTCTTATAAATGTGTTATGTCTATAATATCACTCAGTGGTGATATAACTGTCTCTACAGCTATGAAAGGCATGCTATTCATTCCTATTCTATTCTTAGAATCTTGGAGGTTATTTGCCCAACAATGTATACCATCATTCACACAGGCAAGCTTCTAAATTTCTGCTCCAAACAGAGAGGGAGCAAATGGAGGAAAAGCAGAGGGAAGAATGCCTAAGAGGAGCTATACCATGGCTATGGCTTAGTCTGGTTGTCAGTACCAAAATGACTGCAGAGATAATTCTCACCCTAGTGATGAGATTTGACAAAATGAGTAAGGCCCAGCTGAACGTTGGTCCTAGGCTCTGAGACCACCCACCTAAGCAGCCTCAGCATGCGGCAAGGCTGTACTGCAACAACCAGCCATGGGCTTTTTGGGATCAAATTGATTTAGTCTTATGTAGGTGCTCAATAAATTGTAATTGCTTTGCTTAGTTTTAGAATCACTGCTGTGTATTTTGGGCATGTTTATGGAGCAATTTATTAAAAACGGATGGCTGTCTATGCTGTCAGCTCATTTGCATTTCTCCTTTCCAGCCCGTAGTTTGCCTTCAGAAGTTTCAGAGTGGAAAGGCAGTGGTGGCTTCAAGCCTTAAAAAGCTTGGCTTGCCATTGCCCCCTCTGTGAAATAAACTTGACTATTTTTTTAAAATCTGGATTACTAAGGACAATTCCCAATCCATACAATGAATCTCAGAAAATGCCTAACTTAAATTTGGATACTCCAAGGATCATGAGCTTCTCATCTTTGAAGATGCATGGTCCATTCAGATGGTTTTCAATTGGCCCAAGATGCTTGGGCTGTGCTATAGGTTTTTGTATCTCCAACCTCCAGCTCTTGATGACTATTTTAGTCCCTCTGGAGTCCATGCTCCACATATGGGAAACCAGAGGTTTTGGGAATCAGAGTTTTGCCTAGAATTTCGGTGAAATGGTAGCCTTCCTAACTGAATTTTAAGGAGGTTCTGTGGGCCTGGATATCAAGCAGATAATATTTGCAAAGGCTAGATGAACCTGGAATCTGTACTACACCTGTGTCTTTCTATGGTACAAGTCCAGACCATCTTGAAGGCAGCATTATCACATATCTGTGGGGTGCTAGGCTCTGCAAGCATACAAAGGCTTCTAACATAAAACCAGCTAGACCCCTTGGACAGCCAGAAAGCTCCACAATGTTATACACAGGCAGGCACTGCTGAGAATGATGGGGACTAGTCAGAAAAGTAGAAAAAATAGCTGAAGTTACAGGGAAAGGGCAGCTAGTTTGTAAAGTACACGTGAATAAGGACACATACTTACACACAGGGCTGGAAACAGCTTTAAAATTAAAGGTACAAAGATCTTTTAAAAATTCCTCCAGAATTTCTCTAAAGGAGAAAAAAGTAGATACTCTAATTGTCCTGAAACTAAAAAAGCAAACAAATAAACTACAAGAAAAAAACCATTGTGCTGAGTTACATCTTTTTTCAGTGACAAATAACAACAGAGGGTTTTAAAAAACTTTTTCCCCCCAGAATATATTTTGACTTGGCATTGAATATAAAATGTGCCCTTGTCTAAAGAATAATGGGTACCAAAGAAGTCAATTTCATTTTTTTGATAAAATATGAAAAAGATCACTGCAGAATATAATTTTTCATGTCAGTTCTCTGAAAAAGTAGGACCCTAATAGTTGGACTTATTTCTGTACAGACATTTTTTGGAAATGCTAGCATAATGTGGCTCAGTTATATTGCTTCTCAGTGATCTCAGTTCATACTGAACCCAGAGTTTATAAAACTCAGAGAATATACGAAGCTAGGATGCCTGTCTGGTTCTCCCTCTCTCAAGTCCATTACACATAGCACACATCTTAGAATGTGCTAAAGGCAGCTTTCCACAGCTGTGGAAAGTTCTGAAATGCTCATTGGATATGTTATCAAGGCAACTGTGTTCCTGGGCTAGAGGAAGCATTTGAGTGTGAGGTGGTGCCTATATTTGGGGACGGACTTGACGTATCTGGGTGTTTGTAATTTCTGATGAGTTCTCTCAATTGTATAGCTTACTTAAATATAATGTTTAGAATAAAATTTATTTTGGGGGACATAAAGTTGTAAGTTTAGTGTTGTCAGAATTGTCTTGATTATTTTTGAAAAATAATGAAAGACAAAAAACTTAGGAAACCAACCAAAAGCAGCTATGAATTCCCATAAGAAGACCTTCCACAATAGTCAACCACACCCTAGAGACATCACTGTTGACAGTGTGGAGGCTAAAATTCAAGTCCTCTTTTTCCCCACTTCCGCTCCTCAGTTCTACTCCCTTGAGATCAATACTGCTGGCCAACTGGGAGGTTAAGAATCCGTATCACATGTGATTATTTGTAAAGAGAGCCTCAGCTTCATCACTGAGTGCAGAAACATGCTTATAGGCTCCTTGTACAGGACAGCCCTGGGAGAGCAATTGTAGAAACTATACAACTCAGACTCAGGTCCACAGCAGAGGTGAGCTAAACCATCTGGTGGGATGACTAATGCTCAGCATTTAGAAGCTTTCACATGGTTGGTTCAAGGGGCCAAAAATAGCAGAGTCTGGTGACCTCAGTGAGCTCTTCCTCGGTTATGCTTAGACCTTGGTTTTGGGACCTCGCTGGGTTAGTCTTTGTCATTCTTGCTCATGTTTTCTCTTAGCTCTATCCTTAGCCGTTACCACAGACTCATTTCTAGGTAGAAGCCCAAATTAAGCCCCACTCTCAGCACCAAGCTTGGCCCCTCTGTTCTCTCAGCTCCACTTAGTCATGTTTCCATGGGGGTAGGAACAGGGTGCATAAATCCAAAACTATGAAGAAAGAAATTTGCTGGTTCAAGGCTTGCCCACCCACGTGCTATTTGCACCCAGCTACCTCAAGAAAACCTGGGACATGGATAGAGAAGCCAAGCATTTTCTTCATTTTAGCAACTGTTTCAGGAATCTTCGAGGATGTGATCAACAGTGGATAATTTAGATTAGTCAGGTGAACTCAGGTGAAGGTGCTCTTTCTCCTGAAATGCCTTAGTTCTTTGGGATGGTTGAGGAGCTTTAAGTTTGCTGTGGCTACTCATAAATTAGCACTTGACTCACATATGAAGATCTGATATTGCTGCATCTGGTTGTAAGATTGCCTTTAATTTTAAAAATTTTAAAATAACTACAGATTTATAAGTAGTTGCAAACATATAGAGTCTCCATGCATCCTTTATTTAATTTCCCCCAAGGCTTGTATCTTATGAAACTTAATACAATTTCAAAACTGAGAAGTTGACATTGCTACAACATGTATGCAGTTTTTTTTGTCATTTTATCATATTTGTAGGTTTGTGTAACCACCACCACCACCAATATACATGATCATTTTTATCATCACAAAGATATCTTTTGTGCTACTACTTTGTGGTCATACCCACCACCTACCATCCCTTATTAACCTTAAAGCCTGGCAACCACAGATTTTATATTTCTATCATTTTGTCATTTAGAAAGTGTTCTCTAAATGGAATCATAGAGTATCTGACCTTTGGAGACTGGCCTTTTTTACTTAGAATGATGCCATTGAGATCCATCCAAGTTGTTATATGTATCAATAGTGTGTTCCTTTTTACTTCTGAGTAGTATTCCATGGTATGGACATACTGGAGTTTGTTTAACATTTGCCTATTCAGGGAAATTAGGTTGTGCCTAGATAGTGCCATTGCAAATAAAGACTACACCCATCCCTCTATTTATGCAGATTATTCATTCCACATGTCTTTTTCTTTTATGCAGAAGAAAACCATGTAAAATGAGTCTACCAGTACAAAAAAAATTCTAAAGAAATAGGTCAACATAAGTGAAAAATATTTATTTCACATATTTTTACAGAAAAATTGTTATTGAAAATTCAAAAAAAAATTATTCACTGTTGACATTTGTGCTGTAATCCAAAGCGATCAACTTCCTCTTTTTAATTGGCACAAAGTCCTTATCTTTAATATTGAAATATTTGGAAGTATGTATCTGTAATTGAATTATGACACAACTGGTGTGTCATGTCAATTTCTACAGCTATCTAACAGTGATTTAACATTTTTTTATTAGTTTGAACTGTTACTGATCTTGGTGCAACAATCAATTTTCAAATGTCCAAGTGATAATTGTGTGTTAGTATCAGTTCTTTGTAGGTTACTAAGTTAAGCTATTGTTTTTACAAAGAATAATCGACAATAATGAAAATAAAAAAGAAAGAACCACATAGAATGAGACTGTGTAAATGGAAACCATATATAAAAAGTCCACTAAATGGGGAGAGGGGGTAGAGGGAGGAGGGAATATTTACCGCATATAAGACAAACTCATGTGAAAAACACACTGCATGAATTGAGGGATGGGTGTATTTACATTTAATGTACATTGTTCAAATGTTAGGACAGAAGTCTGCCATTTTATTTTTCTTATTTTTCTCCCTGTTGTTTGTTTCTCTAATTTCTTTTTCCTTCCTAACTGTGCACTACTGAAAGATTTGTTTAAATTCTACTTTGATTTGCCTATAGTATTTTTGAGTATATTTCTTTATATAAATTTTTTGCATATATTTTAGTTGCTCAAGGTATTCTTTATATATATCTTACCACAGGAGGCTGGTATTGAGATTTTACCAGTTTAACTGACCATAAGTCTTTTAAGTCTAAAGTCTCATTTTAAATTTTTAATTGTCTGTAGTTTATATCTATTATTTTCTTAAATATTTTATTTATAGACGTTTAAAAAAACACCACATATTTACAGCTAAGAGAAGCAAATTGAGTTTAAGAAGCAAGTCAGTGGCTTAGCCAGCGCACCAGAGATCCTGGTTTCCAGAATGTTCCCCTTGCCACTCTGTTTCTTCTCCTGAGGGCTTTTCTTCTTTAGAGTTGTTTCTTCTTGTTAGCTGTTTAGTCTTCAAATTTTTGCCATAAGCTACTCTAGGGAGACGTTGAGCGTATCCTGGGGATAGAGACAGGAGAAATCAAGGCAATTACTCCAGGTCACAGAGGCAAAACACAGAGGTCACATGGGGGTCACCAGGTTATGCCAGACTTCCAGAGAGATTGGTGACTGGGTTAGAATAGGGCTTTCATTCTATTCGAGAAAAGAGGAACCCTATAGTTTATAATGTGAAAAAGAAATATGCTAGTCCCACTGAACTCACGGGTATCTCTCAGTGCTTTTCTATTGACTACTATAAAATTTGCCATAAATACAGAAAAGTCTTTATTAAAATTTTTTTTAAAGCTTTCCTAAAGCTATCTTTCTGATCCCTTCATTTTTGGCAGCTTGAAGGTGTGAGTGAGTGGTATAGAGAAGGTTCTCTGCTATTTGAAGATTGCCTTTACCACTATTATTTATGCCAGAAGATCTAGTATGAATAGGGACACTATCCAAAGTTGTATTTCAGCTTTGAGATGCATCAAGCTCCAGTTCTTAGAGAAAACTGACTTCATTTGAGTATTCACTCTGTGTTCTATATGCTTTAGATGCAGAGTGACCCTTGGAGTTGGGGCCCTGTTATTCCCACTTTACAGATGAGGGAACCCAAGCTAAGTAAGGTACCCAGGGAGATGGCAAGTAAGAAGAGCTGCCCTGAACCTAGATCTGGCCAACTGCAGAGTCTTTGACTTTCTTTCTGACAGGCCAGCTTGAATACCACATGTCCCTGATCTCTAACATCATGTTCAGACAATGACATTCTGCCCTCAGACAATGACATTCTGTCCTGTCTTCTTTCAATGGGTCTTCCCAACAGGTTGTACAAGGCAAGCCAAACTTTTGCCATTAGATACAGTTTGCACACCTAGCACAGTGCCTAGGAAGGTATTTTTAAAAATGTTTTGACTGTATCTAACCTGAAACTATTCTTTAATTACTCCTGCAAGAGTCTAGAAAAGCATTGGTCATAATAAGATGGGAGTATAACCTCATTCATTCACAGCCAGTCAAGGGTTTGAATGTTGAGTCTAGAGAAAGCTCTTAGAGCAAATTATACAAGCAGAGATAAGAGACAAAGATAGTACTGCTCTGAGCTTTAAATACTTGCCAATACTTAATGAATGATAATATCTGCTTATCTCTGTGGACCAGTTTTGTTCCCTTCCCAAGAATAAATGTCTGTGTGCCCTCCTAGCTACCCATGTCTGTGATTTCTGTACTTTGAAGCATTTTCATAGAACAAAATCCACATGTGGGAGTTAGATATTAGTTCTGAAATGCATGATAATGAGACTAAGAGTGTGCAAGTAAGAGTAAGAGTGTCATGGGCTGCAGGCAGGAGAGTTCTGGAGCAGAAGTGAGATGGATAGCCCTTTCCTGACTCATTGTGACTGTTTGTGTAAGTGTGAGCATGCAGAGAAGAGAGAAATGTGTGGAATGGCAAAGAACTAAATGCCTTTCAATCAACAAAATCATAAGCCAAGAAGATAGGGAAAGGTATTTTATGGGCTTGGCTGAAAGAACTGTAGCAGTGATGGGATAATCTCTCAATTTGCTGTGGATGCAGCCCATTGTCATCTTCCCTCCCGCCCCTTTACTCTTTCTGCCTCATGGTTGCGATCCCAGGTCACCTCCAATCTTCCTGGGACTCCTTGGCCATGGAGTTGGGTGAGACCAAGTTGGAAAAGATGGCCTTTCTTGGTGTTGTCATGGCCATATTCTTGATTCTGTTCAGTTTTTCCCGGGCCTGTTGGCATTTTCTCAGGCAAGGCCCACAGAGATCTTTCTCCTCCACCAGATGTAAGTTTTCCAATCTCTTGATAGAATCTATGAATGAATCTGACTCCTCCCCCTTAGGAAAGGGGTTTCTCTGTGTGTTGAGCTTTTTCAACTTGGGGAGCTTAAAAATGCTAGTGGGAATGGTGGTGAGCAGGTTGTCGTGGAGTCCCACCTCATGGAGCTCCTTCAGTGCACCCAGTGTGGTGGGCACGCTGTCTAGATGGTTCAAGCCTAAATTCACTGTGCGAATATTCTTGAGTTGGTTGAGCTCAACAGGCAGCCCATTGGTGGTCAGCCTATTGTTGCTGACATTGAGGTAGAGCAGACTGGTCATCTGGCCAATGGACTCTGGGAGCTTGTCGATGTAGTTGCTGTGCAGGTCCAGCCACCTCAGGTTCTGGAACTTGGAGATTGAATCGGGAATCTTCCTGATCATATTCCGGCTAAGATCGAGCTCATCTATATCATTGAGTCTCAGAATACACTTGGGGAAGTTGGTAATTCCCATTTTGCTCAAGTCAAGGCGTTTTTTCCCATCAAATGTGATTTTGATACAATTCTTGGCCACACTGAGGGTGATCTTCTTGCCTTTAGGGCCTTTCCCGCTCTTGGCCATGTTCTTTAGTAAGGGAATATGTTTGAAATATGTTGTTCTTATTGGTTGGTGATCAGTTTGAGGAAAGGTCCCATGAAATTGCTAGAAGATAAACTCTGATAAGAGGAGAAAAAAAAACAAGTTAGGAGATGACATGAGGTTACTAGACTGCCCCCAAATTATAATGCTTTGTTCTCTAATAGTTTAAAAGGAAAGCAGAAAGTGGAAAGAAATTAGGGCATCAGCAGAAGTAACCTTACCAAAGACCTTCAGAAACTTGAATACTCTCCTCAGACCTCAGTATTTCTAGATGTGAAATGGAGGTACAGGGTTAGCCTGAAAACTTCTTAATGCCCCTGAGGCTATGCCATCCCTAACTTATGAATCTCTCCATTGTCCTGGACTTTCACATAATCCCCTTTCACCCCGCCCAAGGGTACATGTGTGTATGCGTATGAGTGTTTTCTTGGATATCTGCCACTTCCTAGACCTTCACACAAATCTAGTATTTTTTAAATGTTATCCCATGGGTTCCTATGGTGGGACTGCTGAGTTCTCAAAAGCAACACAGTCATGATATGAGGGAATAAGGTGGTAGTTAAGAATGACTTAACTGCCTACAGTTTCTGTACTCCTATCTCTCTTCACCTCTGAATCCAGAGGAGCTAGTCAAGCTTTCACTACTATAACTGCAGTGCAACTAGAGCAGCACAGAAAAGTCTTTCACTCAACCCACAAGTAAGAGGATGTCCATGAGCATGGAGGAGGCCAAGGTTGAACTTAAGTGCCTGGCAGAACTTAAAAGAGAATGCTGCCTTTTTTCATCTCCTGTTCCTTGCATTTTCTCCTCTCACATCCTTTACACTGAAATTCTACTATAGACATTTGTGCACAGATAGGTGTGATAATAGTTGTGATTGCAGCCATACAGAGAAGTAGAATATACAAAGTGATGGGTAGATTCTGGCATTAGGTGCTTAGCTTAGAAGTCTTGCTCTGCCACAACAATTTTCTTAAATTTTCAGTGTCTCAGTTTCCTCATTTGTGAAAAACAGCTCTTTTATATGGCTTTTAGGGAATGTAAATTAACTAACTATAAAGCACTCACAATAGTGCCTGGCATATAGTAAATACTTAATTAACATTAACTATAAAATATATTAGGAACTTTTGAACATTTTGACTTTAATCATCAGCAATACAGCATTGTAAAGAGAAGAAGACTGAGGCTCATGTGTAAGAAAGGTCTACAACTAAGAAGAAGATAAAACCTGTACTGTCATGTTCTAGAAGCTCTCTTTTTTTTTTTTTTTTCTAAACTTGGTGCCTCATGCCATCTAATTTTCTCTTCCGGATCAAGTTCCCAGACAAGTCTATCAGGAGACAAATGCTTTCAGTGCCTCCATTTTCCCACAGGGATAGGGGGCAGAGGTGCCTACAGTTTCTATATTTCATTATTCAAGCCCTTTATCAGAAACCAAGTTTATATAACATATGGAGCTCCAGCAATCAGGCTGTTTTCTTCATACAATAATCACATGTTTTCCTCATATAATAATCCTCAGTGTCAAAGGGAAGTAGGTAAAAGTTGCCCTCCATGTGCTTAGTATAAAATTCCTGCCACTCCTAGCAGAGGTTCCCACCCTGTGACGGTCCTACTGGATCAGATCCTCCTGGGATGGATGGAGATCACCAGAGTAAACCAATGAGAGTATCTCAACTTTCAGCAGCATTGATGTTCCTTTGAGCACAACTTGTAAGCTGAACCTATTCTTTAAAAACAATGGACCAACCACATTTATGTATAATTGGCTGGTTACCAAAGATAATACTGTATTCACTAGTATTGAAGTTACTTTATTATATAGCTCTGAAGAACCAGACAAGATAAAGCAGCTTAAAAAGAAAAGCTGGGGTTCTAGTTACAGTTGCTATGAAGTACACTCTGTCCATCTTATCCATTGAATGCAACTCAAGACCTTAGACAGACTGCATTGAGCAGCAGTCTGAGGATGCTGAGGATAAATAGTATCATATAGGTTGGAGAAGTAATGTGAAAGTAAGACCAACTTTACATGGGGAAAGGGGAGGACAGAAAGAGTTCTAAGAAAAGCCTCTCTCTCTGACCAAAAATAGGAAAGAGGGACTTTTAGAGTCAGGGAGGGTGAAGGAGATCTACTATTTTTTCCTTTTGTTTTTTTCATTCACTCCTGCCTCAGCCCCAGGCAGTCCTGTATCACTGGAGTCATCCAGGCAGGCACCCAAGACTATGGGGGAAGAGAATTATTGTCTCTGCCCAAACTGTTGTCCCAAGAGCAAGGAGTTTTCTTTTTTCTCTCTATCCTTCTGTCACATGGCCCTGGAGCCAGAAATAGTCGAAGGAACTAAATTCTAGATTTAGAAAACAAAATTCTATCCAGAATACTAAGTGTGTGTGTGGTGGTGGTGGTGGTGGTGGTGGTGGTGGTGGTGGTGGTGGTGGTGGTGGTGGTGGTGGTGTGTGTCTGTGTGCAAGCATGTGCGGGGGAGGATGTGTATTCTGAGAGCCACAAAATGCTGGGAAGATTGCAAAGAGGAGGGAGTTTAATAAACATGTATATGAACTCCTGGATGTACCATGAGATGCTTTTGCATGGATAAAACCCTGAATAGGGTCTTCAGTACCTAATTCTAAATCCAGAACCCAAAGACTTTGAGAATTGAGCTAAGAGATAAATTCAAAGCACACTCAGAGACATAATCTTTTAAAGGACTGAAAGCAAACAAACTGTCAACTAGACAGTGAATAAAGGTGTCCTTTATGAATAAAGACAAAATAAAGACATTATCAGATGAATGGAAAATGAAAGAATTTTCCATTAGCTGAGCTGCTATAAAAGAAATGCTAAAGGAGATTCTTTAGATGAAAGGGAACCAATACTATAGAGAAATTTGGGTTTGAAACTAAAGGAAGAGCAATGGAAATGGTAGATTTCTGGTACATATAATAGGCTATTTTTCTCCTCTTAAGATTTAAAATATTGGTGATTGTTGAAAGCAAAATTATAACATTGTCTAATGGGGTTTTCAATGTATGCAGATGGGATAGATATGACAACTACAACATCATGGGGGAAGCTAACAAGACTTATATGATAAGTAAGGTTTTTACATTGCTTTCAAAGTGGTAAAATATTAATTTTAACTAGGCTATGGAAAGTTAAGTATATATATTTAAATCTCCAGAGCAACCATTAAAGCAATATACAAGGACATAGAAAAAGTAAATGTATAGATTTAAAAATGTTTTTAAATATAATGATAAAAGTATAATCATATATATAAATAATATATATCAATATAATTATAATTATATATACATAAATATAATTTATATTTAAAATATATAAATTAACAGTAGAAAAATTAAAATAATCAAAAAAAGCTGTAAAAGGGAAATGGAAGAAACAGAATATAACTATTAAAATGGCAGAGCTAAATTTAAATATATCAATACTGATATTAAATGAAAGTGATCAAATACATCAATTAAAAGCATAATTATCAGAATGAATAATAAAAGAGAGTCAATTATATGCCATCTAATAAATAAACAAAGTAAGTTAAACTAAAAGAATGAGAAAAGATGTACTATGCAAATACTAAAGAAAAACTGGAGTGACTTTATTAATATCAGTATAGACAAAGTAGATTTCAGAAAATGAAAATTTACCCGAGATAAGAAGACTACTACATAATAAAAGGGACATTTTACCAGGAAGGTATAAAAATTCTAAATGTATACATACTTAACAACAGAGCATTGATATAAATGAAGCAAAAACTGATAAAACTGAAAGAAGAAATGAAAAAATGTATAGCGTTAGAAATGCCAACACTTGTCAATAATTAATGATACAATTAGAAAGAAACTCAGCAAAGAACAGTGTTGCTCAGCCTCAGCTCCATGGACATTTGTGGCCAGATAACTTTTTGTTGTTGGCAGGGGTAGAGTGCTGATGGGGGTAGGGGGTGGAGGCCTGTCCTGTGCATTGAAGGATGTTTAGTAGCAGAAGATTCTATCTACTAAACACAAGTAGCTCTGTCCTAGTTATAATAACAAATAATGTCTCTAAATATTGCCAGCTGTCCACAAAGAGCAAAATTGCCTCCAGAGAACCACAGATACAGAAGAACTGAACATTACCATAAACAAACTGGATCTAATTGACATTTATAAAACACTCTACACAGACATAGAATACATATTTTTTTCTCAAGTGCACATACAGCATTCACAGATATAGACTATATTATTGGTCATGAAACAAACCTTAACAAATATGTTCTTAACAAAGAATGTTCTCTAAAAATAATGAGATTAAATTAGAAATCAATATCAAAACTATAACTGGAAAACCTCTAAATAGTTAACAGTTAAAACAACAACAACAACAACAACACATATTTACACATAATCCATGAATCAAAAAAATCTCATGGAAAATTAGAAAATATTTTGAACTGAACAAAAATAACACAACATATCGAAACTTATGGTTTGCAACTAAAGTAGTATTTAGAGGGAAATTTGTAGCCTTAAGTGTTCACATTGGAAACATTTAAAAAAGTAAGACAGGTCTCAAATCTATAATATAAACCTCTACTTTATGAAACTAGTAAAAAGGAGCAAAATAAAACTAAAGTATACACAGAGAGGAAATAATAAAGACAAGAGCAGAAATCAACAAAATTGAAAGGAGAAAGATTATAGAGAAAATCAGTGAAACTGAAACTATTTTTTTGGAGTGGGGGAAGGCAACTCTCACAGATTGCAAGGAACTTATCAGCTTACAATCTTTTATTTTATTACTATTATTGATTTTTTTATGCCTACAGCACCTGGTCTCCCTAGATGGTCTCCCATTCAAGTACTAACCAGGCCCAACCCTGCTTAGCTTCCAAGATTCGAAGGGATCAGGCATGTTCAGGGTTGCATGGCTATAGACTTCAAACTGTTTTTTTGAACAATAAATAAAATTGAAGGTCTCTAGCCAGACTAACAGTGGGGAAAAAAAGGAAAACAAAAATTATAAATATCAGTAATTAAAAAGAGAATGTGACTAAAACCCCATAAACATTAAAGGGATATCTAGAGAATAGTACAAACAACTCTAGAAAAATTTAAAGTTGACTACAAACTAAAATCTGACATATGAAGAAATAGATAACCCATAGAGACCTACATTTGTTAAAGAGACTGAAATCATAGTTGAAAAGCTTACCCAAAAAACTCTAGGCTCAAATGGTTTTAGTGGCAAATTCTACCAAACATATAAAGATGACAACAGCAATTTTATACTCTTTTTCAGAAAACAGAAGAAGGAGCTATTCCTATTTTCTGAGGCCAGTATTATCATGTTACTAAAATCACATTGGAAAATATAAAGAAAGAAAACTATAGACCAATATCCCTGATAACACAGACGCAAAAATCTTCAACACAATCAATTGAATCCAACAATATATAAATAGAATAATACATGCCAACCAAGTGAGAATGCAAGTTGATTCACTATGCAGAAATCAATGTAATATAGAATATTAACAGATTCAAAGAAAAAAATACATGATAATATCAACTGATGCTGAAAAAAAAAACACATGACAAAGTTTAATATCTATTCATGATGAAAACTCTCAGCAAACCAGTAATATAAAGGCTCTATTTAAACCTTTTAAAAGGTTTTCACACACACAAACGCACACCCACATATATACTCATACACACACACAATGCTACATAGGCACATCATACTTGGTGATGGATTGAATGTTTTCCCTCCTAAGTTTGAAAACAAGACAAGTAGGTAAACTCTTGTTAGCCCTATTTAATATTATACTAAAAATTTTAGCCATTGCAATAATGCAAGAAAAATAAAAGTCATACAGATGGGAAAGAATGAAATAAAACTATGCCTACTCATAGATCTGTCTGCATAGAGAATCCTACAGAATTTAAAAAACACTCTTGGAACCAATTACTGGGTTTAGCAAGTTTGCAGGATACAAGGTTAACACAACCCCCCTCCCATTGAATTTTTATATACTAGTAGTGAGCAATTTGAAACTAAAATTTTAAAAATAATAATGCTCCAAAATTAAAACACTTGTGTATTTCACACAAATAACAAAAATGTGCAGGATTTCTATGAAAAAAATTATAAAACACTGATGAAAGAAAGTAAAGCTCTAAATAAATGGAGAAATATACCATGCTCTTGAGTTGAAAGACACAATATAATTAAGACATCAATTCTTCCCAAATTAGTTTAAAGGTCAATGTGATACAAATAAAAATCTCAGCAAGGTTATTTGTAAAAATGAATAAACAGATTCTAAAATTTATATCGAAAGAAAAGAAACTAAAATCCAAAATAACTAATAAAAAAGATGGAGAATCTTTTCTTCCAAATTTTAAAACTTACATAACTACAATATGTGGTAATGGTGAAGGGACAGATATATAAATAGGTGAAATAGAAAACAGAGTCCAGAAATAGATATACGTAACTATGGTCAATTAATTTCTGACAAAAGTTCAAAGAAAATTCAATGGAGAAATGATAAACTTTCAACAAATAATGTTGAAACAATTGGTTACCCATGTGCAATTCAAATAAAAAAAAAAGATGGTCTGATCACATATTTATTGATGACTGCTCCTCATGGTAGGGTTGCCAGATTTATAAGATAGTCAGTTACATTTGAGCTTGAGCTAAATAATGGATAGTTTTAATATATATATGTCCCAAATTTTGCATAGTATTTTTTTATGACAACTCTATCCCACAGGCCTGAACAAATACTAAAGTTTCCTTTCCCATGACCCTTATTAGTCCTTTGGGACTAATTTAAGCCAAGTTCATATGCTTATTTCTGCATTTATTCATTTGTTTACTCATTCAGTAAGTATATTGAGAGCCAAATATGTACGGGCCCCTGTATTACACAAATAAGCAAAAAACATGGCCAGACCCCAAGCTCAAAGAGCTAGAATCTAGATTGTTACTGATGCTGGCTGCCAGAGTCTCCTGAGCACTCCAAAACCTGGACTGTCTTTTGTAGTTCTTATGTTTAAGATAAATTTCAGCTCAGAGAAGCCAAACACAACAAGCAAGGGTTAGAGGAGAAGGGAAGGATGCTCCCAGTAGACTAGTGATCCAGCCAGTTTAGTGAAGCTGAGCCTGCTTTCCACAGCCCACCCACACCAAGATAAGAAGCCCTCCCAGCTCTGATAAATGATGGGGAGGAAGCAGCATGGAGCTATCTACAGAATACTTCCCTGTTAAGAAGTTTTTCTCCACCAGAAACTTTGCCTCTCAGCCTGCTCATTAATCATATGCCAAGTAGGGAATGGCTAGGATAATGTACTCCACCTCCTCATCAGTGTGTTTGGGTCCCCATGCCAGATGGAACATGATAGACATCCTCTATGCTTCTTAGGGCCACCATACCTGGCTGGGCCCTTGCTTTTGGTGTGTTATGTTGCTCAGTGTCCATTCTAGAGTCCTAAGTTGCTGAGAACCACTAGAAGGAGACCAGTGAGAGGAGCCTGCAAAGACCGGAGACATCCCTTCTCTCACTCAACTCTGTATGTTTAGCATCCTGCCCAGGCCTGCCTATTAGTAGGAGAGTAAATATTGACAAAAGAAGCATGAAAAGGACGATCTTTGGTACAACTAAAACTAGTTAGATGGCCTGTTATTATCAACTTACAGAGTCCTTAAATGTAAGAGTGGAACCAACCCACAAAAGGGAAGCTGATAATTATAGAAGAAAGATATAAATAGATAAATGGACAGACTGATGGACAGGGGGATTAATGGATAGACAAATAGTAGATTACATTTCACATGAACAGCTGAGAAGCCCAACTATCAGAAGTTCCTAAATATACTACTGTGTCTTGTCTTATACAATTGGTTTCTATACTTTGGAAAAACTAGACCAGTTCATTTAACTTTAATTTCTAATTACTTTTTGATCTAGTCACTGCGAATCAAACAGCATGGTGGGACACCCCATGGATATCTAAATTAAAAATGTAATGGCAATCTATATTTTGATGGCATCAAAATATTTGCAAGCATTTTCAGTTGTAAGATTGTTACCATCACTATGATAATAGAATTTATCTGGTGCTTCATGCTCAAGTATCTTTATATTTTTAAGACTGACTTTGTGTCTATCTGATATCTTTAAATATCTTGCTAACGTGATCTCACAATAATTATCTGACTCTTTTGACTGATGCATTGAGACACAGGATAGACACATTGTAAAATTAAAATCCCCAAAGTCTCTGCTATTTCAGAGCCAGTATTGGGGACTAAATTCATAGCAAGTTTCATGCCATATGGATGAGAAATATCTTTTGCTTATGGGCTGTCTCTGAAGTGGAAATGCTTTAAACTTCCCTTAATAAAGTCACTCATTTAAAAGTCTCTGCACTTATTCTCTCTCCTAACTCACATGAGACCCATTCACTAGTCATGTAACAGGCCAGCCTCACCTCTGCTGTGACTTCCTATGTGGCTTCAAATCATTCCCTGTGCCCTCTACCCCTCCCTAGAACAAGCCATATGGCAGGTGGGAGCATGGGTGATCACTGTGGGGCCCTCTGTGGAGTGGGTGTGTCTGGAACCTCTGGCCAGGCCTCTAACATAGGCGTTAATATTTGACTCCAGCAGGGTCTGCACTGGGGGAAAGAACTGACATTTGCATGGTGCCCATTCTGACCTAGGAGCTGGGTGCTCTGCTACTTGCTCTAGAGTGTTATCTGGTTTTGAGAGTATAGACTCACTGCAGGTATATAAAGTGCTTTTTATTTTTTCCACTACTGCCACCAGCTGTGTTATGTTGAACCACTCTTTCCTGTAGGCAGGAGGATAGACTGCTAGGAAAGGGACAGCCTAGAGGCAGAAAGATTCTGTGGCCCTCCCAGCAATAGTTATGCCAGACACTTGGCAGAGTTGATAGAGAGACAGCGATGATAGTTAGGAGAGAGATGCAGACAGCAGGGGTGGAATCTTACAGAAGCCACACAGTGATGGTGATGGGATTTCCTGACATCAGTTTCAAATATGCTACGTCATGTCAGGTGCCGCCCACCATCATTCACTTAGGTGATATGTTCAAAGTAACTGTTGCAAGCATGCTAGTGGGCTCTTCCTGTATCTATAATCTCCATAGCAACTATGCCAAGTGTCAATCCTATTTTTAAAATAAGAGAATTAAGGCTCAGAAAAGTCAAGTAACTTCTTTAAGTTCACGCAGATAATACAGTACAGTCACAGATGTGTCTGATATCAAAGCTATGATCTCGTGAGTACAGCGTGCTGCTTCTGTCTTCTCTTCCTTCTGTTGCCTTTGCTCAAGCAGTAGGAAGTACTTTATCCTGGAGGGCACATTGTTGGTCCCCAATGACTCCAAGGAGCATAAGACATTCTAGAATCCTAGCAATCCTAGGGTGAAAGTCACCTCTCTACTAGAAAATTAGGGCTGCTTGTCCTGCAGCCTTAATTTTGCTGTTTTTCCCATGACATCCTCAAAAAGATGTGTGCTGTTTTTGGTTACCCATGGGCTCTTTGATGTTTGAACCAAAGTGTGACAGAGTCCTCAGACTCTGGGTGGCCAGACACTCACTCAGGTCCATTTTCATTTGGCGTGGATTAGTCAGGGAACTGCAATGGGGCTCACCACAATCTATTTAAATGGGAATGGAGTACACTGGGCTGAGTAGCTGGCCAATTTGATGGAGAATGAGAAGTTAGAGATGCAATCTTTGTTCAAAGTCACTGCAGGGGTCAGTAATGCAGATGTCTCATTGACCTTTTGGAGGGACCCACATGTAAACCAGGGTGCCTGAAGAATCAGTCTTCATAGGCCACCATGGTGAGTGTGAAAATACAGGCTTTTCATCAAGCCTGGCCCAGAACATTAGCCCACTCCTTCCCAGGTGCTCAGCAGAGCAGCAGTGCCTTCTTTTGCCCTGGGGGCTGCTGGCTGTGCAGCGGCCCTGAGAAGCTGTATACAGCCACTGGAAGTTGGATGTTCACTATGTGAGCTCCCTTTAAAGTCTAACTACTGTACAATGCACTTCCACTATTTTCATGTGTCTGTCCTTTGATGCTAGACTCTCCCACCACACATGCATACCAGCCCTTAGAGCAGGGGTCTCCAAACCCCAGAATACAGACAGGTACTAGTCCATGGCCTGTTAGAAACTGGGCTGCATAGCAGAATGTGAGCAGAAAGTGAGGGAAGCTTCATCTGTATTTGCAACCACTCCCCAGCGCTAGCATCACTGCCTTAGCTCTACCTCAGATCATCATGCAATAGTTTCTCATAGGAGCAATGGTCCCTAGTGCCAAAAATGTTGGGGACTGTTGCCTTAGAGGCATGTCACACCTTCTCTTTACAGTGACTCCCCACTTGCCATTTCATTCAGTCCTCATAGCTCTCCTTTGAGGCAAGAATAGTCCTTCAGAGATAAGGACTGAGAGTGGCTGCTGTGGCGGAAAGTGGTCTATCCACTCACACAGCTCACTTTGTTTCTGGGCAGAATGTTCTTCCTATGACATCAGAGTTGCAGCAAACTGAGTATCTATATGGAAATTATTGGGTTCACGTCAGTTTGCAATTATCTGGCTAATTTGATCAATGTAGCTCTTAGCACCTTACCAAAGATTATGCATGTATAGCTTTGCCTACCCCTAATATTATAATAATTTATATTATTTTCTTCTCCATCCTTAGCACTAGTAAGGCTTTGCACATGTGCTACCTGAGAAGCCATTATCTGTCAAACTTCCCCCTTCCCTCGGTGGATAATAAAAATTCAACTTTTATTTGGAGCAAAAGTTCCCAGGGGTTCACATGGCCCAATAACAAAAGATGGTGATTTCTTATTGGTTTAATAGCATCTATTTTGTAATTCTGAATGTGCTCTGTTTTAATTGGATTTGTTAAAGGAACAAAAGGGAATAGGCGCCTTACAATTAAAATAAAATATTAAGATTGTTAGTTTAACAGACTAGAAATGCCTTGTTCATCAACCAACACATTCAAAACACATAATCTAACCTTGACACCCAAGAAAGTAGAAGAACCAAAGACAGTCCCGGCACCTGTTAATCCCCCAAGTAGAACGATAATTCAGTTTCAACCAACATGGTTTCACTGCTGCTACTGCTAGACAGACATCTCTGGATTTTCTCCTCATAGCCATGGCTCCCCTTGCAGATATCTGGATCTCTGAGAAGTGGCTTGGCAGGGTGGAAAGCATGGGGTTTTGACCCATGTGGGTTGCCATTAGTTCCCCATTTACTATCCGGGGACCCTGGACAGCCTCCTGAGCCTCACTGAGCTTCAGCCTCTACTATTGTACATAGGATAATAGAAGCAGCTGCTTCCTAAGGGCAGAGTGGGGATGAGTGAGGGCCTCGGAGGACTTTGTCGTGACTTAATGTGAGTAGTGGTGGGTGTTTCAGATAGAGGAAGCATCAGATGAAAAGGCAGAGGGGAGGGGAGGGAAAAAAGTGGAGGGGGAGAAGGAGGCAAGAAAATATGAGGAAAGAGAGAAGAAAGGAGGGAGAGAAAGAAGGAAAGGAGGTAAAAAAGAAGGCCAGAGGTACAATTTAAAAAAGAATTTGAGGGGCAGATATGATCTGGCCTATTTTTCAAATAACACTCTACCTGTTATAAGAAGAATCCCCAGGGCATGTCAAACCAGGAGAGCAGGCCAGTGTCAATGTTTCCCGCAAGGTGATCACAGACAGGGTTGTGCCCTCTACTTTCTGATTTTTTTCTAAGACAGGAAGAAACCCAGCCCTAAGGCTGGGCTAGTACTCTTCTGTGAATCATGCACTCTCAGATAGGATCTGGGTTCTACCAAGAAACTAACATCTACTGACCCCATAATCCAGCCCACTGAATGGGCAATGAGGGGCAGTGGAGTGAGCCCAGACATGGAAGGGAGAGGACCAGGCTGGGTTAGAAACTGCCTCTGTCATGTGCTCGCAGGGGCCATGGCCAAGCCACTTGCTCCTCTTCTCTGTCTACACTTGCCTTGCTGGTCTACACTTGCTACCTTGGTGACCTCTCCTAATCCTAATTACAAATCTACATTCTTACACACACACACACACACACACACACACACACACACACACACACACAGAGCTCTACTTTGTTTTCAATTACATAAATTCTGTGAAGTCACTCATGCTATCTGTTTAAAATAGGTGTGAGTGTGTGTGTGTGTGTGTGTGTGTGTGTGTGTGTGTGTGTAATGGAGATTTTAAAATATTGAGCATATTTGGGTCAAAAAGAGATATCTGAGAGAGCATTCCCTGGACAAACATAAGAAAGGACCACATATATGGAGGGCCAGACATTTGTGGTGAAGAAGCCTGGTTCAACTCTTGGCTTCCGACTTCCTCCTAACCTTGAACCAGCTATGGTTCTTCTCTTGGCCTCATTTCTTCAGGTAAAATGCAGAAATGTGAGGATTCCATAGGAGAAGCAGCTCAGGGCGTGAGAGGTGCTTGGTGAAGGGAAGCTATGGTAATGAGATTGTGGTGGTAGTGACGATTGTGAATTGAAATCCTGATTTGCCTGGTGGGAGTTGCAGGTGGAGGAGCACTGGAGAGGTATTCGCAGACATGTGGATTAAGCAGGGGTGGGAGTCCTGCTGTCTGAGGCAGCTCCATGCTGTCCTGAGTCCTCTGGGAGCCTGGCAGTGCTACAGTGGTAGTAGAGGAGTAAAGGGGTAAGCAGCCTCAGGCAGCCATTCAGCCTCTCCAGAGGTGTTGCCTGAGAGCTAACACCCCTTCCTTTGTAGTTAAAACCCCTAGTTAAGCACAGATGACTGTGATATAAAAATTACATAGCCTTTTAGGTGTGGGTGACCCCAATATGGTGCAATGTGATGGAGAGGATATTTATTTAAACAGTGGCTAAATTTTCTCCCTTCAGAGGTGAAGGGTACTGGAAGGACCATGGTCTAGTTTTTAAAGGGATGCTTTAGGTGAAAGGGTGCAAAGGACAGTTTTATGCTTATTGCTTTATGTAAGACACCTTTAAAAAATGCTGTGACTTCTAACCTTAATTTTTTTCTGTATATATATTTTCTAATTCAGAGTTCTCTTTCCTTCTGAAGTTTTTATCAGGTTTTTTTAAAAGTTATTACTGAAGCATTCATCACTATCACCAATAAGAGAGACCCCTTTTCTGATACCTTGGGCAAATAGATATAACTTGCAAGGAATGGTGTGAACTATGGCAATAAAGGCAGCCAGTACTTTGTTTAGGACAGGGCAGCTTCTAAGCATTTTCCAAATGAGGACAGTGCTCATGCATTAGCTATTTTTCTGTTCCTATTGTTGTGTGTAAAAGTGCTCAATAGAAGGCAGGCATGTGGGCAGTGGGGAATGAGAGGGTTTTAAGGCCAGTAGAACTGGGCTTCACCCACAGCTTTAGGGTCAGCCTGGTTTTAATCATGAGCTTAGTTTATTGATCTACAAAGTGGGCTAGAAAATTGTAGGCTCTTATGAAGAGGAAATGAAATATGTTAAGCGACTAGCGTGTGGTAGGTACTCAGTATGAATGGTGATATGGCTCCTGTAACCTTTAGCATGGTACATAATGCTAGTAGATTCATCAAACAGCACCACACTGACCACCTCCCTCAAATTAGCAGCCCCAGGACACCCCACTGGTCATTAATCCCAGTTGTAGGACTTGTGGGACAATCTTTGCTGACTTTCAAGCATAAAAGTTTTTGTCACCTTTTAAACACAAATTCTTAATAATATTAGTAACAACAAAGTAAATATGATAGTACCTTGTAGATATTGTTTATCTTTATCCACTTTTAACTTCTAAAGCTTGCTACATACAGCCTAAGCTACTCACTTGCTCATTCATTCATTCATCAACTTTTTTTTTAATTACTTTTTTGTTATGGTGACATTCATTAATGAAATCCATAGTTTCAGGTGTACTATTCAACAGTAAGATACACACACACACACACACACACACACACACACACACACACGTGTATATACATATGTATACATATATATATATATATTGCATTGTGTGGTCACTGCCTAAAGTTAGATTTCTTTCTGTCAACACATATTGGGCCCCTTTAACCTTATCTACTTCCCTCCTCCTCTCTCCCAATTGAAATAGGGATACTCTTATTTTAGGAAAAAGCAAATCAAGCAATAAAAAGTAAAAAAAAAAATAACTTCAGTTGGTGTAACTGTCCTGCAAAAAATAAAATTTAATGATGTGAAAGGAAATGCCAAGGTTCAAGAAAAGGGTATTGGGACAAGGGAGCTAATTTAAACTGAGATGATAGGGGAAGTCATCTCTGAGGTGATATATGAGCTGCAACTTGAACACTAAGAAGAGTCCACACAGGAAGATTTGGGGAAGAACACCTCAGAAAGGTCTGTACCAAGTGAAAAGTCCTCACGGTGGGGAGGAGCTTGAGGTGTTTAAGGAGATGTGAGGGAGCAGGTGCTGCAAGGACTGGGTAAGGAGATGAGGGCAGAGAGTTGGGTGAATGTTCAGAAGTGTTACCCTTGCTGCTGGGAAGTCAACAGAGATAAAGAAGGGAGAGTTAATGAAGACAGGCTGGTTGCAGGCAGGAAAGGAAGTTGGTGTGTACTAAAGGGGTGGGATAGACACAGGAGGATAGTAAATATTCAGGATATATAACTGAAACAGAATTGATAGAACAGTTTTCTGGATTGCATATGTGAGTCAGACAAAGTACAGGAGCAGGTTAAATTTCTAGTGAGTCTGGTGTTTTCTGTATATTCTCACTCTTTTGTATTGAGCACTAAATTTATGTCCAAGTGTGTTATGTGCATTATCTCATTTAATCCATCCAGCTCACTCTACAGATAAAGCACTGAGCCTCTAGAGTATCTCCCTTGTCAGAGTCACATGCTAGTTAAGCAGAGCCAGCATCAGCTTAGACTCCTGGTCTGTAAGCTTAACTGCCATTGGCTTTTCCTTAAAAAGTTTGACTTTGCAACATTCTGTGATAAATTTGGCTCTCTGGGCTGACAAGGAAGCTCATGACTCATCATGTTTTCTAGACTCTAGCCTGAACTGAGCCTGATTCTATGGGAACTTTCATCCTAGTCTAGGTCAAGCCCCATTCTTAAGGCTCATCCCTCACCAAAGAGAAAGCACGTGTGTGTTATCAGACACGGTTCTGGGGTTTGGGATGAATTCTGTTATGTGAGACTGGTAGAGAGCTTGAAAATTGAAAACTGGTAATGAATCAATTTGGCAATGAACTGAAAGCTGGCAGCAGATCATGCAGGAGGGTAGCCCATCATACCCATTTGAGAGTTTACACACCCCATGTTCTAGGGGAACTAGGAACTAAGAATATCTAGCTTTGACTCTCCCATCACCCAGATGATGGGTGGAGGGAAGAACATGGTCACCCTCCCCTCTCCTCAGCATTGCTAGCCAAAAAGCATTGGGCAGCAGTAGGAGACCCTTGGAGCCCATAAAGGAAGCTGTATTCAGGCCACACACCAGGTCTAAAAATCAGTCTCTAGACAACCATGAAGGCTCAGGTTCTCTGCAGAGTAGACAGCAGCTGTCTTAACCTCTCTGCTCCCTTCCAGGCTGAGGCTCAGACCCAGAAGATATGAGCACACCAGCTTGGAGACCAGTCATGGCTCTGTTTCTCTCTAGATGTGTGACTTTGCACATGTTTCCTAACCTTTCTGACTCCCAATTTCATCACACAAGAGCTAGTATTCAGTTTTTGATTCACATAATAGCCACATAGGTCTTAAATGTAATGAGAACCTACTATGCACCAGACTCTTCCAAAGCAATGATACTACATAATTTTTAACATTTAACTTTAAAATTAGGTTCCTGCCTTTAGACTGTGTATGGATTATATTGGTCACCTACTATAAGCCAGTCATTTTATAGACATTATAAGTAATTCTCATAACCAGCTAATATGTTAATTTTTATCTCCACTGGACAGATTTGGCAATATAGGCTGAGAGAGGCCAAGTAGCTGGTCCAAAGTTACACATACCTTTTCTCATTATACCTGTCATGGAGATAGGGACATGCGGCCTGTGTTACTACTGTGTTCCATAAAGAGTCTCTCTTTGCAAGGCCAAGTTCCAGTATTAAGGATAGCTTGTATTTAAAAGGCAGATTGTGCTCCAAAACCCACCACAGTTAGCAGTAATCAAGTAGGGTCTGCTGAAGTTACCTTATCAGGCTGGAGCCTCTTGAGTGGACCAGTATCCATACTGTAGTTTCCTTACAGGGGTAACTGGCCATGGGGAAGAAGCAGTTTAAACTCTAGTCTCTACCTGCTGTGGAGCCACAAAATGCTCAACGAGGCTCAGATTTTATAAAAAGAATTAGAAGTGACCTCAAGGCCCCACAGCCAGGCACCTGAGAACAACCACTGGGTCTTCAGCTAGCTGCCCTTTTTACCCAGGTCTCCAGGCCAGCTTCCTGCTCTCTAAATAATGAATTAGCTCATGTCTGGGTTTGTAAATAAAGCATACGGAAGAGAACCAACATTTCCAAAGTTGCTTACTCAAAGGAGTATAGAAAAAAAGCAGAGTTTGAAGTGGTTGTTTGGCAAAGTTAATCTAGAAATGCCAGGCCACAACCAGAGAAAAACTTACCCTGACAATCCCAGTTCTTCCTCCTCAACTGTGAAACTTTGTCACCAGGCAACAGGAGACTCGCCTGGAGTTAATTAGCATAGTCTTAACACCAGCCTGCAAAGTGAAAGAACACAGTGGCTGAAAGGGTCTCCAGGGTACCTAAACTTCCCAACCGGTTTCCTCTGTGTGGCGAGATTCCTGCACGCAGTGCAGTAGGAAGACTGCAGTATGAGGACAGAGGACAGAGTGGCTTTCCACAGAGACAGCCAGAAGTGGACGTTGCCAACCGAGAAAAAAGCCATGTTTGCCTCTTTTAAGAAACAAATATCTTACATCTATAGCACTGAATTCCATGAGATATCTTCTACTTCCTTGTAATTTGTCCAAATATTTTCTTCTGTTGTTTGGTTTTTGAGAAGGCTCTTTTATCTGTTTATTTGAATTTAGTTATTTCTTGCAGTTTTCTCTATTAATATTATGTCAATGTTGATATATAGTTTTTTAAGTCTATATTGAATGAATGTGTAATATTCAATTTGATGGACTTCCTTTCTCTGTTATTTTCAATTTGGCACTACCATAAATAAGGCTGTAATTAATATATTTGTGCCTATATAGTCTTTTTGTTCAGATTTTTTTCTTTAAATTAAACTTCTAGAAATTGAGAAAACTGACAAAAAAGAATATTAATATTATGCAAATAATAATATTGTAAAAAAATTATAAATGCATCTATACAAATGAATATTAAAAATACTCTAAATTGCACTACCCAGATAGAAATACAAAATAAATAATTAGCAAATAATTTGAAATGCAAAATTAATTCAAGTAGCAAAAATTTTGGAAAGCTCAAAAGAGCAAAATATAATCGTTTCAATTTAGAAAAAATATATAGTAAATCATTAAATTAGAAATGGTTATTAATAGAAATTTAAATTAATGAATTTTAAGTACATAAAAAATTATGTAAAGGCTTTCCCACTACTATTTTGTATAATCCAAAACTAAAGTAGGTCATTTAATTTAAACAGTAAATGGATTTAAAATAATTACCAAATGAAGATAAGTAGAAAATTTTAAATTACGTGAAATCTTACTACTGAGGGCATTTCTAATTAGAATATTGATAAAAGTGCATAATAAAATTAGAAAATAAATAATATGAAAATCATAAAATACAGATAAGCAAAAATAAAATCAATATTTTAAGGAAGAAAACACACAAAAAGATAAATACATTTTAAAATGTAGATATGTAAAACCTTATAAAATTTAAAGCCACTCAATTTCAGCATCTGAAGGTAATTTTATGTTATATAACTTTCCAGACTTTCAAAACATATACAGCACTATATTTATGACCTAGGTGTGTAACAGTAATTTAATTACCTTTCTAATGCTCAATTACACAAATTACTAGTTTGTCAGGTATCTATCTACCTTCTAATCTAGCCAGAACCAAGATTTTTTGTTATTGTTGCTTTTTGTTTGCTTTTGTTTCTTTTCCTCTTCAGAGGAAAGAGATTGTCTTTGGAGTTAGGGCCCTGGGTCAAGGTTTGGTCCCCGCAGGTGCTGTGCGTGGCCCAGTGTGTTGGGAGTTCTCGGGTACCTGCTCTATGCCAGACCTTGGGGAGGCTCCAACAAGCTAGTGCAAACTTCCTAGTCTATACCTCACTACCTCACCCCATGCTTCCATTTCTTCATCTGTAAATGGAGAGAATGGCTTTGTAAAAATTAGACAACAGGCAAAAATCTTTGCAATCTGTAATGCATTAGACAATTATTGTTATTATGTCTAGAGTTGTAAGCAAGATTTCTACATGTTAGAGAAATGAAGAAAGTCAGAAAGTTGTAACAGAAGGGGTCAAATCAATATCCTCTTAATATAAGGGAACTTTTCTGGTTTGCAAAAATGTCTGTCTCTTTATGGATTTCTATTGGCCTATGACCTAGATCTGAAAACTAGGCTAACGCAAATTTGCTTCTGAGGAGAAAAAAAAGGAGAGAGTGTGTTTCTGTGGCCATTCTCTTGGTTTCTCATGGAAAACTCTGCTTATGCCACGGATTGCCTCCTCAGCATCATTTAGCACAATCTGGAGCTTAAACTGGAGCCTCATGCAGGTGAAGAGCTGGGTGAGAAGCCAGCAGATACTTGCTTTGTTTTGGGGCAGAGCCCAAATCCCACTAGCAATCACATGTTTCTAGTTTGCCCAGATAAGTGACTTTTCTTCTCTTGTGCTTTATGTTTTCTTGACCTCTCTCAGTCCCTCACTAACTCCTTTCACCATGTGCTCATAGCTGTCTCAAAAACAGGAGAATTTGGAGAGGAGGCAGGATTTTCAAATATGTCCACTTTAGCTCGGGAGCAACAGTTCCCTTTAGGCATCTCTTTGGATTCCTGTGGTTGTTTTTCAGTGTCTAAGGATTAGTCCTAGACCTGTAGCCCAGTGGTAAGGAGGATCATGGGCAGAGACCTCAGATCCCATTCCTTCCTGGGCTAAAAGGGTATAACCTCCAAACAGCTGAGTCCCTTGGCAGAGACCCTTTGGCCTGGCCTAGCCCACCCTCTGAAGGGCCCTCCAGGCTTTTTTGCCAGCCTCTCTAGGGAGGAGGTGATTTGCTGGCCCATGCCTCTGGCTCACTCTGGGGTTGAGGCTCATGGCAGAGTGGACGTGTATGTTAGGTGGAGCTGGTCCAAGGGGGTGGAGTAGGCAACAAGATGATGAGGGAAACCAAGGGCACTGGAGTAAGGAGGGTCCCCCTGAGGCCATGTAACAAAATTATTTGGCTTTTAAAGCACTTCTAGGAGTTGAAGGACATAGAGTTGACGAAAATTAAGCAGCTTGGATAAAAATCGGCCCGCAAAATAAGGAAAGATTCGAAACCAATGTAGTTGTTGACTACTCGCAAAGTTCTGATTGAAGATAGTGTTCTCATCTTTGGAAATCATCCAGAGGAGCTTAGAGACCTGTCTTGGGGTGGAAGTAGGGTTGATTAGCTGTCCTCTGGGCCCACCATGCCAGGCCACCTTCAAGTTAAGCAGAGTAGCCTCCCAGTCCTCACTGAGTTTTTCTGTTCTTCTTGACTCCATCCCAGGTCCCCTATGGGCTGAACTCCTGTCCTATAGACTCCATAGCAAAGCCTGAGGAGCTCCTCACACTTGTTGGCTATGGGGTTGACAGAGCAGGTGATCTGATTGATAGGTGGCTCAATTATCCTAAGATCATAGAAAGATACCAGGCAAGTCTTAACCAGAAGTCAGTCTTCACTCTTACACCACACTCTTCTTCTACTCAGAGTAGGAAAGAATCGACCCCACTCTGGAACAGCATCAAAAACTGCTAGAACTGTGCCCACTGAGGGAGCCTGTGCTGGCCTTTCTAGATCCATGATCGCACTTGCATCGCCAGCCTGCTGGTATTACAGATATGGTCAGCCATGTTCGAAGGATGAGATGACAGCAATTCAGAGCAGTCAAGTAGTGGGGGCATTTGGACCCAGGTTCTATTGACTCCAAAGCCAATACTCTTTTCCATGCAGCCTCCCTGAGCTTCGGAGGGCTTTGGAAAATCAGGAGCCATTTCTGGCACCTTGTTTAATCTAAAACTTCCATAATATTGATGGAGCAATGCAGTTTGTTAACTCGTAAATGCTTTAGTTACCAGACATTTATGAAATCTACATAGACCATTCCAAAAGTTCTGTGATCACCTTCAGATTAATCTGATTTTTTTTTAATTAAAAAATTGAGCTCACCTTTAATTAGTGTGTTGGCACTGCTGGTAATGACATCCTTTCTGATGGTAACAAAAAGATGGATCTTTCTTGGAGCTCATAGCCGATGAAATGAGGAATGAGATGGTGAAATGCCTTTATATTTTGCACACCATTCTACCTGGTGGCAGTGTCACAAAAGGTCACAGGTAAAATTCTAGAACCCTTTCTGAAAGGCAAAATGACAGAAGCTGTCTCTTATTTCCTGAAACCTAACAGGCACATTTTATCCCTCTAGTCCCATTCCTCTGTCAAATGTCTAAAATGAAGTAGCAAGATAAGAAGTTGGTATTTGGTATACCAACTCCACATCCTTGTAGCTCAGCTCTACATCCTCAGGAAGGATCACCTCACATTCCTTTCAAGGGAGAAAACTTCACTCTCTCTAGCCTCAGTTCTGCCCTTGTTTACAGCCTTCAAAGTGGCCTGCCTTCCAGAACAGGTTAGGTGGCAGGCTCACAGAGAGCGAGAACCACTTGAGTCTTTGCAAACTAAAGCAAAAAAAATTAACCATGTTGCCTTTATTTATTGTTATTAGCTTGGATAAAACAGACCAAATAGATAATTTATCTACTTGGAGGAAGTGAATCCTAGCCTGGGAGTTGCTTTCTGTTTGTAGAAAATCTGCCAAGGAAAGAATTAAATGAGGAGGGATGGAGACCCTGGGACAGATAATGTGATAGCAGTGCTGTGACAGGAGATGAAGCGCTTCTTCTGCTGGGGCATTTGGGCAGCCAGGCCTTGTTAGGCAGAGACCCGAAGGATCCTGGCCCAGTCCATGTGGGTGGAACATAGAAAGCATGTAGGTAGGTCTGTGGGCACCTGAACAGCACTGAGGCAGAGGGCATGGCTAAAAAGAGGAGACATGATTTGCTTTGGTTTGGTAGAACATCTGAGCAAAGACCTGGTCTTGAGAACAGAAAAAGAGTCTCACAAGGGAAAGGAACAGAACTGGAAAAGTTGCTAAGGAACACCACAGAGGCCAAGAAACTGGCATCTACAAATCTCCACTGAGCATTGGGAACACTTCATATGGAGGGGATCCCTTCCTCACATCCTCCCCAATACTGCTTCTTGGTACACTTCTAAATCTTCCCTGCCAGAGTAGCTAAAGGTGGTTTTTCTTTAGTTCAGTTTGTATTTCTTAATTGTATTTGTAGAAACCTAAATAAATACTGCTTTGTAAGGGGTCAATTTGGCAATATGTAGCAAACTTGAAAATGCTCAGACTCTTTAGCCCTGTGGTATTCCTGCCAGAAATTTATCTCATGGAGACACTCATGAAGTATCCAGAGATTTATGTCTGAAGGTGGTCATGGAAACATGATTTGTGGAAACAAAGCCACCACAAGGGCCATCTCACACAGTTCTGATCCACCTATACAGTGGCATCCTGCTACCGGAGAAGTGAATGCCATGCTGTTAGCCTGTGAAGCAGGATGGAGTCCTACATAGATGAGGAAATCCCAATTATCATCAATAAAAAAAAACAAAAAAAAAACAAAAAAAACCAACAAAAAAAAAACTATGTATGGATATAGACAGGCATATTGGAAAAACTTCTCTGGAAACTTAACTGTGGATACTTCTTTACTGGGAGCAATAGTTTAGAAACTTATTTTATATTGATGGCCTTCCAATTCTTTGCATTTTTAACTATATACATATATTATACACGTATGTCAATATATTCACATATATTATATGCACAAGGACAAAGAAGGTCAAGATGTATCTGTGGGAAATCTGTGTGGGGTATGAGGCCCCTGAGCCTGCTTCTGGATGTCCCTGGAACTCTCCACAGGCTGCCCTTAAGGCAGCAGCATATTCGAACATTACATAAGTGTGACAGTGACCGTAAGAACCTAACCTCCAGTAGGGTGGAGTAGGGGCAAGAAGAGCTTGGATAATAATCTTGTTGTCCTGGAGAGCTACCATGTGCCCTGGAAATCTGTGAGTCTCCTGGATGCCCTAGCCCCACAAACCCCAGAAAGTCTCACCTTTCCCCCTGCGCATGCCTTGATATATTTGGTCACCACCTTTATTTTCTGTCCCACAGGAGATACCCTGGCTCTGATAAGTCGATGCTGCAGAGGTGGCAGGTACAGTGACCCCCTCAGAGGACTCTGAGTCAGAGGAAACCCTTTGGAAATGCAAATCAGAAAATAGTTCAGGTCCCAGAGATGGAGAAAGAAAGCATGTGGAAGTGTCAGGAGGGACCTTGTTTTTGTTTTTGTTTTAATTTACCAAAATGTCCCATATAATTTAGTGAAAAAATCTCAGTGATTAAAGGTAATTCTTGAGTCTTGGAGTCAGAGCTGGGTTGTGTGTGTGCGCGTGTGTGTGTGTGTGCGTTTGTGTGCGCGCGTGCATGCACGCATAGGTACACATGCCCCAGGTGCACACAATGCTCCATCATTGAAGGTGTATACATATATATAAATGGTCATAACTCAGGAGGACACAGGCATTCACTGTGACTCTCAGTGAAAGGAAGGGACTCCAAGAGGGCCAGTCTTAGAGATCACATAGCAACAAAAAAGTAACTCCTGGTCACTCAGGAGCAGGCCAAGGAAAGAAGAGACCACAGCATGCTGTCCCACATCAGAGATGATGTTCATTCACTAGCTGGCCTTGGTGAACTTTTCCCAGATGCATTCCCTGTCTCCACCCATGACTGTACAACTGAAGTCCCTAAGAGTGAGTGTCTTCTCAAAGGAAGGGACAGGGAGAAGAAAGTTCCTGAAGTCTCAGAGGAGGACAGGTCATTCAGCCTATTGGGGAGGGCCTCTTTCTCTGTGACTGCAAAGTCCTCTCAGCTTATTTTTTTAAAATCATAACAAGATCATCAGTAAATTTACCCACAGCATTTGTGCTTTTATTTTAACCAAATTTTGAGTATCACATCCAAGAGTTAACACAAATGAGTGCTTTATCCTTGGCTGTGGGCTGCTGAGCTATATATATTTTCTGGTCAGCTTTGCTTCCAGACTATATTTGTTTCCGTTCATATTGGAATGAGTGTGGCCTCCCTGAGGTGGCTTGGCTCATACACAAGGTGCACAAGGAACAATGGAAGTGTGTGTTGCCTGCTCTCACCTACACAGTGAGGGTCTCCTGCAGAGGGCTGAGAGGTAGACCCTAGTGGCCCTAGGAAGATGCTAACTGTGTTTGGTTTATGTCTAATTTGTCTCTTCTGGTAGAAAAGGGACATCAGCAATTTTGAATATCTCATGTACCTCAACACCTTGGCTGGGAGGACCTACAATGACTACATGCAGTATCCAGTGTTCCCATGGGTCCTGGCTGACTACACCTCACAGGTACGGTGCTCACATGCATTCATGCTATGCAGGCATCCTGAGGATTTCTGACCCTGATAACTCAGTGGTCCCTAACCTTTTTGGCACCAGGGACCAGTGTTCCTATGAGAATCTAATGCCTGATGACCAGAGGTAGAGCTGAGGTGATTATGCTAGCATGGGGAGAGCCTGCAAATATAAAGCTTCGCTCACTTGCCCAACACTCACCTCCTGCTGTGTAGCCTGGTTCCTAACAGGCCATGGACCCAGTACCAGTCAATGGCCCGGGGATTGGGGAACCCCTGTGACAATCAGAGCACCCTAAATCAGCACACAGAGTCTCTGCTGCAAGGTTTAGTCCACCCAGCTGAGGCTGCTTCATGCTCAGCTCCCTGACCAGGAGAAGGCCTCTGAGTCCAACTGCCTGAGTTCCTGTTCAGTTCCACCTGTGGAAAGGTGTTCACCTGTGATAATCAACATGACTAGGACAATTGCTAACATCTGCCTCAGAGGGCTTCCTGGATTACTCACTATAATGAAGGCAACTAATGCTCATCTGCCGAGATAACTCCATGAGCTAACACTGGTTTTTCAAGTGAGGTGGGCCACGGAATTTGTTCCTAGATTCAACATGTATGTTGGGGTATGGGAAGAAAGAGAAGAGAAAAATACAGAGGCATGGAGACACAGAGAACAAACACTCCCCTGTGGTCCAACTTTAGTAACTGAGATCATGGTCTGTGCCCTGCCCCCAGTATCTGGACTGAGATATGTGGCATTAGGGGAGGCCGATGGCAAGACCAGATAATTCACTTTTTTTGGCATCTATCCCTGGACCTCATCAGGCAGTGGAGGGAGGAGGAGGAAAGCTGACATAGCTGGACCAAGGTGACCTCATTCGGGGAAGAACAGGCTATGAAGCAGGAGCCTGAGGCTCTGGCTGTCAGGAGGTGTGTTAGGCTGTGTGTGTAAAGGGCAGAAGGTGGCTGGGTCCTAGGTCAGACTAGGCTTGGCCAGTACTGCCTTAGGCTGCTTCAATGGCTGATCCTCAGGATTTGGGAGAGGGGGCCTCAGTCTTTTGTGACTTCCTATCTCACTTGTAATTCCCAGGTTTAACTTACATTTTACAAAGTGCTAGTTTACCAACCCCTTTTGTTTGCCACAGATATGGTTACTCGCTGCATTTAAAAACTGGAAATTTCTTCTCCAAGTCTGAATTTTCAATATTTTTTGGAAAATCAGGAGATTTGGCAAATATAAAGCCTGGTTCTGCCCCAGCAAAATTGGCTGTGGCTGAGTGTGTCTCCACACATGCCAGCACTCAGGGATCTTAGGAGAGCTTGCTTTGTTTTTGCCTCATGTGGTTTCTGCAGGTGTGAGATGGTGACAGGCCCTACTCCCCAAAACTGTGGTATCCACTGCTAGTGAAAAGGAAGCAGGGTATAAATACGTTCTACAATAACATGGAAATCCAGGGAACATGTGGCTCCTCCATTATCACACAGAATATCTCTACTAAAAGAAAACATTGAGGACACCCGGCCTGGAAACACTTCAGGTCTTCACTTTTGTATATTTCCAAGGGTGGAGGGACAAGTGTGGTTACATGCTTTTAAAGTGCAGAAGGGAGTGGGCCTCCAGAGTTATGAGGCTGCCCCTCTCTTTTCCTTTACAAACAGATGACTTCTCGCTTCCTTGAAAATCAGCTTGATTCTAAACAAGGACCCTGAACTATTGAAGCAAACTGCTCCAGGAGGGCAGTGCCAGGTGCCTCATAGACAACAGGAAATCTTTGGAAAGTCTCTTTTTGATAACTGGTGGTCATGTTCTAATTTGGGTCAACTTGAAACAGGTTCAATGTGAACTCAATCTTTCCCTCCTCTCATTTTCCATCTCCTTCCTATTAAGTCTTTGTGGATCACTGGCTCCAGGGCCATAAAACCCCAGCATGCCTGCTAATCACCAGATGGGGTCAGATGAAATGATAGTAAACCAATAAAGAGAACCATAAAACTAAAGAGCATGGCTCCTGAAGTCTCAATGGGGCACTTGAGGGTGTAGGGGAGTTAATTCCAGCTGCATATCTGCATTCTAGACATTGAACTTGATGAATCCCAAGACTTTCCGGGATCTTTCGAAGCCCATGGGAGCCCAGACCAAGGAAAGAAAGCTGAAATTTATCCAGAGGTTTAAAGAGATCGAGAAGACTGAAGGTGAGTAGGTCCCAGCTTTATTTTTGTCTGCACTGTTCATCTGAATGCCTCAAAATCATAGCTGATAATTATTTAAGCCATCACCTAGCCTACAAATAGTTACACTTGATAGAGAACTCCCTCATCCAGTGATCTACACCCTGGCTATATGTAAGAATCATCTGGAGAACTTTTTAAAGATACTGATGCCCAGGCCCCATCTCTGGAAATTCTGATTTAAATAAATCTTTGGTGAGGTACAGCTAGGTGATTCCAACATGCAACCAGTACTGAAAGCTATCATGCTAAGATCTCATACCTCCATACCTAGGAGCAGGAAAGGCAGAGGGAAGAAACATTTGTTCAGTGCCTTCTATATTCCAGGCACAGGCAAACCTGCATTCATATGTGCAATGGTCCTTTTCACAGAGGATACTGAAACTCTGAGTTCAAGCAACTTGTTTGAGATCATAGCCTCTAAGTGGCAGAACCTGCATTTGTGTGGTTCTAGAACCTAGTTCCCAAACTTTGTTCATCTGCATATCACCATTACAAATTTTGCCCATTCACATGCCTCTTGTGCTCTTTTGCCTTCATGGTTTTCTTTGGGTTTATTCACTCCTTAAACTTTAATGAACTTAAAAAGTTTTCTATCATGCATTTGATGCTAGCTATACTGGTTTTCTCAAACACTAGGAAATAAACATATAACTATTAAAATAAGGAAATCCATCCATGAACTATGAACAATTTCCCCATGAACCAGAGGTAGCACACTTCAGGAAGGCTCACTGGGCCTGGAGTCCTTGCCTTTGGTGTGTGCAGGTTCTCGGCAGGATAAGCAGGCTCCTGCTGCATCCCAAGCAGCCCCAGGAGGCCACATGGCTTCTGCCCAGGGCCCTGCTCTGCATGGGCTGGCACTCAAACTTGTGGTGCAGGTGGGAGGAGGTGGGAGGGGTGGGCAGTCCCTCCTTACCCTGATATCTCCTCCAGAAACTAAAGTTTAATCAATATGATCTCTCTCAGTTCTTTGCTCTTCCTCCGGCTGCCGGGCATTGCTGGGTCCCTTTCGCAGACACAGGCCAGAGGAGCATCAGATCTCACCAACTGGGCCCCAGCCAGGGCTCTTTTCAGCACCATTCTCTCCCTTCTTAACCCAAATGTGCATTATAATTTCACCTTGAATTTCAGTCCTTATACAAATATATTCAACCATGTCCCAAACAATTCTGATGTAGAGGACTCCTACAGGACACAAGGGAGGGCTTCAGGCTGAGTATGGGGCTCCCAGTAAGCTGACTGAGCAAATATTTGGAGCAACTGGCTCAGGCCTCTGTTGACTGTGCTGTTTGCCAGCTCTGCCACTCACTCCTGGCATAAGCAAATCTCTGATTTGCTCTGGTCTTCATTGTGAGATGGAGATAATGAATAGCATCAACTCACGTGTGAACCCAGAGAGAGAATGAGAGAGGGCACAAAGCAGGCACAGGGCTCATATTCTCTGCTGGGATGGTCTGGCCATGGTGGTACTTCTGCCACAGTATTCCAACTCCACCAGACCCTAGAAAAATGGAAAAGTTTATGCCTCTGCCACCACTGGTCCAGTCCCCTCTGGATGTGAGGAAATTCATGTCCTCACTTACTGGATTGGCCTTGAGTTAATGAGCCTCCTCTTCTCTGCTCTGTGAGCAGAATACCAAGGTCCCATTGCCCTGCAGTTTCTCTCTAAAGCAGGGCTCATTGTTGCTGCTTCTGCTTGCACATCATATAGTCTGAGTATCTGCAGCCTATCCCAGGACAGGTGGGAAAAACACCCAAGCATGTCCTTTTATTGCAGGAGACATGACTGTCCAGTGCCACTACTGTACTCACTATTCCTCAGCCATCATCGTTGCCTCCTACCTGGTCCGGATGCCACCCTTTACCCAGGCCTTCTGCTGTCTGCAGGTGAGCTCCCCACCTTACCCTTCCCCCGACTCCTGCACATACACAGCCATATCTCACAGACTAAGAGTTGAGCTTAGATGAGGCAGGGACCCTCATGCTAGAAATCCAGTCTTCAGCCAGTGATTCCCACTTGATGGTGGCTCCAGGATTCTGGTCCATGCAGCCAAGTCGGGCTACTTTTTAGCAGTTACACCTGTATGTCTGCTCTACAGTCCTGCAAAAAGACTCTAAAATATAAGAAATAAGAGATATTGGAGGAGGAATTTAACATAAATAGGTTTTAATAGAAAAGCAAAAGCAGGAGGCTTAAAGATTTCCTTGAAGGTAGGTGGTCAAAGATTATAAAAATAAACACAAAGAAGGAAAAATAAAAAGACTATCACTTGTGACATCAGAATACATAAAGTTATCCTAAATATAAGCTGAGAGGCTTAAAAGGGCAAACAAAATATATGAATACTGAAATGAACAGCTAAACAAGAGAAACTAATCAACTTGCCCACACATAAACTAACAGACCAGTTTAGGATTACCAGATTTCACAAATGAAACTACAGGACATCCAGATAAATTTGAATTTCAGATAAATAATAATTTCTATTAAAAAAATTTGCTTATCTAAATTCAAGTTTAGCTTGGCCTCCCGTGAGATAGAAGTGAGCAAGTCTGACTTGGAGTGGACAGTAGTGTCCAAGACATGTAGGATTGCTGGGACAATGTCCCTCATCAGCAGCAGAGAATTTTTTTTCTCTTCCCCTTCTAACATCATCCCTGGGATCTTGCTTCTTAGATTACCCCAGGGATACAGCTTGACTGCGGAGGGCCATTAGATAGCTCAGCTACAGCCAGCTGGTTTGGCCAACTCCACAGCAAATATAGCACATGACCCAAGTTTAGGGCCTGACCTGATTCAGGCCCTGCAAAGATCCTAGGGAGAAAAAGGCATGCGCGTGGTGGGTAGCAGGCCACATAACATGCATGGACTTGTTCTTACAGCAAAGCTTCACCAAGGAAAAAACATGAGTGCCCCAGGATTCATGTTTTTTGGTCTGACCTCATCAGCAAGGTCACCCTCTGTGGTCACTCATCTGAGTGACCTTGACTCCCAGAGAATCAATGACAGCACTAAAGCCTATGCCTGGGTCTGTACTCTTCAGCATGAAAGCCAACTCCTATGTTCTGGGCAAGAATGAGTAGGCAAGTTCAAGGTGCCTTCTCTAATGAACAGAAACCCTCCTATGTTCTGTTTCTTGGCAGTCTTCTCTCTTCTTAACAGCATAGCTTGTCTAGACATTGTATAACCCTTCTCCCTGGAAATTCACTCAAAAATAATAAGTGTGCTTCCCCTGAGTCTTTCTCAGGCAACAAGCATTTTAAGTAAGTTTGGTTTGGAATACAACTGGTCCCAGAGCTGTACCCTGTGCCAAGAATCACATCCAGATGTTGCTCATTAATCCATAAGAAATGATGATCACTGTTGATGATGAGGGTGATGCATTTTGTAACAACTTGCCATCTAGGGAGTTCTAGAGGCCCCTTAGTCTAATGCATTAAAGCTTATCTCTACCTGTTACTCAGGATCCTCTCACATAAAGAGGGAACAGAGTGAAATAGAAACAGCATCAGTCACAAGATTTATAGCCAAGCTCTGCCACTCAATAGATACAAAATATTCTACAAGTTATTTTACCCCAGGAAATGGGGGTTAATTATGCACATCTCACCAGGCTGTTGAGATTAAATGAGAAAATGTGGGTAAAGCCCCTAACTCAGGGCTAGACACTACATAGAGATCAATCATTGTCATTTCTCTTCTTCCCCCTGCCATCAGCCAGATCTAATCTGAGCAGTCCTTAACTTGTTCAAGCTGGTCCCCCCTGGTTTAAATGAATTCAGATAGTCTGGACTTTGTCGGAGCATTCTAGAATGGTGTGAGCCAGATAAAACCGGTGTACTGTGAATCCAGAAGGATATTGGGTTAAAATTACTTTGAAACTAGTCACAACTAGTTTGAGATTATTTTAGTCAGTTTGGTTAACTGGTGACCAGACCCAGCTGGATTGAGATGGTCTAAACCAGTGTGAGATGGTCAGAGTCAACTTTATATGCTTTTAGGTGGCACAACTACAGCCTTTAGTTTGAGCCTTTGTCTTCTATATTGAAATCCGATGTGACTCCATTTTTTCTAGGTTCAAGTCTACCTGTGACATATTGACCCTACTGAGTTACACTGAGCTCTCCATGTGTGCTTCTGAATTTATTTCACTTACTTTTAACTGGCTCTTCTAGTGGGTCATAACAGGTCCAAGCATTTGGAATCAGCAGAATAACCGTCTTCTACTTTTTTCTTAGAATAACAGATGAATTTTAGCTCTCAAGGGAATGAGTATGCCGGAGCCCGCTAGCTGAGATTGAACAGTTCCCAAGAGTGGGAGTGAGGATTGAGAAAAGAAAATAAAAGATAGATAGGGAGAGGGAGAGAGACAAAAGACAGAGTTGGGAGGGCTCACAGAGAATACTGGGGCCCCGAGTTTATTTAACACTGCATATTTATACCCTTGACAATGCATAAAAAACAAAACCCACACACCTGTAAACAATTGCTTGACATTTACATAACTTCTCTCACCTATTTTCCATTAAGCCAAACTTCCTCCATCTGCACAGAGCCTGCCTGCTCTGCAAACTTCTAGTTTGCAGGCAACTTTAACCCGGTCTGTAGGGCCTCCAGCTGTAGGGCATTCAGCTGTAGGGCATTTGGCAAGAATGGCTCCCAACAGAGTACAAAGGCTACATTTGAACCCATGCGGGGCTCTCCTTTGGGAGTCCTGGAGTCTTCACAGACTGCTTTAGGAATGTTCTGGCATCATCCTGAACTCAGGCTCTTCCCTCAGTCTCGTCCTACCTTTTAGTAAGCAGGGCCATTTATTCTCAAGAGACCTTTGCTTCACCTTGTTGGGGACAAGGGAAAAAGTCTCTATATTCTCATTAGCCTGAGACTTCCAATCCCAACATGGGTCATGGAGTGGGGAAGGGGGATGGAGAGGGTATAGAATCCAGGCAGTGGGGTGCCCCTCATTTATTTGAAGAGCAGGGAAGTGGAAATGTCAAAATGTCAGTAGTTTCCAAGCCAGATGTACATGCAAGCATCAGCTAACAAAATGCATGCGTTTGCATTCTGCATTAGGCAAACTCTGCCTCTTGTCTATTAGTATGAATAAGCCAGAATGAATTCTCTAAAAGATGGTTTGGCCATGCAAATACATTCAGTGTGGAGAGTTGTGTACCTATGTAGTGCACCTAGTATGGGCTGATGAACTGTTGAGATGCAGGGACAGCTTTCTTTGGGCACTGCGGCCTGCCCACAGAGAATCATGTAGAGAGCTGTGGTCAGCATGAAGGACCTAAGAACTGCAATGTGTCATATTCTGATTCCTGGGTTTTAGGTGTGCTTTATTCCCTTCACATTTAAATTTTATTAAGTTGGGGCCAGTCTCAGAATTGATGCATACCTCTATTGTTGTTGTGTGTGTTTGCTTTCCTGCTTAAACTTGTTATTGCAATGATAGACTCTTACAATCCAGAAAATATGATTTACATGTAGTGTGACATGAGTAGGTGATACATGCAGGCAGTGAGCCAGGCACTAGTTGGCTGTGAGCTCTGTTACCTCCACTCCCTTGCAGGTGTGAGACTGCTGGCTGCTGGGGCCAGGGTCTTGCGTCCCAGGATGCTGTAATTCTCGGGAACCTCACCTGCCTGGAGGAGCCAGTATCTGTGAGCAACCAGGAGGCCATACCACTGCTGGGGCCACAGCTCAGGCCCCTCTTTCTGCCCCAGTAAGAATGCCGGTTGCTCTAAGGCCTGAGCTGAGATTCAGCCTGGGCAGGGCAGAGTGAGGCAGCCAGCATCCCATCAAGGGCACGCACAGTGGTGATGTTGCTGCTGTGGCTGCATTTAATAAGGAGCTGAAATAAAGTACTGTGTTAATTAAGTCACAGCCCATGTGAAGTCAGCTGTTACCAGCAGTGGGGAAGGATTTTCTGAACCACCTGAGGCGAGATAGCTGGTTTTTGTGTAAGACATTTGCTAACTGCAGAGAAAGCTGAGAGCCGTGGGTTGCTCTTGGCCAGCCCAGGCTGTTCACCTCAGAGCTCAGTGATTCCAGGCCCAAGTCTAGGCAGAGTTGTGTCCAAAATAAAGTTATAATTATTATTATGCCGACTCAAGGAAGAGTGATAAAAAAAAAAAAAAGGCATGTGTAATAGAGTCAGGCAGATCTGGGACAAAGTCCTGGCTTTAGAACTTTCTAATTGGCAGTGTTAAATAACTGAGTCTCAGTTTCTTCTGATAGGTGGCTAGTAAGTTTTAAGTGAGATAGAGCAAGGGAAACTGTTTGGCTGTTTCTAGTGCTCCATATATATCCATTCTCCACCCCTTAAGAGTAGGTAGCATGTTTTTCAAAATGCCTTTGTGGGTTTTATTTCTTGAGTAACAGGCCATATCCTACAGAAAGGTAAGCTAATGGCTATTCTGGGGTCAGCCTGTCTGCAAGTGAGAACAAGACTGATGAGCTAGCTGCACTGGTCCATGAGCTTCCCAAACCTGATATCAGACCTACCACTCTTAGCTTACTAAGAGTGTTACAGGAATCTGGCAGAAAGCCAAGTTCACTTTCTCAGCTGCAGACATTTGCCCCTTCATTTCTTTGGTGGCATTGTGGCCTCAAAACTGCCCTGATGACGCCCACACAATTTTTCTTCCCATCACACAGGCATTTGGATTCTCCTCCCCTCCCACCTCTGTTGCAGGACCTCACCCCTCTTCACTTCCCCCCATACCCTACCTTCTACTTCCAATAACTTCTAAATCCTTTTCCTTATTTGAGCCCCTAGTTACCTTTCCCATGCATCCTGAGATTGGGGCCCACATTCAGGGCTGCTCTCCACTTCCTAGTCTGTAACAGGAAAGGGACATAGGGGCTGGGCTCATTCTGCACCTCTTCCTGTGTGCCTAGCACTGCACGAGGTACATCACACAATGTACGCATATACACGCACTCTCACACCCACTCAGCACACTGACACACCCACACTCGGGCACTCTCATTCTTTCACTCATCCACACTCACATACTCACACACGCATTGTTGTCATACCCACAACAATCATCCAGGTTTGATTTTCAGAGGAGGCCACAGGTTATAGGGATTAAGAAACTCACTAGAGTTCATATTATAAGTCGGTTTAGTTCCAAAGCTAAGGTGCTTTCCACTGCACACAGCCTCGTTGATGAACAAAGGATAGCAGTTTAGATAAACTGATGTATCTATCAATATACAGGGTGGATTGTTTACACAGGATACCTTTACATTACTAGAAAGACTAACTCTCATGACAATGGATTGTCAGCCCACTCATAAAACCAATCCCGTTATTTAGATGGGGCAGTGGGTTGGTTTGGGTAACACCCACCTGAAAGAAAGAATAGACTACTTAGCACATATTATAAAAATATCTACATTTTTAAGTATCTTTGAGCACACGCAGTTATTGAACTTTCTGTGACTGTGGGTCAAGAACTGTACTTTATTTTTTTAACATAGTTTTCCTATCCATATTGGATAGGGGTTTAAGAATATGGCAATTGAAATGCTTATCCAGGGACACAGGTGCATAGATTTTGTCCTCATGAGAAGTGTAGTGCCCTTGATATAAAACACTCCTTTCAAGAGTGTTTCTAGTTTTAATCAATATACTATAATTATGGAATTTTCTCATATTTTAACTCTTGTCAACATTCAGCAACAGACCTTGTTGGTCACATCTTCTCTCATTATTTTGCTTTTAATTTTGATTCATCTCTTAACAAAATCAAGCACCTCAAAGTATTTTAATTAAGAAAGAATACCTAGGGTTATATTATTAGTGAGCCTTTAAATATTCAAGATATCTTTCTAGAGTCTTTACATGTAAGTGATGTCTTCTTAGCTGGGCCTACAATCCAATGACTGTAACCTTTGCCTCAGAAATCTCCAAGAAGAGGCTGTTCCTTTATTGATAATAATAAGCTTGCTAAATTTTTTTCTGGTCTGTTTGAATACACATATCATTAATTTTTCTTGGTATTCAAGAATATCTGTAGAATAGATGTAGGCATAGATCTTGATTCAGTAATTCTCTCTAATCACTTTGTTTCCATCCAATCTCTAGATTTAATTTTGTAGTTTTATTTTATTTTGGATTTTCCTTATGGATGAGCTCTGTAAGGCTTAACTGAGCCTCTCTGCCTCATTCCTTCTCTCTCTTCCTTCCTTCTACCATCTCTTCCTTTTCTCCTTCCTTCCATTGCTGAGAATCGAGTCCTGGTGAGGACTCACTGATGGCAGCCACCATAATTTGTGTCCACCCACAGACTTACAAGACAAATACAAAGCAGTTCCACTTTCCTTCTAGGGAACTGGTATTTCTTTTGTGTTGAAGAAGTGAGAAAACCCATTAATTTTGAAACAAATGTATGCAAATACATTTATTAATATAGGAAATAAGAAAATCAGTTATTGCTTCCTTTATAAATAATACAGGCTTAAGTTTTAAAGATATTACTTTTGCTAAAATGCATTAGACAGCTGTGAAAAAAATAACATTTTTCTTTGTGGTAATATCTTTAACCAGATTTGTAGCACTAACAATATTTCCTATGTATATATTATTTTTATTTAATACAGGTAATCTCTTTATTACCAAATCATATTGTTTCTCAGGAGATTACCATCAGCATTCATAAAAGCTGCAAAGGGAAAACGGGATGATGAGGAGGCATCAATCTCTCCTGGATGTAAGGCTCAGGCTGCAGATTAAATACACAGAGCTCTTAATACATTTAAATGAGCGACTCATTAAATACAGATTTATTTAGAAATATTCTTTCCCATTTTGTTTCCATTTCAATTTTGAACCTGGTGGTAGAACTCATTCTCTAATCTCAACCAAGAGCAAAGCGACCTTGGATAAAAGCCACATCTTCAAGCTGCCATTTATTGTTTGGTTGCAAACCCACCAGTAACTGGGTCTCTTGGCGTCCATGTCTCTGTGCAGAGAGTGACCCATGGATCTCACTGGATCCTCAAATCTGCCTTGGAAAATTGACTAGCCTGCCACAATGCCCTGGTGTGGCCTACCTCAGGTGTGTGGCAGGTTCTTCCTTCTCAGAAAGCTGAATGTTCTTGCCCCGTACATAATCTATAAGTTTGCTCAGGCTCAGGAGTTCCCTCAGTAAACTGGCACAAGGCAAGGAATGGCCTTTGGAGTAGTACCATGGATATGACCCCAGTCCTGCCACTCATTGCTTTAGGAAAATCAGTAAACTTTGAAGAGCATGTTTCTGGTATGCAAAATGGAAATATTAATTCTTTCTTAATGCATCTGCTGTGAAGACTAAGAGAGAGTATCTATATGTATATAACATGCTGATATAGAGTAGACTTGCCAAGAGAAGGCTCTTGCCTTCTTTACCCTTCATCCACTGTTCAGCTGCCCAACGCTTCCTTAGGTAAATGCTAACAGGAAACCTCAGTCATCTGAAAAGTAAAGGAAGCTAACGGGGGTGAAAGAGGGACTGGCATTCTGGGTTATAAGCCTCTGTTCTTGGGACCAAATGTGCACTGCAGAAATTGACAGAAAGAAAGTTAAACAAAGGTCCAGCCTTAATGGGGACAAGTGAACTATTGAATCCCAGGCAAGAAGGTATTCTTGGGGTGTTTCTAAACTTAAGTAGACCCAAAACCCAGTTTCAGAAAATCTTTCCTAAAGTCCCTTTGCCCTCAGCATCTTCATTCCTTCAACTAAAACCTCTCTGCCTCCTCTGATTCCCAAGATAGCTTGATGAATGACAAGAACAGGGATTCAAAAGAAAGAATTTGCCTTAAATCTTATCTGGTTCAATTGTAGCTGCCAAGCTCAGGACTGCATTAAACCACCTGTGGAAATGGATCTTGGATTTAAGGTTGTTCTTGGTTGGTGTTGCAGCCATCTTATCTTCATATATCAGCATCCTATCCCTTGAATGCTGGTGTGGCTCCAGCTCTCTGTCCTCAGGCCTTCTCTCCTCAAAGCTGCTGTGTTAGAGCCACCATGCTAGGTTACATGATCCAGACTTAACCTGCTTTCTTACATCTCTGTTCCTGACCAAAGGCTTCCCTCTGTTTCGCCTTCTCTGTTATCAGGCTTGCAGACTCAGCAGGGGTGTACCTCTCGAGGAAACATTCCCCAATCCCTTCAGAGAATGAATATCTGACCCACTCTTAGTCCTGCAAGAATGTCTTATTGGACCCTATTTTTGTGCTTGATTCAGGGCTAGCCTTCAGCAAACTTGGGAATAGTCAGACAAATAACCATGGTTTTCCTGTTTCTGATCTGATCCCTTTATTGCAGATATTAGTATTCATGCATCTTCTGTGGAAGCTCTCAGTGCAAGGTTCCAGAAAAAGTTTGAGTGAATAGATATTTGAATAAACTATCACCTGCACTCATAGACTGATGAATGACTATGTGTGGGAGTGAGTGAAAAATTCTAATGGCAGAATCCATGCCTCAGCAACAGAATGGATGAGTGGAGGCCCATATAAGCAGTCCCTACACATCCTGAGTTCTCATGGCAAGCAGCTGATCATGTCATCCCCTTCTTCCATACAGGGTGGAAGCTTTGATGTGGCAGATAGAATGTTCCACAGCATAAAGAATGCATGGGAGTCAGCCTCCAGAGAGAACATGAGTGATGTCAGGGAGCTGACCCCAGAGTTCTTCTACCTGCCCGAGTTCCTAACCAACTGCAATGCGGTGGAGTTCGGTGAGTGGAAAAGGCTGTGCGAGGCCAGCGTGGGCCAGGAAGTGCAGGGCACTATTTTCCACAGTTTGGGACTAGCTTTGTCAATAATCCTTGCTTTGTCAATAATCTTTGCTGAGCAACTAAACAGACACCTCACGAGATCCCATGCAGTTAGTGTGAGGCTTCCACTGGGTGGCAGCACCTGATGAAAAGGTGGGAGCTGGGGAAGGATGCTGGGCCCAGGCTGCCAGAACTGCTCTTCCCATGACCTTTCCTCTGAATGTCCCTAGACTGGTCTGCAGCAAGGGACAACCAGAGAGCAGCAGCCATTGCTAATAGCCAGGTCTGGCACTTCCCTGCTGTATGACCATGGACAAGCCCCTGACTATGTCTGGCCCCGTTTTCCTCCATGTCCCACAAATGAGTTAGCCTGGACTCCATGATCAAAACCCAGATATGCTGGGTCTCCCAGGACAAGTTGCTGGGTGGTATCCAGCAGTAATTGTATAGACACCCTGGTGGCTCCTCCTTTTTCTTCAGTCCCCACCCCAGGATGAGCCATGCCTTCTCACTGACTGCTATAGAGGAAGAACGAACATTTCAGGAGGCCTAGTCTGCAGGTCCCCTGATTACTGTGTGTGTGCCTCAGGAGCCTCCACTGCAAATGTCAGGGTGACTTGTGGAGGGGGTATGTGATCAGAGCCTGGGGTAAGGCATGAGCAACTCTCCATCCAAGGCAAGGGGATGGACTCCCTCACCCTGTGGAGGATACTCATGAAGCATTGCCAGCACACATCCGGGGCTCCATAGCTCCTCTTCTCCTCCAAATAACACATATGGGCCTGTACCTCAAGCCAGGCCAGATGCAGGCCTATGGGACATGGATAAGGAGATCCAGCCCCTGCTATAGGCGTTCACCTTCTGTTCAATGATTTGCAGCCAAAATACTTGTGGAGCATTTAGAACATGCCCATGCCTAGGCTTGTGTCCAGCAAGTCTGATCCCATGGAACTTGGTGGCCTTAGCCATGTTCATGTTCTCAGATACTTGGTGCATCAGAGATGAGAATGGACGAATGCAAAGGCCATTATTTAGTGAGCCCCAAAAGGCTTGGGGGTGAGGGGGCAAAGGGGCAAGGGGGTGAGAAAATAGTAGGGGCCTGGAATGGTAGAAGCCAAAAGAGACGGCCAGCCAGCCTGGGGTGAGGGGTGAGTGCTGGAGGGATGAGGGAGTGATTGGAAATAAAGGCAGGGCTCTGTGTGGAAGTGAGGAGGGGCTTAGTGCAGAAATGGTTCACATGCTGTGGACCAGGCATCCTCAGGAAAGTCAGGGAAACAAGGGGTTATTGAGCACCTGATGTAGGAAGGCAGTTTTATAGGCACTGGGGAATTGAAGAATTACTTGTGTCTTCTGGGACAGAATGCTTTGAATGTGTTTATATTCCATGCAGGGCTGGGGTAAGGGGATAGAAAATATGCACAAATAAATAAGTGAAATATTGTATGATGCTGAGAAGTCCTACAAGAAAAGAAGGTAAAAAATGGTTTGAAGTGACTCAGAGAGCCTTGTGTTATTTTGGTCCCCAGAAGGGACCTGTCTGAGTAGGTGACAGGCAAGGTAAGACTAAATGAGGAGAAAGGCCATGCCAGGCACAGCCCTTTAGGCCAGAGAGAGAAAAGAAAGATTTTATTTTAGTTGCACCATGAAGACTCTGGAGGGTTTTATAGCTAATATTTATTGAGCAATCCTCATATGCTTGGAATTATTCTAAGCACGTTATTTATACTTTCTTTTTTAATTCTTATACCAGCTCTGGGCAGTAACAGGTGGGAAGAGTGGATCCCAAAACCATTAGGCAATTTGTTCAGGTTTGTGCAGCTAATGGGAAGGAGAGAGACTTGGGCTTGAATCCAGACTCCTCTTAATGTCTGAGGAAGTTTCTTCTGAAAACCTTCTTGTCTTCACTTTAAAAATTAAGAGAAAACACATAAAGTATAGAGCTAAATGAAGATTCAATAAGATAATGTGTGCCAAGGACCTAACATAGTGCCCTTGCATACATTTAGTTGTTCAAAACACGATAGCTTTTATTATCATTGTTACCTCCTTCTTGTTTCAGCACTATGCAGAACGTACCCAGATGAGAAGGCATAGAATAGTGAGAAGGAAAAAGTACAAACAATGATGACACTACAATCATTTTTATACACTTATGAGTCAGGCACAGACGCTGTGTGAGAAGCTAGGAGGGCCTTATGGAGGAATCAAAGGCTTAGAGGCCAAGTAGGAATATTGCAGGCAGAAAAGGGTAGGGATATTTCAGACAGAGGAGGCAGGAAGCAGTGTGGCCTGTGTAGGATACAGCCCACAGTCTGATATGCATGGCATCAGCAGTCCTGGATAGCACACTGTTACACTCCCTGATTCCTAGCCCAATTTGGAATTCCATTTATTCAAAGCCCTGCTGTTTCTCACCCCACTCAGGCTGCATGCAGGACGGAACAGCACTGGGGGATGTGCAACTCCCTCCTTGGGCTGATGAGGACCCTCAGAAATTTGTCAGCCTGCACAGACAGGTGAGTTGGGCGAGAGTATGCCGAAGTCCCTGGAATCCTGAATGAAGACCTCATCAGCCCCTTAATTTCCAGGGAGACTTTCTGTGCAATTGGAAGACTAGTGACAAGCATTTCTGAAGTTCTTATTTATCTCCAGAGAAGGGGCTGGGCTCTGTGCCCCACACTAGCAAGAGAAGGAGGGTTCTGGGCTCTTTCAGGAGTTCCATTAGGCTTTGCTATCATTGCCAGTTTGCTGCGGGAATTACTGGGGGAGCAAATTCAGTTTTTGTTGGATGCCCTGGTGGGCAAGTCAGTGTCTTTAGCCAGCCCTATAGGCAAGGTCATGCCCTGGGCCATACTGCCTACTATAGTTCAGAGAGGGGCTAGAGGCCCCAAGGGGTTCCTATGTGCCAATGGATTTACCAGGACTGGAGAGGACTTGGTTTATTACCCAAAAAGTCTAATGTGGTTAGAGGGCAGACGCCATTTTGGGACACATATCCTGGATCAAATGCCTGGGTTAGTATAAACATATGAAAATATGTTCAACATCATTAGTCAACAGAGAAACATACAGTAAAACCACAATGAGATGTTACTTCACACTCACATGAGTAGCTAAATTTAAAATACTGATAAAACAAGAATAAGCAAAGGTGTAGAACAACCAGAATTCATCATACATTGCTGACCAGAAAAGTACAATGGTATAGCAATTTTGGAAAAAAAGATTGGTAATTTTTTATAAAGTTTAAGATACATTTACCATTATCACCCAGAGATTCCACTTGTAACTATCTGCTCAAGAGAAATGAAAATATGTCCACAGAAAATGTGTACATGGAATCAGTTTTATTCTACTAGTCAAAACTGAAGACAACCAAAGTGTCCATCAACTGGTAAATGGATAAACAAATGATGCATGCACATAATGTAATAGTGCTTAACAATAAAAAGGAATAAATTACTAATACATGGAACAATGTGGGTGAATCTCAAAAGCCTTATCCTAAGGAAACAAAAAAAAACCTGTAACCCAAAGCTACATACCATGGAATTCCATTTATTTGATATTCCACAAAAGGTAAAACTGTAGGAACAGAAAGCAGATCAGTGGTTACCAAGGTCTAAAGTAGGGGATGGCAGCAAAGGTTTATAAGAGAACTTTTTGAGTTGATTCTATATTTTGATAATGGTAATTGGTACATGATGGCATATATTTGTCAGAACATGCTGAACTGTACATTTTAAAAAGGTGAATTTTATTATGTAAATTATACCTAAAAGGAAAAAAAAAAACCTGGGGAATGCCCGATTACTAACAACAAAACTTCGGCCTTTTCTTCTGTTCTCCCTTTGCAAGGAGAAAATTCTTTCTTTGTTTATCCTTGCTTTGCCTCTGGAATCTCAGTAAAATCAGTCATCTCTTTCAGAATTCACTGATCTTGAATACTTGGGCTAGAAATAAACTTGACCTTTAGGTGGCAGCATCCCTCTCCTCGGTGTTTTCAGAAAAGTTCTTGGCTTTGGGCGAGTGAAAAAGCTCACTCTACAGGCATGACTACAGATGCCAGTGGTGTAGTGGAGAACCAAATTGGTCAAATAACCATGCCAATAACAGAGAAACTATATCTGTAAAAAATGCTACAAAAGTTACACAGTGCCATAACATGTAGATTAGAGATGATCCAGGGAGAGCTCTTTTAGTGGAATGAAGATTGGGTTGGAATGTATTAGGATTTAATGATTGATATCAGTGAAAACATCAGTGTAGAAACCTCTGAAAACCCTCTACTCCATAAAAGCAATAAGAATAATGGCAAAATTTGTCATAACAAACTTTTCAGAGCTCTGTAAATTAACTAAAGGCTTGTAACAATCAGGGAAATATTTCTTCAAGAAAAATCACTGGATCTTGATAAGAATAGAAGCTCTGTGGTGTCTTAACTTGCACCATTTCCATTTCTCTTCTCCAGCTTTGTAGTATCCTTGAAACCAAGAGCCTACAATCACAGTAAAAACCAACAGCCTGGCAGTCATTGGAGGGAGTAGAATGGAGTTGGAGCTCCTTCAAAGACCTGTACCCAGAGAACTGTCATTGTTTGACCTGTCTGGTGGTTCCCTGAAAGACTCCACTCAAAGCCTGCCCAGTACAAATAGCCTTCAATGACATTTATCAAAAACAATCAGAGACAATTGTTTAACACTGTGGCTGCCAAAAGCTATAGATAATAATTAGCTTACAATATTTTTGCTAACCAAAAAGCTTAAAAGGAAAAACTGGGGCACGAGATGTTTATAGGAGGCCTTTAAAAACTTCAAACTATCTCTGGTAACCCAGAAAGACAAACATCTGTAGGGTTATTTTTATTCACAAGTCTTTGCTTATGCTTAAGAAAGACCTAGAATGGCCCTAAGCTCTCAGTTCTGGCTGACATTGAGGCTTGGTGCAAGCAGGATGTAAAGGTAAAGGCAGAGTTTTAAATTGCCTTGCTAAACATTGATACCATGCCCTAACATGAACAGAGGCCCTGGGCAAAGAGGTGGAGACTTATTTGTTTTAGGTATTTAAAAAAATCTTCATCCAATTATTAGCTGACCATTAAGCTAACAGAGCATAGACTTTATTGGCCACATACAACAAAAAATATAGATTTTTATAAAACTAGTTAAGAAAAGTTATTAGAAAAAATAAAAACAACAAACAGCAACAGTAACAACAAACCTTGGGGTGAAGGGAGAATCCGACTTCTAGGACTGCCACATCATAATATTTAAAATGTTCAGTTTTCCACAAAAATTATAAAGTATATAAAGAAAAAGAAAGTATGGGACTATTCAAATGAAAAAAAAGCAGTCAATAAAATCTATACCCAATGAAGGCCAAACTTTGGATTTATTAGACAAAAGACTTTAAATCAGCTATTGTAAATGTCGTCAAAAAACTAAATAAAACCTTATTTTAAAAAAGATTAAAGAACAGTATGATCATGATGTTTCACCAACAGAGAATATCAATAAAGAAATAAAAAAAATATAGAAAGAAACCAAATAGAAATTGTAGAGCTGAAAAATACAGCAACAAAAATGAAAAATTCAGTAGAGGGAATTAATAGTAGGTTCGAGTAGAAAGACAAAGGAATCAGGAAGTTGGAGATAAATCAATTGAGACAGTTAAGTCTGAAGAAGAAACAAAAAAATTAATGAAGAAAAATGAACAGAGCCTAGAGACCTATATAGTACCATCAAGCATACCAGACAGAATATACATAAGGGAAGTACCAGATGGAAAAGAGAGAAAGGAGCAGAAAGAATATTTGAAAAAATAATATTAAAAAATATTCCAAATTTGATGCAAAACATTAATTTATACACTCTAGAAATTCCATGAAGGATAACTCAAAGACACAACCTAATCAAACTTTTAAAAGATCAAGTCAAAAAAAGAATTTCAAAACCAACAAGAGTGAAGCAAGTCATCACCTAAAATGTATCTTAAATGAGATTAACAGTTAATATTTTATCAGAAACTGTAGAGGCTGGAAGGCAGTGGTATGACATAAAGTGCCAATCAAGACAGAAAGACTGCCAATCAAGACAGAAAAAATATATCTAGAAAAAAATTCCTCATAACTGAAGAATTTATTACCAGTAGAACTGCCCTACAAGAAATACTAAAGAGAATTTTTCATCCTGAAATAAAACAGCACTAGACAGTAACTTGAATATATATAAAAATTAAAGAGGTAAATAATAATAGGAAATGGAGACGGTAAGGATGGGTAAAATAATTCTGATTGTGAAGGGGAGAATGAAGAGAAAGGATAGTACCAGGTGGAGATGAGAGGTTCAGGAAATAGGCTTTATTTTTAAAATTTTAGTAAACATGTTTAAGAAACAGTGAGAAAGAGAGGTTGGATAAGAAAAAAATAATTAATAAATTCCTGAGAAAGTAGGATTTGGATTCCAAACCAAATAAAAGGATTAGCTTTATTAAAGAGGTGGAACAGCTTCCTGACTTAAATGAGAGGGAAGAAGAGGGTGGCAGATGAAGGTAGATTTATATGTGTTCTAAGAAAGAAGTAGAAATTTCTAATTGGTTTTTGTTTTCTCTGTAAAGTGGGAAGTATGGTCAGCTGCTTAAAGTGAACAGTGGAAGAAAGTCAGAGTAGAGGAAAGTACAGGAAATGTGAAACAGTCATGTGAAACAATTAAGCATGAACTGGCCAGAGAAACATATCTGGGTTTTCTGGCAATGCTCAATGTCCATTTGAGATTGGTGATCAAAAATTATAGGATAATCAATATATCGCCTTGTATGACATTCTCCAGATACACTGGTATAGCCAGGAAGACAAAAAATACTTGCATTTTTTTCAGAGTGCTATGAAAAGACAGAAGTACACATTATTCAAAAACATAACAAGAAGTATTGGCCACATTGTTACTGAAATGATGACCCACTAAATCTAAGCTGGATCAAGGTGTGGCTAAAGACAGGAGAGTGTTGATAGATTAACAACTAAAACAAACAAAGGAGTGAGGAGACTGAAAGTACTAATAAGGTGGAAGAATAGTTTTAGGAACTAAACAACCAGCAAGGTTTGTTTTGGGTTTCACCAAATGGGTTGTTTGAATGGATAATTTTGAGGATAGAACAGTTAAAGATACTGACTTGGGTTAAGGCATGTCTATGAGAGTGGGTGACTTTAGGTAGAAAGAAGACGAAAGTCATTGGAGAAGGAAAGCTTAGAAACTGAGAGGTGAGAGATTGAAATCACCAAGGATGATCATGGCAAATCTTGGGCTCTGCTCAGCAGAAACAGGTACCAACTCTCTGGTCAACTGAGATATCCAAACACTGCCCCCACGGTTCTTCTTGCTCATGTATGGCAACGTTTAAAAATACTGCCAACCTGGGCACCCTAATCTAAGCCAGCACCATCCATCTAGGCTGTATCTATGAAGGACTGAGCATGTTTGGACTCCTGTGATAAATTCTTTCTGTTTCCTTTTAGATGTCACCTTTAGTTAGAGGCAGATGTTGCTGGCTTCCAGTGGGAGCTGTGTTCCTGAGAAGGGGGAAGTTTAGGTCCCACTTAGAAGCTGTGAGCGCAGAGCAAGAATTTATGGCTGAATTTGGAACATCTCCTGTCCTCCTACCTGGGCATAGAGAGCTTGAGCATGGACAAAACATTCTTCAAGGTCATCACACTTGCTCCTTTGGTGCATGAGTGAAATGCTCTTGCCCGCTGCATGCCCTGGACTGGACAGAGTTGTCTTTATTAGGGAAGTTCACATTACCAGAGACTGAGCTGCACCTCAAAAGCAGATTCTGTTCTTTCCCTTCCAGGGATAATTTAAAAAGGGGCCCAGACCCAGATGTCAGTTAATTTCTAAGTACATGAGTGAAATGAGATCTGCTCAGTGAGGCTGAATGTCCCTTGTGGAGTTCTGAGGCCTGAAAGTTGGGGACTAGGACAGTAGTTTTAAAAAATACACATGAGCCTGCCCCAGAAGTGGAGTAATTATACCTGCCAGCAAAATATGGTGCTGATGGGCAGAAATGACAAACATAAAACCCCAAGCCATGCCAGGTACCTAGCAGGTGTCCAGTGTAATCATTGGAGCTAATACTACTACATGGAGATTGCTGTGTACCAGTCATGGATGCAAAACAACCTGCACATAAACCCACAAAGAAGGTACAGTTATTGTCCCTATTTTACAGATTAAGAAATGGAGGAACAGAGACATTAAGGAACATAAGTTTCAATGTGTGGGTCCACTCCTTTCCAAGATGTATTCTCCTAATTGCAACACTTTGTCTCAACCTCCTGACACTCTCTGGTCAGAATCAGCTCTCTCTTCTTCCTATGCCAGTTTTTATCAGAATCCCAAGACTTTATTTTCAGTCTGGTTTCTTTCATTCAGCTATTGCTCCAAGACCTGTGTGACCTATTCTGATCCTCATGGTTATTTTATGGAGTGTATGAGCTGGATGGTGGAAATAGATCTGTTTTGCCACTAACTGGAGGCAGGAATTGGTTGGTCTATGGTGCCCTGCACATCTGCTCATTTAGAGCTCACCAAGCCCAGGGAAGCATCATTCACTTCCCGTGCAGAGCCAGCATCCTGAACCACATGCCCCTGATCTGTGCAGTGAACATATGAATCTATGAAAGGCATGCATGTTTTATGTTCTTTGGGTTTTGGTTCTAGGCTTTGGAAAGTGACTTCGTCAGTGCCAACCTTCACCATTGGATAGACCTCATTTTTGGGTACAAGCAGCAGGGATCAGCTGCAGTGGAAGCTGTTAATACCTTCCACCCCTACTTCTATGGTGACAAAATGGACCTCAGCAGCATTGGTGACCCCCTGATCAGGAATACCATCTTGGGGTTTGTCAGCAACTTTGGACAGGTGCCCAAACAGGTACAGCATGACATGTCCTTTGTTTTCCTTCCTCAAAACAAGTGTGTGCAGCATGAGCGTTGGGGGGAGAGTGAGGACATTTTCTCTTGGGATGGAAGCACGAAAGAGGACTGCAAAGGTAAAATGGTCTCTGATCATTTCCCTATGTCTTTAAAATCAAGGCTTAACCCTGAGTTACCACCTGATGTCAGTTAAGGTGATGCCATCATTAGTAATGATGATGAAGGCTATATTCATCTGTGATATATCTGATAGACACTATGATACATCCATAGGGTCTATTTATATGTAACTACCCTGTAGGGTGGTTGTGAAAATTTAGTAATCAAGTGTTCAGATATCAAGTGTTCGAAAGTATCTGAAATATGATCAGCACTCAACAAATGTTAGTTATTAGTGTGATTACCTCATTGAATCCTCTCATAAGCTTTGAGTAGAGAAATTATTCTTTTACAGATGAGCAAACTGGGGCTCAAAGGGGCTAAATAAATAAGAAGCCTACAATTGCAGCATTAGCAGGCACAGAGGTAGAGCTCTAGCCCCATCTGGCTGGCTCCAAAGCCCATGTCACATTGCCACTATTGTGAGAGTTTCAGTCCTGCCCTCTGGGGCCCCTGGTAAAATGTCAGGGATCTCACATGAGCCTTTGCTCCTCTGGCTCCATCCCCCATCAGTATAGTCACATGGCAATGTGAGGCCATGCATTCACGTTGATGCCCTGATGAATGGTGTGTGGGAGAGTTAGGCGTTTATTTGATTGATTTTATCCTGTTTATCCTCAAGCATTAGTTCAGTGTAGAGAAGTTTTATCCCTGAGCACGGCCATCTAGGGGTCAGAAGCATGGTCCAACGGATGAAGTCCCAATCTGGGCACTCAGGAGTCACTGGGAAATAAGTGCGAAGCCCAGTCAGTTTTAGAAACATCCTGGGCCACAGCCTTCCCCCCATGTAACCATGAGGATTGAATGGTCTCATTTCAGTTAGTGCAAAACTAATAACATCTTTTCTGCCTGGTCTTAATGTGGCATGTTTGTGTTTGCCCAGCTCTCACTAAGGGGAATGTGGATGGGCCTGAGGGTATCTTGGAGAATGGATGGCACATGCAAATGTGGGTTTGCCCAAGGCAAGCCTTGGTAGAAAACAGAGAATTTCAAGAAAGAAGCTTGGGTAGCCTAATGGTTTCATTCTAAAAAATAGAATAGTACAGGTAAAGCAATTAAATAATTCAAACTAGTAGCCATCTAACTGTGTCCTGTGTTATATACTTAAACAGCCCTTAAAAATATTTTCACACCAGTGTGATTACGGAGTGCACATAAGTTTAGATTCTAATTTTACATAATAATATACCATATGAACTTAAAAAAAATAGTTCTCAGTAATTATCAGAATTAGAATTCTTTATGTGGTTCCATCCTGAAGACAAAATTAAAATGCTTCAGAACTATATACTGTTCTATCAAGAGGCTGTGCCTGATAAAGCTGTTATGGTGACTATAGTGCTGTAGTTATTCTGCTGTGCAAGGAAAAATGTTCGTTATTTAATGTTCATTTAAAAATCATCATTCTGATTTCTGTTTCTATTGATCACTCACCCAGCTTTACTAGATGGTTCAGCATCTGATGAAAAACTGTAACTGAGCCAAGGCTGCTTTGAGGCCCCCAGCTGCCTGCTGAGCCCATGTGCCCAGCTGAAGCCAGCTCCCACCTTGGCCCCCTCCATGGTGGTACCCAGGAATGTGCCCACTAGCTGGAGAAAGCAGCCCAGCACAAGCTTAGTCAGGTAGGGGAGGGGATTGTGAAGAGCTGGAGCTTGCTGTAGTTATACTCTCTGGCCCAGCAGCAAGGATTCTGCCAGATAACACAGACTTGCATTTCATGCTTTGCCTGGTTATGCAAAAAGTTTGCCATTAGGGACAATTTGACAGTAGAGATCTAAGAAAAATAAGAAAGGCCACTAATGGAGTTTGCCTGTACTATATGGAATATATGAATGAATGCTATTAAAAAATTATGTGTTGATGCCCAGATGGATGTTCCCACAGAGAGTGTGTAAGAAAAAGGGAAAACATGAGAAATAGCTCAAGCAAATAAAGAGAGACATGTGATCTGGGTTGGGGAGATAGCCATTCTGACCCTACGTTATGAGAGACAGCTCTTCCAGAATCAGGGGCTCCTCAGTGAGGTCATCCTCTTCCCAAGTAGCTTTGTGAAGAAGATAAATTTGATAGCCAGGAAGGTTATGTCTGCCAGTGTTATGCAGGATCTTGAGAAAGTACCTATTACTCTCATTTATATCTGAGGATTGAACCAGATGGTCCTGTTTATGCTGGTTATGGTCACTTAGGTAAGGAGCAAGCCAAGCCTTGGAACCATTATAGTGGAGGTACAGCTACCACTAGCATGCTGATGACTCTGCCTCTGGCTGTCTACCCTGATGACTTGTGTGATGTGCATCTGTTCTCTTACCTCTCCAGCTCTTTACTAAACCCCACCCGGCCAGGACCACTGCAGTGAAGCCTTCATCTGGAAAGGATGTCTCCACACCTGCGAGCCTGCCTGGCCACTCACAGCCATTTTTTTACAGCCCACAATCATTGAGGCCCTCTCAGGTCACAGTCAAAGGTGAATACCTGGCCTTTCTTAGTTTGATTCCCTTTCCTTGGGTTGTCCCTTCATTGACTGGTGTTCCTTTAAGGGCACAGACTTCAGCAGGGTCTTGTGGTCTGACTGTGTCTCAAGTCACAGCAGGAATCTGGGGAGCCCTTTGCTCTGTAAGTGTTTAGGATGACCTCTGTCAGACCCTGACTTCTGAAGACCTGTGCATCTGTCTGTCTATCTAAGACACATACCTTTCTCTTTCATGTAGATGCACGTGCGCACACACACACACACGCGCGCGCACACACACACACACACACACACACACGCACACACACACACACAGAGGCATACACACACACCCCTATTCCCTTCTGTCTTTTTCTCTTTCATACATACACTCCTCTCCTCACCTCCAAAGCTGGATGGGGAAGTCCCAGATTTCCTGAGGGAGGGTTGCAGCCTCCTGTCCTTGGTACCTACAACACCATTACTCCTGATCACCCAGGTGAGCCTGCAGCCAGTCTCCAAAAGCATGTGCCCTGAGGCAGATGGCCCAGGTGCGAGTGCCAGCCCTGCTACTTCCTAGAGAAGCTGTGTGTGTGTGTTTGAAGTCCAATATCTGTGCCACCCTTGGGCATATACTGCTTTGGGGAGCTCCCACTGCATTGAACATTCTGGTCCTGAGAAGTATAACAAAGGGTTTGTTGCAGTTTTTTTTTCCCCTTGAATTCCAAGAACAGTGTCTTTGACATACCCAGCTCTGCTAGATATGATGCTTGGGAGTGATGAGAAGGACAGAGCCCTCATGGCTCCTATGGTTTTGTGACATCTGCCCTGACAGCCTCAGCTTCTCCTCCCCTGTCATCAGCCCTTAAGAGATATAGAAGACCTGCATGGCCACACACTGAATGTATGTGCCAAGTCAAGTGAGGAAATGAGGGCCAGGAGACCAGCTTGGGGCCAGGGTCTAATGTATCCCCTGGAGTGAAGCCTGGGAGTGAGGTACCTTGGCAAGTGGCTCCTTTCTGGGCATTTGCTTTGCTGAGACTGGGTTACTTGCTCCTGGCTCCTCTCTGGGCCCAGCTAAAGGGGGTGTGGTCCTTTGACATTTGAGCTTCACCATACTGACTGGGTGGCAGATATGTACCTTTTCTCTCTAGGCTCAGAGTCCCCCAAAGGCGCCATTGGCCACATTGTCCCCACCGAGAAGACCATCCTGGCTGTGGAGAAGAACAAAGTGCTGCTGCCTCCTTTCTGGAACAGAACCTTTAGCTGGGGCTTTGATGACTTTAGCTGCTGCCTTGGGAACTACGGTTCAGACAAGGTGAGCAGAACAGGGGATCAGGGTGGCCACAGGGCCGCAGCCTCTTTCTGGTTGAGGCAGAGGTGATCAGGAAATGGGTGAGCCCAAAGCAGGCACAGCAGCCTGTAGCCCACATCTTCTATGTGACTGTGTCCCCAGCCTGGGAGTGAGAGGGCTCAAGTGGCTGTGCCAAGGGCCCTGGTGGGCCAAGCTTCTAATCACATTTCAAGGAGTCAAGCTTGTGAGTTAGCAGTGCACACTGTCACCACCACTGTCTGCACATTGAGCCTACCCAGATTCTCACTTATTCTGGGTGGGAAGTCCTGGGGGCTCCTATAGCTCCGGTCATGGCTTAGATTCAGAGGCCATGTACTGAGCATTCAGCAGGTACCAGAAGCAAGCCCTCTAGTGACTCAGCCCCCACCCCTGTTTTAGGCCATCTAGCTATCTTGCTTTCTGGATGTGGCCATGGCCACCTCCCTAGCCTCTTTTTCTACCCTCACTTCCTTCCCACTAATCCTTCACCCCACCCTATAACATGACATGAATTCACTATACACCAAGCTCTCACTCACCCTTCCTTGAGCTTCCTCCTGTGCCTTCATGAAGTAGCTAGCAAAACAGTCCCAGGTGTCACCCACTCTGAAAGCCTATCTCTGAACTCCCCAGGCTGAGTTGCTAGCCTTCTGGTACTCCCTTTGCTCACAAGGGTTCACAAGGTCCCCATAACTACTTGTTCACATGTTTCTCCCCACCTACTAGAGTATGAGCTTCTTGGGGACAGGCTTGGGATGGCCTGGATTTTGTCGGTAGGGTCAGGTTCCTGAACAAGTGGCACATCTACATGATACAAGGGCAGGCTAGTGGCATCTAGACCTGTCTGTGTCCCTCTGTCACCCCGCCCCTGTGCTGTTCCTGGCACTCATGCTCACCCTCCTTGTCTTCTACAGATTCTGATGAAGTTTGAGAACCTAGCTGCCTGGGGACACTGTCTATGTGCTGTATGCCCAACCCCCACAACAATTGTCACTTCTGGAGCCAGTGCCGTCGTGTGTGTTTGGGACCTCAGCATGGCCAAAGGCCGCCCAAGAGGCCTGCATCTCAAGCAGGTATGGCAGCCTCAGGCAGGCATGGTGCCTTGGGAAGATGTGCTTTGGGCAGGCACAGTGCTCAGCATGCCCCAACTACCTGACCTCAGGACCAGAGAATGTAGTGAGGCATTGATGGTGGCACACAGTTCTGTCATTCAAGGAACCATTTTATATCCATGTGAATCTGACAAGTACACAGGGCAGATGCCTCCATGGGGAACCACACCTCAGTGAGAGATACCACTTACACATCAGTACCAGTGAAACTGATTTTCTTGAACTAGAGAACATGTTTGAGCATTTGCAATGGGCACTTTTATGTGGATAGCCTCATTTTACCATCTCAATGGCCCTACAAAATAGGTACCATTATCTATCATTTTTCCTGGTGAGAAAAAAGGTGCAAGGAAGTTAAATGACTCATCCAAAATCATAGAGCCAAGAAATGAAAGACTATCTCAGGACAGGAGAAGTTGAGTGCGAAGCAGATTCAGGGGCAGAAGACTCCACTGGCCCCACCTCACAAACCACAGCTATTCATAGTGATGAGCGGAGTGCTACTTACTGCTTACTGAAGACTCTGCACATTAATCCAATCTTGTAAAGCAGGTATTATTCCACTTTCAGAGCTGAGACTCAGAAAGGTTGAGTTTGCTTTTTAATCTCAGTTTGTCTAACCCTTAACCCCATGCTTTCTCTCTTTGTACTCCTAAACTTGCCCAAGTATATCACTAGGGGACACTTCTAACTCTAAATGCAATTCATTTTTATATGTTTTGTAGTTAGCCATATAACCCCAAAGTAACAAAAACCAAATTAATCATGCAAAATTCACCACTGACCAGATTTCCTAAACTGAACATGTTCTACTGGAACTGATATTGGATTTCTCTGGGTGTTTCCAAGCTACCCCCTCTCATGGGTGGTGCACAGTGGGCACTCAGTAACCATAAGGTGAAGAAATGAATTGGTCAGCTCTGCGGGCACTGATTCGTTCTGCAGAGGTGGTGGCACCTGCTGACAGGCAGTTGTGCAAGTCAGGCGCAGGTCAAGCGCAAGCTATCTTCCCCAGACTTTCAGAGGAGTCCTCCAAAGCCAGCCATGGAGCACTTGCTTTTTCATGCTTTCATGTTGCCCCTTTCCATCAACTGCTATGTCAGGAGACTGGGTTTTTATCCTGGACCTGTGTGAAAAGACTGCATTACTCTGTCCCCCTCTCCCAGACATCACTCTGGGGATGGCAACAGATCCAGCCTGACCCCAAAGCCAGCCTTGGAGAGCTGGGGAAGTGACCCTCCTGTTGCTGCTCCAAGGTCCTGTTCAGTAGTGATGTATCATAAAAACCCCTATATTGACAGCATAAAAATGTAATTTAACATCCTCTCCTTATTTTAAATCAAGAAAAAAAATGCATGGGAAATCCACATGATCTTATTTTCTAGGCAAAAATAAAACCCTTTATCATTTGCTTACAGAGGCTGACATGGTCTTGGGGATCCCCCAGACCACCAGCTGCTCAGCAAGGGAATTCTGTTCCCAACTTGTACTCAGAGAAGTCATCATTAAATAGCTTCATAAACAGGTTCTGAAAGTGTTTTATTTTAAAAGATATTTCAGTGTTAAAGGCAAATTTAAAATTTACTTCAAAGTGGAACAATTCTCTACAATCCCTGTAAAAGTTTTCATTGTTGCATACTACCATCCCCAGATACATACATTTATACCATTCTGGTCATTGTGTAAATATGTTTATTCTATTTCACTCAGCCTATCAAGTTGTTCCCACTTTTCTGCAGTCTCTATCATTTACATTTCAATTTTTCCATATTATTTTATTTTTATAAAATTACATTTCAATTCTTTTGTTATGTCAATGCATCACAGTTTCATAAACCATTTCTTCTAAACCTAAACAATTACATTGCTTTCAAGTTTTAACTATTTTAAATAGTGCAGCAGAAAACATCCTATATAAATTGCTGTTTGCTTCTGATGAATTGTTTCTTTAAAATAAATTTTAAGAAGTGGACTTATGAGGAGTGACATAATGGTTCTATAGATTTATGGTGTCACCAACACTTAATTGGGAGGACCCATCTCATCACATCGTATCCAGAAGGAAAATTATTTGCTGAACTTTTGTTTTTATTTTTATTATTTTATTTATTTGACATTATTATTATTATTTTGCTACTTTAATTAGGTCTTATAAGATGATATAATGAAGTTATTTTCATTGGTCATGTAGAGAGGTTTTATTCTGAGGAACAAAAGAACTGATCGAGAACACATTTAAACTACTGTCTCTCTTGTTTGATTTCCCAGGCCATTGTAGATGGCGGGTGGTGCTGGCTGTCTCCTGGTGCTTTAGTTTAGGAAACAAGCCTTGTATACCCTTGTATATGTAGGTGGATGGTGCCCATGCATGCAGGCTCTTCCTCTCACTCCCCAGTACTTTCCCTGCAGAGAATAGCAGTTGTGGCTCCATAAATGGAGAGCAGATAGAACTGCTGGGGCTCAGAGACTCTCTCTCTCTGAAGCCACAGCCCTTATTCCTCCCCCGCACGCCCACCCCCGATCTGCACTCTAGAGGTACTGTGTCCCCTGTGGTAAAAACTTAATTCATTCTGTGAAGACAACCAGAAAGCTTCTGTCAAATCTTCTGCTTTCCCCTGTTCATTTAGACAGTTTTCATTTCCCCAAGATTACCTAAATCTTCTTCTGTGCCTTATGCCCAGAACCATGCCAGCACCATCTGGTGGGTGGCATGTTAAGTTCCATTGAGGACAAACAGGAATCTGAGGCAGAACTTTTAATTGCTCTGATTAGGCAAAGTAACAGCTTTGACAAATGATTCACTGACCCAAATGAGTGAGTAGCTATCTGTCCCGTAGGTGGAGGTTTACATCTAGGGAAGCCAAGGTGATCACTGTGTGAGGGCCACCTCCACACTTCTCTGGCTGGTTCCAGAGGGCAGCAGGCACGTTTGCATACAGAACTCTCAGATCATGCATACTGAGAGCCCCTGAGAACGACTGTGATAGAAACCACACTATTTCTAGTAGCAGTGGGCCTGGTAGCCTGCCCCAGCCCTTTGAGAATGTATCTTCAGGAAGGAAGGCCTCTGGCCAGATGTGAACACATAATTCATCCATGAACCAAGCCAGACCTGCATAGGACTATCTGAGGACCAAGACTGAGGTCCTGAGTCATCCGCTGCTGCATGGCCAGACCGGCTATGAACTCAAATCCATCAGACTTGAAAAGTCACATCCTTTTAATTATGACCAAACCTGTCTACTTTCTTCCAAGTTTAGTTTTCAGGGGCAAGTGTGTTTGTGAGGTTCCCATAGTGTGATGCCCAAATTTGAGTGAGCATGAGAATTCCCTGGAGGGTTTGTGAAAACCCAGGTAACAAGGCCCCTCCCCCAGTGTTTCTAATTCAATAAGTCTGGAATAGGGCCCAAGAATCTGCATTTCTAACAACTTACCAGATGATGTTTCTGCTGCTGGTTGAGCTTCTACGCATTATAAATCAGTGCCCTTGCATACTAATAGTAGCATGTGCTGCTTCAGGGTTAGAGACAAATATAGGAGGTACAGAGCATGAGGGTGCTGCTGGTGTCTGCTTGGATTATGGCTATGTTTCTCCCCAGCTGGGCTTCAGCCCTGGAGACCAATGGAAATGAGAGAGCAACCATGGATGCATGCACACATGTGTGTACACACACACACACACACACACACACACACACACACACACATCATAGGCTTTAGAATAACTGAATCACTTTAATTCTCTGTTTGCTCATCTGGGGCCTAAAAGTAAAAGCAAGGGCAGAGTATCTTACCAAGTAGTTGCACTGATGGTCTCGCTCATAACCTGTGGGTCTGTCTTCTGTTCCTAGGCCTTATATGGACACACACAGGCTGTCACATGTCTGGCAGCATCGGTTACCTTCAGCCTCCTGGTGAGTGGCTCTCAAGACTGCACTTGCATTTTGTGGGACCTGGACCACCTCACCCACGTGGCCCACCTGCCTGCCCACCGGGAGGGAATATCTGCTATTGCCATCAGTGACGTCTCGGTGAGGCTCCTCGTTCTCAATGCTGTGTTCTTGACATGTCTGTGGACCTGAGTGGTATCATGATAGACAGTGCTCCTAGAGAAAACCCAGATGCAGAGAGATGCTGACCACCCCAGAATATTGAGAAGTCCTCAAATGTGCAGAGTTTTCTCTAAACAGGCAGCGTGAAGCCAGTAACATGTGGCTGAGTCTAGATTTTATTTTTTGCTTTCTAATTTTTTTCCCTTGGGGTGGTGGGAGCAGTGGAAAGGTTTTATTCTGCTGAGGGCACTGAGGAGTTGGGGCAAGAAATTGGCTTTGGCAAGGGATCTTTTGGGCTTAACTAATTTAGCTTGTTGACTACAAATCAGTGTTAACTCAGAAGATATCTCTGGTTTCCAAGACAAGAAGTACTTCTGCTTTCCCTCCATGCTGGCTACCAAAGATGAGCCTTTCTGAAACGTGTATATGTGTGTGTGTGTGTGTGTGTGTGTGTGTGTGTGTGTGTGTGTGTGTGTGAAAGAGAGAGAGAGAGAGAGATATTGAGAGAGAGAGAGAGAGAGAGAGAGAGAGAGAGAGAGAGAATGAGAGAGCCAAAAATATATATATGTAGATTTCAGTGTGGAGTTTCTACCTGGTTAGAATTTACATCCTAGGGTATGGTGTTCCCTGAGGATGCAGAGGCTCTGAATCTACTCATAGAAAACCCCAGGGCCCCACAGCAAGGACAGAATGGGCAAGGGGATCATAAGAGGAGGGGAAGATAATAGAGAAGGCTCCCGGTACCAACTTTGGCTGAAAATGGTGCTCTAGGCAGGTTTGAAATCAAAATGGATGTTACCTGGGCAGATGAAAGTTGAATAGATGGATTGATGAATGGAGACTGGATAGATGGGTAGACAGATGGATAGGCAGACTGAGGGATGCATGGGTCGATGGATGGCAGATAGGTGGATGAATAGATGGATAAATAGGTATGTGGTTCCATGAATATTTGAATGAACTAGTGAGTAATAGATAGAAGGGTAGAGATGGAGAATAAATTAATAAATGAAAAGATGGTGGGTGAATAGATGAATGAGTACATGTATTGGAAAGGCACCAAGACCATGTTGATGAGAGAACATCCAGCCTAAGAAAAAGTCTTTTAAGAGATTATTTAAGCCAAACTGATGACAACTGCTGGGAAGTAAAATCTCAACAAATTGAGAAAATGCCGTGAAGAATGGTAGTTTTGCAGCTCATTTTATACATTGAAATCAAAGGAGGAGAATTAAAGGGCTTATAAGAAATTCGATAGTGGTACATTAGGAAGGCAGGAGAAAGTAAAGTGAGAAAATCTCTGAGATTAGATAAAAAGTAAAACAGAGAAATATACTTCTTTTACACTGGTGGCCACATGATAGTTAAAAATTAAAGCACGTAGAAATAGTATTTGGAGAACAAGATAACAATGAGGGGTTCTGTGGTCCTAGTGCTCTGGCTGAGGTTGTACCTTGAGGGGTCTGGAAACGCAGATTCCTCTGACATTCTAAGTGTATGTTATCTTAGATGCAAAAGGACAATAAACAGGCTCATTTAAGATAAAGACTGACCTTTGTCAAGGAAGCTACAGTCCAAGGATACCATGACCTGCTCTCAGTTAGGAATTTTTATGTTCAGGTCATCCTATGTGGTTACTTTCAGTCTCTGAGTTTCTTAGGCCCACCATGTATGTTTTCCAAGCTTGTCAGGTTTAGTATATGGCTCCTCTTTCATCTACATTCTGACCTGGGAGAACATAAAACCCATAAAGAATGATATCCTAGGATCTCAGAGGAGATATATCAGGATAATAACTTATTGAATTCACCTTCTTCTGAAGCCAACTTAATTCACTATCTACTTGCTGGGCCAGATGATTGGTGCTGGACAGCCATAGTTTCTGGCCTCAGGAAGTCTGTACCAAGCAATTTAGGAAAGGACATGATGGAGCCCAGCCCAGGAAGCTATAGGAGGTGTAGATCTCCCTACATCCCTTCTGAGGATAATACAAGGCTCAAAGGCATGGTTCTAGTTGGCCCCATGAGTACCTGTGACAATGGCTACTACTCCACTGGGCATGAAAATAGACAAGGACTTGAGGAGCAAACACTTTGGGTATAAACATTTCAAAAGATACAGTGGGAAAATTTCTCCTCAGAAATTCTCCCCAGAGGGCCATTGTCTGATTTTATTAGTTACAAGATAGTATTTACAGTCATTTGAACCTCTGTACTCTGCTCTACACCAAGAGATAGCCAAAACTGCTTCTTGGAGACAGGGCTGGCCAGCCAGATATTGGCCTTGTGTCCAGAATCAGGGCTGGTATCCAGGCTGAGTCTTCTATGCTAGTCAGTATACTTCCAGGAAGAGAGTTATGGGAAGATTCTAAAGGGTGGGTCAGTCAGCTTGCATGGAAAAAAACAGTATTCAACCATATGACTGCAATATGAAAAACACCATGAACTAATAGTTGTGTGAAATCACAGCAGGCCTAGGCTGGACAGAAGTGAATATCTTAGAAGGTCTTGAAGTACCTCTGTTAGCCTTCAGAAGATAACAGGTTGGGTATACAAACTACATGGCTGAGCAAGTAGCCAATGGGCGGGCAGTAATCTCAGCTTGTGTTGAAGCCAACTCTCACTACTGCAGGGAACCATTGTCTCCTGTGCGGGAGCCCACCTGTCCTTATGGAATGTCAATGGACAGTCCCTGGCCAGCATTACCACGGCCTGGGGCCCAGAAGGAGCCATAACCTGCTGCTGCATGATAGAGGGGCCAGCATGGGACACAAGCCACGTCATCATCACTGGAAGTCAAGACGGCATGGTCCGGGTAGGTGTGTCTTGGGCAGAATGAGGGCATGGTTTGAGAAATGTGTTCATCTTCTTTTGCTCACTTTTTCCAAGGTTCTAAATCTTCAGGCTACATTTGAGACCATCCCTGATTAGGTCCCCATAGCAAATAAGGGCAAAGGCAAGGCTCTTTCCAGAAAAAAGTAAATGAATAACAAAATTATGTGTGTTTGTGTGTGTATGTATACACACATTACTATTATCTCTGTTTTCTTCCTTCTTTCCTTTCTTCCTTCTTTCCTTCCTTCCTTCCTTCTTTCCTTCCTTCCTTCCTTCCTTCTTCCTTCCTTCCTTCCTTCCTTCCTTCCTTCCTTCCTTCCTTCCTTCCTTCCTTCCTTCCTTCCAGTCTTCTTTCCTTCTATCCATTTATTGACCCTTCCATCTACCCTTTCATCCATACATCCATAAATCTATCTACCCACCCACTATTTGTCCCTTCAACCATCCATCCATCCACATAACATTTATTGAACTCTGTCTCTGCCAAGAAGTCACACAAGCCACAGAGAACACATAGATTAATGATATATAGATCATTGTCCCCAAGATATTCATATTCTAGAAGAGAAGAAAAACTGAAAATACATTAATGTAGTTCATGCTATGATTAAGATAATCACAGAGTGCCACGGATCTTCTGAGGAGGGCTATGGGCAGGAAGAGCATTAGAAAATGGAGGAGAGAAAGGAGAAGAAATATTGATGTGAAAGGAATAAGATCGAAAGAACAAATTACATGTGATTTTCCTGAGACTGACAAAAAAGATGAAGGAATGAGTGGATAAAGAATAAGTGCTTACTCAAAAACCTCTCAGTTGAATTCCACAGTTTATAAAAGTTAATTGAATACTGAAAGATATTCAAGAAAATGCCCATTGAATTCTATAAGCATTTATGAAAGCTTGCTATGGGCCAACATAGATGAAACTTAGCCTTGCCCTCCAGGGACCTTCATATTCAGAGTGTCAGAATAATCATGGAGATGATGCTTCAGGAAGCACATGGATAACATGGTGTGGATTCCAAGAGGAGAATGGATTTATTTCCAACAGAAACATTAGAGGAGGTGGCATTTCAGGTGAATCCTGAAGATAAGGAGAAATTAAAGAGTATAGGGGAGGCCATGCATGCAGAGGGGCCAGAATGTATGGACAGGAGAAAAGAGGCTGAGGAAGACACCCTGAGAAGTTTCTTATAGGCCCTGTCTGTGAACTGTGAGGGGCACAGAGTGTCTGCAGCAAGCAGGGTTCCTGAGCCAGCTAGATTGTGAGGAGATCACAAAGAACTGGGTTCGGGAGAGTAGGGTTAACACTGTGGGTCAGTCAGAGGAGCCTGAACTGTCTGAACAGCAGATGCATTTCTTTCATGGGCCTACCCAAAGAGGAAGTCTTTTATGCACTCAGCACCCATTCATTCAGCCTGGTAACTGAGTTCCTGGCATGGCCCAGCGCTGTGCTAGATGTGGTATAGAGCTCCCAGAAGCATTTAAGTGAAGGCTGATCCTTGCGCTTCAGTGACAGAAAGTCTAGTCTCAGCGAGTCAGAAGCCATATGTGGTCAGCCTGAGGCACTCATAGCATGCCTTGAGACCTAATGCCAGACACAGAGGATGGAAAGGCCCAGTTATTAAGTGGTGATGGAGGCCTCCAGGGATGGTAGCAGAGGGACAAGATAGCATTAGCTAAGCAAAATAATAAACTTGCTTCTGAGTCTTGTCCCTGTAGGTAACGGGATGAGGGAAGATGAACTATGGACACAAGGGGAAGGAATGAACTTATCTAAGTTGCAGTTGTGCTTGGCTAAACCTCTGTGCAGGAAAGCTGGAGTCTTAAGTAACTTTTTTCCCAAAATGCATTCAGAAATAAAAGGGCACCATGCCCCCACCCCTTTCCTCAGGGTCTTATAGGTATGAAGGAATGGGATGGGCCCTGATCATGCAGACAAGATCATTTCTTCAGCTCATGGTGTTTTCTCTTTTCTGGGCAGATTTGGAAGACTGAAGATGTGAAGATGTCTATTCCTGGGCGGGCAGCAACAGAGGAGCCCTTGGCTCAGCCTCCAAGTCCAAGAGGTAACCATCCTGCTAGGGATGCATATGGAATGTCCTTGCCTTGCTCAGCCTTCCTGCTCTTCTCCCTCCTTGGTTCAGAGCTGCAGCTCCACCCAGGCCTGAAGAGCCCAGGGAAGCCATTGAGTCTCTTGGGATGTTGCCAGGTTTGAGGGGACAGGAGCACAGTTTACTGTGAGCTGCTAGTGGATTGTGAAGAAGCATGGATAAGCTCTGTTTAGTTCTGGCTTCATCCTGCAGAAACCAGTGAGCTCTGGGGTAATCCTAGGATATGTGAACAGTGGTGGTGGAGATTTTCATGGGCTTCTGAGTGTCAGGAGAGGGACATACCTCACCAAGCTTAGTTTGATGCTCTCCATCTACCTGGATGACTCTTCAATGCTGGACTCCTCAGCCCAGAGCCTGGGTCCAGCCGGTTCCTTGCCTGGACAGCCAGGCTGCAGACAAAAGCATGTAGAAGCCTTGCCATATCTCCGGAGAGAGAAAGTAGTTCCATAGGCACCGGTCTGTCTTATTAATCCTGGCTCAACCCACCCAAATCCTCATGACAATTTGCTCAAAGTGGCTCTGAGAGCTTGCATCGGTATCACCTGGGAGGCTTATTAAAAGGTAGATTGGGGTTCTGTTCCCAGGCTTTACATGGGAACCCCTTTCTTCAAGATAACACTATCTGGAAGCGTTTGTCCACAATCTGAGCTGACCTAGTGCGGAGACCTCACAAGGACCTACAACTGCATTCATTTCACTGGTTGTAGTATCTCTGGGTCCTTTAGGAACAAAAGCAGTCAGCCCATCTCAGAGTAAAAATCAAGACACTGAGGCTTATGCATTCAAAAGAATTCACAGCCCTTCTTTGGAGAGAAGTAGTCAAATGCCCTCCCATATTTATACCTATTTGGAAGAGAGCTAGCACAAGGTTCTTATTCTCCAGACTGCTTATGACATAATTCTGTTGTACACTTTCATGAGAACATGCCACTTCTCAACTGCACACTTATGAAGCTATTAAGGTCCAATAAGCTAAAGGGATTGGCTCAGAAGATGGATGGTAAATGGATGTCCCAGCAAGAATGCTGGTTGGATGGGTGGGTGGGTGGATGGATAGAGAGAAGGATGAACAAAGGGCACCTCTGAGATATTCTGTTTATTCTGGAAGTGCCAGTGGATTTAGTTTTCTACTCAGGATAAAGAGTTGGGATGGTTGTGTTCATTGGTAATGGTATCTAGCAAGATGAGATGTGAAATTAAAAGCAGGAAACAAGGCTCTAGACCCAGCTCTATCCACAGCAATTTCTCTGGCCCTCAGTTTCCCCCTCTGTCAAGTGTAGGTATTTCCTGCATATCCTAACTTGTAGTGAGCTGATGATGACAAAAGACCACTCACCTAATATACCAGCTGATGATATTAGGGAACTTATAAGGTGGCCTCAGGCCGAAAGGATCCCCAGGTCCACACCCTTCCCCTTCTGTCTGTCCTGACCTGAGGTCACCACTGTCCCATAGAATTAACTGCCAGGGTTACAGTTCATAGAAGGATTAGTATAACATGAGAGAAAGGCATATAAATAATCATAAAAATCTGGCCGAACCCCAGTTTAGAGATAGCAAATCCATGTGCAGATTTACAAACCTAAGTTAGTGGAAGTCTTGTTATTCTTATATTGCTCAAAACTTTTTTGTTGGAAAGGGACTAGTATTGGGCATTACACGTGGATGTTTGCATATGTATTGTCTTGTATATATTACACAAATGTCACAAAGAGCAGGAAAGGAGATTTTTGAAGATAATAAGGATATTGCCTTTATGTGAACATGTAATCTAACTTCTGCCTGAAATTCGTTTGTCATTTGTAGCAGGACCAACCCAGTTGAGTAGAATTTCTTTTAGGAACCATCCTACAGATTTGGACTCAATCTGGTATATAACAAGTGCTCGAGAAGAGCTCGTGGTTTGGGCTTTTACACAAATACATAATGCACATGCATTTCCTGGTGCGCAGGCCTGTCTGCTCCACATAAGGGGCCACTGCAGGACAACTGGGGCAGCTGCATTATTCCCACGCTGACTCTAGTCGAGTGACTGACTTCACAGGGACAGACACAGCTCATATCTCTCCAACTCACCCTCCACATTGAAGGAATTACTGTCTGTCTCCAAATGCAGTCATTAAAATGAGAGAAGTAACAATCATTGAGTTATATTTTTTGAAAAAATGTCCTTGGCATTTAATTATTGGTTGTGGTGTGAGAGGATTTAGATAAGTTGATAATGCCAACTTTATGTAATTTATTTTTACTAGGCAATTACAGGCTGCATTACATCCTGGAAGCAAGGTATTATGGGGCATCTTATTAAGCATAAAGCCAGTAAACAGTGATGAACAATTTTGCTGAACTAGGCATGCAATTTAGAAAGCAATAATACACAAATCCAATTTGGTACACAATGGATACCGCAGCACGTCAGCACATGTAACTATCACAGCCTGAAAATTAAATTGGGACGGCCCTTTTTGCAACAGCACAGGCCAAAATTAAATATATTTTCCCCCTCAATTTAACAAGTTGCTGACCACAAATATAAATATGTGTGTATGTTTGTGGCCCCATGTGTCAATGTACAGGTGCATATGTGTGAAGCCATTTGGGTTTTCTAACTATCCTCTCACATGGTCCCCACAGGCCACAGGTGGGAGAAGAATATTGCCTTATGCAGAGAGCTGGATGTCAGCGTTGCTTTGACAGGGAAGCCTAGCAAGACCAACCCTGCGGTGACAGCTCTGGCCATGTCCAGGTAATGAAGGCTTGGCTTCTCCATGCCTCCAGCAGAGAGTGTTGTGGCCACCTCTAGGAAAGTCTAGGCTCTTGGCCTAGGGTGGCCTCACTACAAGGACTCAGGAGGGCCCACCATTCATAGGATTCAGGCATGGTGGATGTGTAGGGCCCTAGAACATATATTTTAATACACGTATGTTTTTGCTCTCCTATTGAATATCCATGAATTCATGAAAAAAATTAAAGTATAAAAGTATATTGTTTTGTAATTTTACCCTACAGGGGGACTTTTTCTTGAGGTCTATGCCAATTATAACATTTGGAGTGATGGTTATTCTACATTACAAAAAATGTTTGGAGAGCTCTAAGCCAATGTAGAACAGCCAAGTGTCAGATGCTACACAGGGTCTGGCTGCATCTCTCATAGGACGGGAGGCATCTAGAGATGCTGGAGAGAAAAAGCCAGGGCTTCACTCTGCTCTAGAGCCTGGACTTCTTGGAACATCCCCTCAGTGCTTTGGGAGCCACAACTCTCATAGTTCAAAAGTTTCCCCCAGGTCAAAATATTTCCCAGTTTTCCCACTCACTCTCCCCTGTTTCAGATGGAGGCCAGGTAGAGGCTCCATTGGGTCCTGCACTGAATCTTCTATGTTGTAATTTCCTGAGTGCCAGTTGGGATAAGCAGGAATCAGGCTTGCATCTAACACTCCTGTCTATTCTTTCTCTTCCCAAGAAACCAGACAAAACTCCTGGTCGGCGATGAGAAGGGGAGAATATTTTGCTGGTCTGCAGAAGGGTAGGAAAAAAGAGACAGTGGAGGCCCTGGCATATCAGCCATGGGTGGCCACACCAGGCAGAATGCAGGCTGGTGCAGTACCTGGGTGCAAAAAAAATCCCAGGGCCTCCCTTCTTCACAGGCCCTGAGGACAGCGCTGACTAGCTATCCAAGCTCCACACTCTGTCTTCTTCGTGGCCCATGGGACTTTGGTTTTGGATTGCACAAGAATGCATTTTTACAAAATGGATAAGAGCTTACATGGGGGCCTAAGAGCTTACATTGGAAGCCGAGCTTTGCTGATGCCACCTGCACAGGAAATCACACAAGACTCACCTTTTCAAAGGGCTTATTGCACTGATAAAAAATTTGGATCTCTTTTACTTGAAATGGATGGGAAATTGTATTGTCTTTATTTTATTAAAACAACTATTTTCCAAATGCAAGAGAGTTCTTGATTTAAAAATCCTCACCCTTTTCTACTCATGTATTTGCATCTCTATTCTTATAAAGGCAGGAAGGCCTCAGGGAAGCACTGCCCTTCTTCAGAGTGTTTCTCACCCCTTCCTGTCTCCTCCCTTGGAATGTGGCTCCTCCCATTGTCCTGCCTGCCATGCAGAACCTAATGGGAAGCGAGGGTCCACAGTGTGGCTGAGGCGCAGGCCAGAGACATGAGGCTGCCCATTGCAGGCATAAAGAAGTCAGCCTGGAGGGACACCGCACCCGGACCTGCCTCAAATCCACTATCACAGCCAGCAAATTAAATTGAGTTGGCCCTTTTTGCAACAACACCAGTCAAGATTAAATATATTTTTCTCCTTAATTTAACAAGTTGCTGACCACAAATATAAATATGTATGTGTCCACAAACATGAACACACCCCATAGCAGGTGGTTGAACCCAGCCAGGCTCAGGATTAGCAAGCTCTTCCCAGGGCCTGTCCTTATATGGAGGTCAAGGGCACAGTTCTACATGCTGATTTGAGCTGGAACTCACCCTGGGAAAATCTGGACTGCCATGTGACTTTTGTTGCCCATCTGAAAATACATGGCAGGTGGGTAGTTAGTCTCTCTGAAGAATTCCAATAGCTTCCAGTGCCTGGGTAACTCTTGGCTCAGTCGTTGGGCATTGACGGCCTCCTGTTCGCTCTAATGTCTTTTCCCAACCCCAGCCTTTCAGAACACCTTGAAGGACATTTGCCAGTCTCTCAGTGAAATCGAAGTCAGATAGGCACACGGGGACTTAAGGAGGCTAAGTTCCTTAACATCATCTACCCTCCTCGAGGTTTCCCTTCTGGGGAATTCCAATTGTTTCCATATTTCTATAAGTCCTGCAGAGGCCCCAGTGGCTGACGCCACCCAATTTAGCTTAGGCCTGGGGATGATAAGAAAATGGACTGCATGTCTTATGGCCTAGGTCATCTGGCATCTAGGGGGCAGTGAGTAAATTTAAAGATACATGAGAAAGTATAAATGGTATGCAGCTATATGTACACTATTTATGATCTATTTGTAAACTTTGAGGTCTTTGTAAAGGGCAAGATGAAGGAAGAATCACATCTCAGGTCCAGGATACCAGCCCCATGGGTTATAAGAGCCGATCCTGGGGCCAAGGATCAGCCAACTCCCTGCACTGTCTGCATACCATTAGCAGACAGCCCATTTGCAATCTCTTAGTCCATATGGGGCTGCACTGGAGGACCATAAATTGAAGAGCAGAGAGCACCACTCCTGAGGAAGGCTAAGAAGCAGGGTCATAAATATCAAGGCTGGGCCTGCTGTCATGTTTCAAAATATGATTCACAGCATTTTCCCAGGGCTGAAAGGTCTGCTGGCCCAAAGGCTCTCTTGGGCACATTCATTCAAAAAGCATTTCCTGAGCACTGCCTTTTGCTACCCCATATCATGGGGAAAACGGGGGGATGGTATTAGGTCTTATTGCTGGGGTCTGTGCAAACAAATCTGACTTGAAATAGAAAGGATAAAGGGAGTGTCATCTCATGCCCTAAGGAAGGCATAGGTGGCATTCTGGCTATATTTCTATGGTTGGCCACCATAACAAAATACCCCTGGCTTGGCATATTAAACAGCAAAAAGTTTTCTCACATTCTTCGGGCTAGAAGTGTGAAATCAAGGTGTCAGCAGGATTGTTTCTTCTAGGGTCTCTCTCCTTGACTTGTAGATGGCGGTCTTCTCCCTGTGTCCCCACATGGTCTTCCCCTTATAACTGTCTATGTTCAAATTTCTTCTTTTTATAAGGACACCAGTCAGATTGGATTAGGTTCCATCCTAGTGATGCCATTTTAATTTCATTATCCCCTTAAAAATGCTATCTTCAAATATAGTCACATTATGTGATATTGGGGATTAGGACTTCAAAAAATAAATTTTAGAGAGACAAAATTTACCCCATAACACTGGCTAAAAGAAGTGGCCCTAGAACAAGATCTGGGAGGGCAGATATGACTTGGCCTTGTCGAGACAGAGAGTAGGGTGTTATAAGAAGAAGGAAGAGCATTGGCAAAGACACAGGGCACTTGGTACTATATGTGGAAAGAACAAATGGACAAAGATAGAAGGCGAGGTGGAGACTGGGATTGTGGGGGCTCAAGACTGCTGCTAAAGGGCATGGCAAGTGGGACTGAGAGGCAGAAAGAGAATATCCACCCCATGGAGCTATATTTCCAGTGCCCAACTCACAGAAGATGCTCCACACTCATCAAGTATATGATATGCAGGTGAATAAATGAGCCATAATGGCAGACATCATTTCAGAGTTACTGGTTCTGTGAGTGAAAAATACCTAAGTGATGGCAGGTCCAGGCAGCAACCCTTCCATGGGTAGGGTGAAGAAAAATGGAGTGAAGACATTCGAGGAAATAGGCAGGGTGTCATGGTCTGGGCACAGGATGTGGTTGAGGATGATGTTACCAGCCTGGAGTGAGCTAGTTGATGACATCCATGAAGCTGGGAGCAGTGGAGGCACCTGTGGGAGCAGGAAAGGGTGGAGGGCAGAATGTACCCTGAAGAGGAGGCAGAAGAAGAGTAGAGAAAGGCTCACTGTTAAGGCGCTCCAGTGTCTGTGTCAGGAAAAATTCAGGTGACTGCCTGGTCGCAGCCTCTTTTCTTGTGGCACTAAAGCAAGAACCTGGCATTTCACCAGGCCCTCTGGCTCGCTCCTCCAGGACCAGTTCTCTGTTACCTGGAGGACGGAAGCTGCTCTGCACACAAATCCAGAGGAAGCAGGGACACCCAGGGCTCTCGCTGAAGACTTGGCCCCACTATATGCTCTAGCAGGGTTAGAAACAGAGTCTGCTGGGAGAACAAACAGAGCAGGCCCAGGTCGGGAGCAAGGAGAAAAGCCCCAGGTGCAGGTCCAGAGTCTATAGCCTCTCGGCAACCCAGCAACTCAGGGGACAGGAAGCTCCTTCTGGCTTCAATATTTCAGAAGCAGCCTATAAGGGCTGAGTTTCCTGCTGGTTGTCAGTGATGGAGGGAAGTCCAGGGCAAAGGCCTAAGGGGTGGGGAAGGGAGGGAGAAAGCAAGCTTGGCACCAAGGCCCCCAGTATGGGGGCAACCAGAGCAGAAACCAGGAGCTCTGGCTGCCTGGGCAGAAGTGCAGGGGCCACATGGATACAGGCCTGCCGGCACCACAAATCCAACAGGGATCAGAAGACCTCAGAGCAGGAGCCGTGTCAAGCTGTCAAGCCACAGCTTAGTATCTGAAAAGCAAATCTGAGGACAGATAATGTGCAGTAATCATGGATAAAAAGGTCATGGATCAGGCAGCCTGAGCCCCATCCGCAGTACACCTACTTCCTGCCAGCATCAGCCTCAGTTTATGTATCTGTAAGATCAGATCCTAGTGTCTACCTAGTGGCTTGTTGTGAGGTTAAAATCATATCTGTTTATTTTATGAAAGAAGGAAGCAAATGATGTCCTCGATGTAATCTTTCAATACATCACTTATTCATTTACTCATCAGTATTTTTTCTTGCTTAGCCAGAACTGTGTCAGGGCCTGGGGACAGAGAAACATTCTGCCTATGCCAGGGGAAAATCCTGCCTGGGCTGGGGAGAGACATAGGAAGAAACAAGACAGGAGGCACGCTCCCATGTCCAGAGGTTTATCAGGTAGAGCAGGAGTGCTCATCACATAGGGGCAGCAGTGCTTTTGGGAACATTTAGAGTGCAAGTCCACTCTCAGGCTCCTGGTCCCAGAGAATCTGGATCAACAGGCTAGAGCAGAAGCCATAGTCTGCATGTGTAACCATCTCCTGGGTGATGCAGATATAGGCTCCAGGGTCCTCATTTGAAGATGCTCTGGAGTATTTGGTGATAGGACAGGATAGGATGATGGCATTTGCCCACTGCGGCCCATCTTGCAGTTTTAGGACAGGAGGCTTGTGAGGAACTTCCTAGGCCTTGGTGTCAGGGACACCTAATTCCACACACCTTCACTGGCTCAGGCTTAGACAAGAACCAGTCCCAGCTCTCTCCCAGCTGAGCTCCTCCCCATCACAATTTCTTAATTACCTTGAGACCAGCTTCCACCCCTGACCCCACCACTGTGATGACCAGGGGCTGCCCGCATGCCTCCACCAGTAATGCCACAGACGTTGCTCTCATCTGGAAAAGTGTCAGCCTCTTCACCATTCCAAACAAATACTACTTTCCCACCCATTCAGCATGGCAATGCTCTCCTTGGCTTCCCTTTGTGCTCTGGGCTCTAAGGAGAGAAGTTCGGGTCCCCGAAAACCACTGGGACAACAACTGCTTTCTTCAAGCTCAGCCAACAGCCAGGAGCTTAGTCCCAAGAGCCCAGCCATAGGGTCTGCAAAAAACTTGAGATTAGATTTGACCACATTAACATGCAGCCAAGCAGGGCACATTTGGGGAGAAATAGACTCTTTATATGAAAATCCTTATAAAATTTGTTTAGCATAAAATCAAATATCTCTAAGCCCAAATCAGTTTTGCTTTAGTAAATTCTGGGGACATATGACAGGCCAAGATCCTGTGGCGTGTGTGTATATGTGTGTGTGTGTGTGTGTGTGTGTGTGTGTGTGTGTGTGTGTGTGCATGCTCGCTCATGCATGAGTGTGTTTTTCCCTTTCACTCTTACGTGCTGCTGCTATAGAACCTTCTTACTCTTCTTAGTAAGAAGAAGACCAAATCGCTGAAAGTTCAGAGAACACTATGTAGTCCTGTACTGAGATCTCTATCTGCTCCCAAACAGGTTGACAGAGAGACTCCCCTCATCCCAAACCCTTTACTTTCATTTGCCAGAAATGCATTGTTATAAATAAACCACTCTGCAATGACTCAGAGTGGTCAGTGCCCCAAGTGCTGTGCAACACACACACTGAAGGTCTGCCGTCTTCACCCAGACATCAGGCACTGATGGGTTCTCACTGACATCATAGTTACAGCTAACATTAACTGCCCACCCATGCAATTGTTCATTCATTCATTCATTCATTCATCCATTCATTCACTAGCTTTGCCCAAGGATCCATTGTGTGTCTGTTCTGACCCAGGCTAGAACCCAATGGAGAGACGATAAGTCTAAATATAGATGCCTAAAACTTAACCCCTAAGAACTTATGGTCACCAGGAGTCACACGAACTTTCTAAATCTGGCATTTTACAGATGGAAACCTGAGGCCTAGAAAAGGGACTTGTCTAAGGTCAATGGCAGAACTTTGTCAGGGTCTAGGCCAGAGCACCACCTCTGCAGTACCACATGGCTTCATGTTCCTTGGGGTGTCCACAGACAGATGGAAGTCTGAAGCCTCAAGGCCTGGAGGCTCAGTGCATTACCCTGCTCTCCAATGTCTGGGTTTCAAAGAACAGCTGTTCCTCTCATCTCATAACAAAACACAAAGGAAGAAGAATGAACCTGGATGCTTTTGGAAGAATAAAAAAACATGGGAGAGAAGTCAGAATCCTTGTGTCAGGATTGACCAGCTTGGATATCTCCTGCCACAAGAAGCTCACTGCCATAGGAAGTAACTCTCCTGGAACTTCAAGAGTCATCCTCCCTCTGAGCACAAGTCACAGGAAGCCCCTGGAGGCCCTTGGACCCCCTTGGAGCAGAGGCTCCTGATAACCACACTTTAGAACCTTGCTCTGCTTTCTCAGGTTTATAGCCCCTCAGCCCAGTTGTCTTTTCTTCTTCTTGTCATTTTGGAAAATTGGACTAATAACTATTGACCTCATAGTGTGTTGTGATGATGAAATGCGATAATGTGTGCACAGTTCCTAGAACAGAGCAGGAGCTCAGAAAATGCTGCTGTTGCTTCTTCCTCCTCCTCTTCCTCCTCCTCCTTCTCCTCCCCCTCCTCCTCCTCCTCCTTCTTCTTTTTCATTATTATTATTATTATTATTATTATTATTACTTTCCTTCTCTCTCCTCTTTGAGGTATTACCCTTATTCAAATATTTCCTGAATTTTTTCACTTCTATACCATCTTCATAATTTTTCTGTAACACTTGTATCAATTACAGATACCTTAATATTGTCTTTAACTTCATTCATTTGTTGAACTTTAACCTCATCTAAGCATTGGTGCCTGTGAAATCAAAAGTTTGATGTACAGTCTCTATTTTTTCTAATTACATAAAAATAAACAAAGAAAAGCAACTCTTGTCCCTGTACCCACTATAACCATCTCATGGTCCTGAGGTTCCCAAGTCACACTCTTGGAGACACTGTCCTTACCCGAAGTCCTGGGGCAGGCACTGCATTTTGCCCAGAAAATGGATGGTGTAGAAAGGCCCTGGATATCTCCACCCACACCAGGTTAGCAGAATGGAGAGGGCCTGACTCTACTCCTCACCTCCCAAAGACTGGATTCTACTGTACCCTGAGAAGAGGAGGCACAGGGCTGCGGTTCCCATCTGGGGCAGACCTCTGGGTTCAAGGCCTGACCTCCTTTCACAAGCTGGATAACTTTGGAAAAGCTGGCTACTGTTCTCTTTTCTTGGTGTCTTCTATAAAGCAGGAATCATAGTATATCTATTGTACACGGTTGTTCTTAGGACTTTGAAAAAGTATGTGTGTGAGGTGAGGAATATAGTACCTGGAACATGAGATGTTCTCAGCAATATAATAATAACAAATGTTTTCATTACCATTACTATATGATTATTAACATTCAGTTTCTGCTTGGCCAACATCAGAGAAGAGGTGTCATTCCACTAGTTGCATGGGCTAAAACCTTTTAGGAGGACATCTATGAGTATGTTCTTCTCTCATACCCTATATTCAATCTCTCAGGAAATCCTCTCAGCCCTAACAATCAGGAATTAAAATTAAAACGTCAACACCATTTAGAATCTCATAAAAAATATGAAACACTTATGAATAAATATAACAAAAAATGTGTAAGATCTGCAAGTAATCAGGAAAATGCAAATAAAAACAAAGATTAGCTTCTATGAATCTCACACCATCAGATTCATAAAAACAGAAAATCAGAAAATATCAAGTGTTGATAGATCTTTGGGAATCTAGGAACACTCAAACACCGCTCATGAGAGCATAGATTAACACAAGTGCAATTTGGCACTACTAGTAAAGTTGAAATATATGTACTTAGCAATTCCACTTAAGGTATGGTATCCAGAAGAAACTCTCATTTATGTTTAAGGAGACATGTGCTGTGTGTTGCAGGATCACTGTAAAAGTAACAACTAGTAACAACTTAATGTTCAGCAAATCGAGATATTTTTATTATAAATGAACTGACTCTTCTCCAAAAATATACTGAGATATGTTAAAATAAAAGAGCAAATTTTACAATTATATGAATGGTAAGACACAATTTTTATAAACACACATATGACTATACATGAAACACACAATGAATATATGTGATGAAGTTATAAGAAATCATACTGGAAAGATACTAGGATACAAAATTCAAGATAATGAAAGGAGAAAGGCAGATGGCACTGGAGAAGGAATACAAAAAAATCTTCGAATCTATCTGTGATTATATTTTTTTGTATTTAAAAGAAAAAGCTGAGGCAAATGACAAAATTCAATTATGTGTTCTGCATACTTGATTATTCATTATATTATTCTCTGTATTTTGCCTGTACTTAAAAAAATTTGTTTCAATGATGAAAGAAACATGTTACATGAGGTACAGAGAAAAGAGGTGTGCAAGATCTGAAAACCCCTCTGAAAACTACAAAAACACAGCTGAAGGAAATTAAAGACCTAAATAAATGTAGAGAGAATGCTGTCACCATGTATCAAAAACTCAACAATGTTAAGGTGTTAATTCTCCCAAAACTAATCTACAGATTGAACACAATTTCCATCAAAGTTAGAGCAAGTTCTTTTTTGTAGAAATTGACTGACTCTAAAATTTATGTGAAAATTCAAAGGATCTAGAATAACCTAAATGCATTGAACGAAGTGCATAGTTGAAGGACTTAAAACTACTTACTTAATAATTATTTCAAAGCTATAGTAATCAAGATGGTATGCTTTGAACACTGAGAGAGACAAAACGATGGAACAGAACAGAGTCCAGAGACAGACCCGCAGTGAGTGGTTTTCAAAAAGATGTCAAAGCATTTCAGTAGAGAAAGAATAGTCCTTTCATCAGATGGAGCTGGAACACTGGATATTTATATGCAAAGAAAAAACTGTGATCTACATTTGACACCCTAAAGAAAAATTAATTTAAAATCAATTGTATACTTAAACATGAAACCAAAACTCACAGACTTCTAGAAAAAACCTAGGAAAAAATTTTTGTGATCTTGGATTATTCGAAGATCTCTTAGATATAACACCAAAAGTATAATCTGTTAAGGAAAATGTGGATAAATTGGACATTGTCAAATTTAAGTTCTTCTGTTCTTTGAAACATACTGTTCAAAATAAAAGACAAGCCACAGACTGAGAGAAAATATTTGCAAATCACATATCTGACTAAGGACTTGTATCTAGATTATATGATAAAGCTCCCAAAATTCAATAATAAGAAAACAACCCAGTAAAAATGAAATATGCAAAATATTTGACAGATACTTCACCAAAGAAGATATCTGGATGGCAAATGAGGCATTTGCACAGCTAGTAAGTGGCAAGCAGACCTTTCAGATTGGAGCCCATCTCCTCCATGGCCATGCTAACCTGGAGCTGAGCCTGCTTGTCCTCACCTTCCATCCACTCATTCAGTCACTATACATGGAACACTGTTCATTAAATAGTTGCCACATGTCTAGCACTAGCCAAGTCACTGGAGGGGAATAGTGACTAATAAGCCAAAACTCCAGCCTGCAAGGAGCCTACATAGGGAGACAAACAATATATATATAAGGAAAATACTTATTAAGGTAACATTCTAAAAGGGGGGAGGAAGAAAAAGAAGTGGGAAAGAGGCAAGAAAATATGGGTAGGAGAAACTTATGACAGGTTGCCAGGGATGGCCTCCCCAAAAAGGTGACATCTGAGAGGTGAAGCAAGGGAGGTTGTAATCCATGTGGGTGTCAAGAGAGGAAATTTTAGCACAAGGATGAGAAGATACAGGTCCCTGAAGCTGAAGCATACTGTCCTGTGAAGCAGCAGGGGGATGACTGTGATTGGGGCAGTGTGATGGAGAGAGAGAGGTAGAGGCAGGGTAAGAGTAGAAATGAAAGGAGGATCACAGTCCATCACGCAAGGTGGCCAAGGGTCTCTAGGCTACAGACATGGAGAAAGGAAGGCAGCTTCTAAAAAAAGGCAACAGAAGGACAGAAGGTACCAGTCTGGCCAAGACAGGTGATTCTGGCCTCATACCACCCACATCCCAGGAAGGTACATCCTGGCTTTACTCTATGATGCAGAGTGCTTGCCCCTACGGCCAGTTCACAGTGACCTACTTCCTAGTTATTCCTTCCAGTCTCAATGGCTTTGGTACCTCACAAATGTGGAAGCTGTCCCTGAAATCCAAGCACAGTGCATGGGCATTAACAAAACTGTGAGGCCCACGTCATACCTCCTTTCCCCATTTGTCTGGGGCCAGCCCCACCCCCTACAAAGGACCCACTCATTCTTCTCCCAGAGCAGTGCCTCCTGGGCAAGGGAGACAGTCCAGCTGCCAGACTCCAGGCCAACCCCAGAGCCATGTGTAGGGATCACTGTGAAAAATAACACAGATGGTAAGCTTCGCCATTTCCTGTACAACACATAATTAGGTTAGATAAGAAACTAGCTGTGTCTAAGTGCTATAAATGTCTATATTAAGCTATTTTGAAAGTGCCGAGCACTTTGACATTTGAGAGTTCAGAGTAATTGAGGTATTGAAATAAAATTGCTTCTGTTATTTAAAAGGTCATTATCGTCTTCAGTTAGATATATGAGGACTATTTTCCACTCTAGTGAGCTGTTCTCCCTGGCACAATTAGTATCGCTTGAGCAGATGCCTGCTGGGGACTCCCACCCGCAGCCCCCACCAGAGGCCCAGGGTAGCCATTAAGACACATGGAACACAAGGAAAGCAGAGGAAAGCGTCTGACACTCAGAATCACTGCGTGTCCCAGGAGAGACATCACCACAGACTCAGCACCTACTGTGCACCTGTCCTGGCACAGAAGCTTTCTGCTCAATTTTGTTTCATCCTCATGGAAGGTATTAAAAGATGTCATCACTATCAGAAACTTGCAGATGAAGAAGTGAGGCCACCTCAAATGAAGGATCAGGGACATGGTCAGTAGGCCTGGAAGTTTGGCTAGTGCTGAGCACCATTTACTAAGCACTTAGCACACTTGGACAGTCTGCTGGCTCTTCAGTGTACTAGCTTCTTTAAGCCTTGTAACCATCCAAAGAAGAAATAATTTTCATTTTATAGATGAGAGAACTGAGAATTGGAGAAGTTAAAAAGCTGGAGACAGCAAGAAAGTGGCTGAAAAATGCTTTAAGACTCACACAATTTAAAAATGTCAACCACACTCGGCCCAGTAGCTCAGACACCTCTGGCCTCTTTCTGCCATGTCCTGACCTTCCTCAAGCCTGTCAGTACTCATGTCCTTATGGTTCCTCTGAAAGAACAGAAACAAGAGTGGCCTCAGCTGGGCTTCTCAGATGGATGAATTTAGACCAGTGGTTCTTGGGATGGAGACTCTGCTGGACGAGGATGCTGGCCAGAAGCCACCAGTCCAGAGGCCTGATGGGGTGCTGGTCACCCTCATACCCCTGAGTCTATTCATTCCCATCAGTCATATGATATAACTGTGAGGATACAGATCAGGTACAGTTCTCAATAGATTCTCTGCAAATGTGACTACTAGAATGTTCCACTATAAAACTAAACACTGCAGCTTTTCTCTAATTCTCATTCAAGACATTTTATCCTTCCCAAAATCATTGAGTTAAGCAAATAGAATGTTCTTAACTACAAATTAGATACCTAATTCAGTACTAAATTGTTATCGTTAACTTAATATATCACTATTTCTAAATGTCCTTCAAAGAGAACCTTAACTTTCAAAGGCATCTTCATCTGAAGAGTATAGGATCCATGTTCTAATGAGGGAATCAATGGTAACAAAGCAGCCAAAGCATATTTACTAGGTGTTCTCTCTGTATGAGGCCCTGTGCTGGGCAATGATAAAACGATCTCTCAAAAAACATGCATCCTTTGAAAGCAAGTCTTGAACAGATATTTGTATACCATATTCATAACAGCACTACTCACAATAGCCAAAAAGTAGAAACAACCTAATCCATTGATAGATGCATGAATAAGCAAAATTGGGTTATACATTCAGTGAGTATTATTCAGTCTCACACAAAAAAGAAATTCTCATACATGCTACAAAATGGATGAGGACATTATGTTAAGTGAAATAAGCCAGTCGCACAAAGACAAATGATTCCATTTATATCTGATACCTAGAAGTAGTCAAAAGGAGAGAAACAGAAAATAAAATAGTGTTTTCTAGGGGGCTAGAGGATGGGAGGATTGGGGAGTTAGTATTTAATGGGTACAGAGTTTGAGTCTGGGAAAATAGGAAAGTTCTGGAGATGGATGGTGATGATGACTGCACAGCAATGTGAATCCACTAATGCCACTAAACTATACACTTAAAAATGGTTAAAATGTTAATTTTATGTTATGCATATTTTACCACAATAAAAAATAAATAAAAAGAAAGGCAAAGAAACATTCATCCTAGTGGCAATGATCAATACTGCAGATGACACATGACAGCTCAAATTACAGGACACAAAGTAATCCATTTTACATTTGTCCATTTGGCTATTCTGTGGTTAAAAGTTCTATTTCGCTCTGTTGCAAGATGTAATTTTGTGAGCTGTACAGTCACACTGAGCTACTCAGAGGAGAACTGAGCCTGGATGAATATTACAGGCAGCAGGGCAGATGGGGACATGGTGTCTCTAGGGTATAAAAGGCAACTGGACATGGACAATGAACATGAGAGAGATAAGTGCGGCTGAGAGTACAGGGGGGCAGTGAGAGACACCCTACCTTTGTTAAGTAGTGAGAAAAAACTAGAGTGGTCAGAAATTAGACCAACCTCTGACTCTTCTTCAGAGAAAGTGCTGAAAAAAATATATGTTGAATTTGGGGGAGAAAAATAATACACTAGGAACACCCTGTGTAAAGTGTATGCAACTTAAAAACAGTTGGGATTTTACCTGGGTAAATAAAATTTTGTCTTGGCCTCTACACACTGTTCTGGAACTGTTCAGATAACTGAGCCAGGTATCTTCCTAGGAAATCAACGACTTTTCAGCTAGACCCAAGACCTCATTTGTGGTTGTCTGACTGTGGTGGTTTCAGATGCTGCTGGAGATCTGAGACGCTAGGCTAGCTCTGAGCTGGGCTCCCGGTGCATCATTGCACAGTGCTGCTCTGGGGGAACACATCAGCTCCTTCTTGTCCCACAGAAGAACCTCTGCAGGCCCACGAAGTGGTAGGCACCCCAGGATTCTCGTCAACACTTCCTACCAGGCCTGACCATAGCCAGAGGGTACTACTAGCCACTGCAACCTTGTTGCCCCTAGACAAGCATGTTATATCAGGCTGGTCTTTGATGAAAATTGGCAGAGTGAGCTGCCAAACAGGATAAATATAGAGTGTCTTTTTGCTGAGTTGTGGAAGCACTGGATAATGTGGTTTGGAGCAGAGGATTTGGATGTCTTTAGGATGAAAAAAAATCTGTAGAAGAAAAATCCCTTCCATATGGGTTGTATTTTTGTTTTTAATTTTCAAAGTACCTTTCTAGTCCTTCTCCACTGTTCAGTCCCTTTCTAAGTATTGAGAGCAGGTACTAGGCTACAGCGTGTAGACTAAGCAGACGAGGCCTGCCCTTAGTGGAGCTCACTGTCCTGTGGAAAAAATAAGCCATTACTTAATTGCCCTGTTCCCGAAGAGAGCCTTGACTGAAGGAAGATGACATGTGTTAGAGAATCATAATCAGGGGCTGGAGACTGATGGCAGCATTTAGGAAGTTTCCTGGGAAGCTTTTTCTGCACTAGGCCTGGCACTCCATGTGTTTACATGGGCCATATAAATGCCAGCAGATGTCTTATCCCCAGCAAAATTAAGAACAAACTGATGGGAGAGCCCATCCTGGAGGCTAGACCTTTCAGCACAAGCACTCCCAGTCCTGGGCCTGTGGGCCAGCTCCTCCTTGGGGTGTGGGGAAGCCCCCTCTTGGAGTCCTCTACATACCTTTCTCTCCCTGCTGTCTTCTGAGGCCCACATGAAGGTTAGGGACTAGAACTGAAGCATTGTCCTCTCTCCCTCAGGTGGATTTGTTCCATGGGGGAAGGTAACTCTAAGTCCTATTAGTCTTGGCCATTTTTCACATGAGGACACTGAAGGTCAGAGAACTCAATGGGCTTCTCAAAGACACACAACAATGGAAAGGCAGACCCGAGATCTGGACCAGATCTTAAATCCTGTTGTTCATATTACTAAGTGAGGAAAGCCAAGACAACAGCAAAAGATAAAAAAACAAACTGATGTGAGGAGAAATAACACCAGACTCTGATTCTGACCCTGGCACCCAGGCCAGAAAGAATGGCTTGGACGTATTTGCTTGGTTCATAGCCTGCTTTTGGCACATGGTACCAATAACCTCTTTGCTTGAAAATGGAATGAAGGGATAAGGAGAGAAGAAAAGGGAGAGAATATAAGAAGAGAAAGAGTGCAATTTGGGTCACAGTTGCATTATGAAGAGACTATGTGGGAATGTAGACGAGAGGGAAGAAGAGAGGTAGGTCCCTGTGGAGGATAGGTGGAAACAAGAAAGGTCCCCAAGCTTTCGGTGATGGCCACCAGTGGGTGCTGTCAGCTCCCAATTAGCAGGGATGCTGTCCAGTGTTGACCAAAGAGGGACCTAAGCAGGTGGAAGAAGCAGCCTGGGGGAGGGGCAAGGAAACAGTATGTTACCACCATGACTGTGTCTGTTAACTCAGGAAGTCTGAACTCTGGATGAATTTCTCACTGACATCCCTTCTTGCCAGTCAGATGCTGTCAAAAGTCAGGGTGGCCATGAATAGAAGTTGAAAATGCAGAGGTCTCCTTTTCACTCTCATATCTAAAATAAACCATATAGAACAAATTCCCAATCCGTCAAAATCAAGAGAAATCAAAGCCCAAGGTAACCAAGCCACCAATCTCCCTTCATTAGCATTGATAGTGGGAAGAATTCTAGAATTTTAGGGACTTTAAGGTAAAGAACTTATCTCTGCAATGTATCTTGTTGCTCTTTCTGCCACCCCTTGGACATATCAAATTATCCTTTTTACTGCAGTATTTCTCCTAACTTGAATGGTCTGTTTCTTCATGATAAAACAAGACAATTCTAAGTGCTGGTTGTGAGGGAAAGCATGGAATGCCCAGCAGTCCTCCTTGCTTGATTGCTGTTGAAATCCCAGTTAAAAGGCCCATCTCACTTCCCGGGCAGCCTCCAGTCCTTGTTCCTGCAGTATCTCAGGTGAGGCTGATGAGGGGCCTGATGGCCCTGCTCTCTGGATGTGCATCTCCCACTAGGCTGTCTGCATGCAGAGATAGTTATAGCCCGGGGAGGCCCCTACCCTCTGCCCTATGGCATATTCTTGATCCTCCACCAGAGCTCTGTTCAGAACACTTCCTCTAAAATGTCTGTCCTGACCCTTCCCTCCTTTTGGCTACCAGGGCACTTGGGGATTACTTGTCTTTTGGTTCTTATACTAGACAGACCACAATGGGAAGAGCACAGAATTGACACTGGGTAACCCTTAGTTTTAATCCAGCTCTGCAACTTATGATGCAGCCTTAGGAAAGTCATTTTTGCTCTGGACTTTATTTCACACAGCCAATAACATAACAGCAATGTCACCTCCCTTTCAGGGCTTCCGTATAGCACCATAGCACCATGGCACCATGCCCAGCTAAGCACACTGCTAACAGTAACCACCACAAGTGTAACTGCCCATTGTCTGTACTTCTTTATACACACATCTGCATTCAATGCCCAGCATGTAGTTGCTGCTCAGTAGAGACCTATGGAATGAACGTTGACCTCTGAAATTCCCTTGGGGGAGCTAAGCTTGTCGTATTTAATAATTCTGCTCCATTGCAAGGCTAACCTTGTTTATTCCAGTGGGGAATTATTAGCTGTCACCTTCCAATGGAGGCTCCCCACTCATCTTCTCCTTGATAAGCCTGCAACATTACTGCCCTCTGGGGTTGGGGTGGTGAGGAAAGCCATGGAGAAGGGGAGGACATGAGGAACTATGGAAAGGAGAAAAAGAGACTTGTGTTTTGATCCTGATGACTACCGATGAGGTTTTATGACCTTTAAATCATTGTCTTATTTACAAAATGATGGGATACGGAGAATGGTTTAAGTTAACAATCTCTAAGTTACAACATTCTATAAAGGGGTCATGTTCTTCAATGCTGAGTCATTGTCTTCTGGTAACTGGGGAGTCCTGTGTTGCCAGCTTGGGACAGCAATAAGATCTGTCTCTCCACAGTGATTCAGTGTCACCTCTCAGCCTAGGACATGCCCAGTCTTTCCTTTGGTTGTCCCTCCACTGAGTCACAGAATGCCCAGAGGGACTTACCTGTGGTTATCTCCACGTCAGTCCTGGCTATGCTCACCCTGCCAGTGTAGAAAAAACTCAGCTTACTTCCTCAGGGCTAGAGGACTCCTTGTTTTACTGCCATAGATGCAGGCTGCTCCAGAACTTGCCACCACTGTGCTGCCGGTGGCAGGGGAGGGCGTGTAAGAGGATTGTTACCTAAACAGGCAGTTGTGTCTGTGACACTTGGGAAGCACGGCGACCATGCCTGGCTTCCTGTTCCTGGGGCTTTTGCTCCAAATGCTGCTGAAGCCGGAATTGTGTGGCTGCCTGCGATGCCTTGGACAGCACCCAGAGATGTGATCTCAGCTCTCAGGGCTTTGAGAACCACTGGTGCAGGCCCACGCTGAGAACAGAGAGTGTTCCTCTTGCAGCCTCAATGCCCACAGACACTAAGGCTGAGCAAACAGTATGGTGGTGGTGGTGGTGTGGGGGACTGGTGGCAGTAGGAGTACCGGAAAGGCAGGGAGGGCAGGGTCAAGAAGGGCCTTGACTTCTCTAGGATGCTGGGCTCCATCTTGAGAGCAGTTGGGAGCAGGGTTTCAGGCAGAAGTGACTCGGCCAGTCTGGCAGCATTTTGAGAACAGATTAGATGGCAGGAAGACAGATCAGGGGTGAACACAGTGGTCCATGAGAGAAATGATCAAAGCTGCTGGAAAGCAAAACTGTATGAATAAACAGGTGTCAACGACATAAGGAAGGGAGATAGAAAAGATTTCAGCTCTGTTATCCTGGGCAAGCTAGCTGAGCTCCCTGAACCTGTTTCTTCATCTGCAAATTGGGGTATAACATCATTGGCTTAATGAGATAACACAGAAATGTGCTCAGCAAGGTGCCTGGCACCGAGTATTTTTCAATAAAAGTCAGCATTGATTCCTCTGCTGCTGCCAGTGCCCTACATCTCTGGTGAAACCAGGAGTCTAGTATTAGAAAGGTGGTGTTCTTATCCAAAAATGGCTGGGTTTTGAAGAGGTTGAGGTGCCCAGTCAGTATTGGATGTTGGCTTCTGAAAGGTGTAGGGGATGCTCTGGGGGAAATGGCTAGTGGGTAGGTATGGAAGTCAGGTGAGGGGTCCAGTTGGAGCTATGATTGTGCAACCCTCAGGCTAGAGAATAGCAGAGACACAGGTGTCGATGCACAGAGAAAAAGCCAAGGATGGAACCTCACAGGAAATCATCGCTAATGAGCTGAGTGGAAGAAAGGCAATTATAGAGATTACTTAAGGCCTAAGAAGTATAATTAGGTGAGTTGGGTCATAAAAGTCAGGGGATCAGTTTCAAAAAGGAAAAGGACACTTGTGTCAGCAATGAGCCCCTGGGGCCTTGAGCACAGTTGAGTTTGGGGATGGGAGGAAAACAGCCAGCAGAGGTGAGAATGAGGGGTCAATGCAAGTAGTGCAGACTCCTGGCTGTAGAGGAAAGGAGCAAAAGAAGACAATTTTAGAGGAGGTGTACCCAGGTTGAGAAATGCTCATCACTTTGGAGACTGAGGGAGAAACTGAATAATACAAAAAAAGAGAGAGGACACCTAGTGAAGGAGACCCAGAAGATGGGATCTAGAAGGCAGGAAGAATAAGGAGTAGGAGCAGAAGACATTTTAAAGAATGGCAGATTGCTCATGAGATGCGCCAGATGCCATCTCAGAGCACACAGAACTGGGGTGCTCTGAGAACAGGGAACTGACAGGGGCTGAGGAAGGACAGGACAGACAGAGGAGATCCTGCAGGGGGAATGCTAGATAGCTCTGATCCTTGTTTCAGCTGCAGACCAGCCTTGCTTGAGCCCAGAGCTCACACAGGCAGGGGGAGAAGATTGGGAAGAGGTAGGCCTCCTGGATGCAGAACTTGGTGGTGCAGGTGGGGGTTAGGGTTGGGGTGCATGGAGGGCCATCAGGCTGGGATTTGAGAGTACGGTTTTAGCTCAGCTCCGTTCCCAACTGATGCCCTCCCAAGGGAAGCAGGTCTCTTCCTAGCTCCTTTGTTTCCCCATCTGTAAAGTGACAGGCTCCATGATGATGTTCATAGGGGACTTTGCAGTTAGGACCTTGGCATAGGGCTTCTTAGTTTCCATCTTTTGCAGATCACGGACCCTTTTAGGAAACTGAGTGCATCAGACCCTCACACACACAACACAAATTTCTGCATAACAATTCCCATGTTTGTGGATTCCCTAAGATCCCCTGTTGACCCAGGAGTCTGAGGTTCTAATCATACTCATAAATATGAAGCAATCACACCCAACCGCCCCACCAGCTAGAAAACTGTAATAAAGGAAACGCTGGTTCTTTCAGCAGCAGCCACAGCCCCCACATAGACCAGCTGCTAATGAGTTTTTCTCCCATTTGCTGCAGAACACTTGTAATAAAGTTTAATGTGGAAGAACAAGGTACATTTAACCAAAGCTGTAAACATCTCTAATTCTATTTAAAACTATAGGGTGCAGTACATTAACATTTAACAATCAGACACTAAATTCACATGAAGCTAAACTGAGCTGTGTTTATTAGAATGCAGGCACCAAGTCATCTTTTATCAATGACAACAAGGAGCAGAAAACTACCCTGTCCACACTCACACTCCACCCAATGCATTAATTAAGAGTCTTCTCCAAATCACCACTCTATGGAAAGTCTGATTACTTTAGAGAAAATACGCTGAGCTGGGCAGTTATGGCTCAGTGCTAAAGTCTTAGCCTTCCTTACTTTGAAAAATGCTTTCCCCAGCATAACAAAACATTTTTTAAAAAATGTGAAATGTATAGGTAATTCAGAATAAGTGAAGGCTTAAACTCTATTCTACTTGACCTCTGCAGAGTGCACGCTGCTAAGCCCACCTTCTTTAGAAAAACTCCCAGATGCAGCTTTCTCTTGGCCCCTCCTATGCCTCTGATGGCTTGTTCTTCTCTGGTCTTCTTCAGGCTCCTTGCCTGCTTCTGGACCTGCCAGCAAGGCACTCCCCACCACTCAGGCCTGAGTAATTTCTCTCCCATTGGGCCACCTTTCCCTGGGGATTTTACTTACTGTCAGGGCTTCTGCTGTGACCTACACTCAGAGAATGCCCCTATCATCCCAGGGATGTCCAGATCCACATTTCCCAACAGTTTACATCTTTGTCTGGGCACCAGAAGCATGGACAGTCCTTTGGTAGAAATATAGACTACCAGGCCCCATCCAGACTTCATGAACCAGAACCCACAGTTCAACAAGATCAGGGGATTCTTGCATACGCTAAAATTTAGAGAACACTAGTCTCTCCTAGCCATCTGTACATCCCACTGCAGCTCAAGCTTGACATGTCCATGTTGAAGGCAGACCTTTCCTCTGAACCATAAATTTCTTATCTAATTTCCATCCCAGTGAAAAGCTTCTGTCCAGTGTATGGGGTGGGAGTGGGCTAGGGGGATGGAGGATCAACATCCTCATCATGTGGCTGCCTTACCCTATAATAGGCTCCAAATGTCACAAAGCTGGGTCCCTCAGACCCCAGTCTCCTGGGGCAGGATACTGAAAAGACATCATGATCTATGTGGAAGCCAGCTGAAACTTTAGGGCAAGCACAGAGAGGTTTCCTCCAACATTCATGTAACAGGGTTCACTTGATTCTTCATCCTGTGTCCTTCCCTTGCTGCTGCCAGTGCCGCTCAGTACTTCCCCACCCCTGCTGGTGACCTATTCCAAACTTGAGGGCCGCTCTGTTAGGAAAGCACAAAGCCTAAGTCTCTGTACATTGAGAAGATGTCTTCAGAACCCTGAGAGGCTCACAAAGAGGGCGAGGAATGCTATGGGAGACCTCATGGCTGCAAGCTCAGTTCTTGCATGTGATATAATTGAGCTCCTTGAGTGGTGAAAATGCAGTCCTTTTGCTTCCCGTGCTGGGAAGCCATGTTGATGTATATTTTATTAGTCAGAATTCTGTCGCAACCTGACTAGCTTGAACAAGACCAGGGGTTAGAGTGTAGAAATGGGGATAGTTTGTTGAATTAAAAGAAGATCTGAAGGAAAAAGAAGAGTCTGGGGGCGTTTTAGGAACTGGAATCTGGGGTCTGTGCTTCTAGAACATTCTCCCCTTTGCTTCTCTCTCAGCCATTTCCTTCATGCTCTCAGGCTTCTCTGTTTGGCAAGAGATAACACTGTAAGCTGATCCGATGTGTGGTATCCCAGCTTAGGTGCCCAGAAATTTTTTTCTCCCAAGGATTCTGATCATTCAGACCAGGCCTCATGCCTGCTCTGGACCATTTTTGTGGCATAGGATATGAACCCTATCCTTGGCCCAGCTTAGGTTGTAGGCATGCATATAAGAGCTGAGTGATGAACAAGGCCACGAATAGTCCCTAAAAGCATCAACTGGTTTAATGTTCTTATCTCAAGTGAGTCTTTAAGCTTACTGATGTGTGGGATGACCCAGATAACTATGCACTAAAAAATGTAAAGTTCATTGTCATTGTCATTCCAGCAAGCATCAGAAATGTGTAGGTCTGGCTGTTTCTTACTTGTCCTGTGAGTTAGCAGGACCATGGTACTTTAATGAAGAGATGATCCTAAGGAAATCCTCTTTCCTCTCACTATAGCTGCTTATTTCAGCACTTGGGAATACATCTTTTTACCTTGCTTCCAATGATGATGCCATGCCATGTATGACCTAGGCCAAAATTCACCATCAAATCTAAGCATATTTGGTCACTGCATTCTAAGCAATAGACTCTTAATTGTTTTAACTTCATGTAAGGTACAAACAATTGTGCATGTTGAAAACTGCTTATATATAGTTGTTCCCATAAATGCCTTGTGGTAAAAACAAATAAAAAATCTTTTCCTAATTTTTTTTAAAATTATGTTACTACTTATTTATCCTTAGAAATGTCAATACATGTTTACTAGTGTATTTGGTAGAGAATAAACGAGTAGACTTATTTTTTAAGTCTACTATGACAATAACATGAAGATTTATCACCCCAAAGAAGCACCAGGTACAAATCATCCATTGCTTCCACTTCTGAGCAGAGATTACTTGGTTTGCTTCTGTAGATGATAGCAGGACAAGCTCTGCTTAGATGTTGTCAACAGCTTCCACATTTCCTGTGGGAAGCAGTTTCAGTAGGAGGAGATGGTCTTACGGCTTCATTTTATATTCTATGGCAGCGGGTCCCCCACTTGCACACTTTAGTATGCAATTGTGCACTATGACCTGAGGTTTGGAGAAAGAACCGGAACTTAATAACAACAATGCCTTAGACCAATTTATAGCTATCAGCTCTTAAGAGCTTGTGTTCTTCTTAGTGGAATGTATTCATTTCCATGTATGATGGCCCTAAGCTCCCAATGAATTTAAGTGGATGGGTTTGGGGGTGATTGAAGTTCACGTCAGTTCTGCAGAGGCCTGGGGGCCTCCTACCCCAGTGCCTTCTCCCACCATCTCCTCTTCATATGCCCCACTCTCTACTCCCACCTTGCACCCCTAGGGCTCCACATAGCTCATATAGCTCTTTGTGCAAATTAGGAAATCACCCCCCCTTCTTCAAAATACCATATGACCTTGTACTGATGGATCATTGTTGTGATAAAATATGATATGATGCCTATGATAATTAAATGATGTGAATGGTGTGCTAACCATATAGCCTCCTCCCTAAAGAGATGCTTGAGGAAATTCCAGTGAGTTCTTCCAAATGATCTTTCTTCCTCAAAAGCTATGTGGTGTATTCACTACCTTTGAAATCTAGCAGAGAAGGAGAGAATGAGAAGTAGGTGTACGCCAGAGAGAACAACTTCCTCTCTGTAATGTCAGGCTATTTTTGCTTCTGGAAAATCATTACTTGCTCTCAATTTGGACCCTTTCCAATAAACCAGGAGAGGCACTCACAAGCTATCATGGGTCTTTGTGAGTATTACTATAGAGCTAAGTTCATGGACAAATATTTCCATTTTAAAGTTACTGCAATAAGAGCCTTAAACAGTAAAGAAATTTTCATTTTGAAAATGCAAACTGGCTTTAGCATGAATGTTAACACAGTGTATTTCTGTAGCAACTTACGGTGCCCAGAATCTTGCAGTATTCATGAATCCTTTTTAAGAGGTTAAGTCACCTCTGTATAAAGATGAGTCTGTGATAATTAGAGGATAAGAGACTGAACCAAGTTCAAGTCACACGGTTTTACAGAGGGGCACACCTCACACTCAAGGTTGTGTTTAAAATATATAATTTACCATATATACATGGTCCATTACAAAACCAAACAATTTCTATAGTGTGCAGTAAGTAACACACAGAAAGAAGTGTTTTTAACAACACAGTTGACAGGATGGCCTTCTTCAAGAATAGACCCATCTTCAGTGAGGTTCTGGATGTTGTTTAAGTCCACAAAGCCACTTTCATACATATGTATACACTGACATCCCACCCCATCCCCACCCGATCCCCACCCAAACTCACTAGAATTCACATGCAAAGTTGAGTTGGGCAAGGCACTTTGTAACAGTAGGGTCTTTAGGACACACTTTTCTAGCTCAGTTTGTACTTCCTACTCTCCTACCCAGGGGAACCAGGCAAAAGACTTAGCTCTCACACAAGTGGGCATTCAATTGGAGTTGGTAACTTTGGCACACTTCTTCCAGTGTGTCATTGAGAGCAAACTCCCCTGCTCCTTTGGAAAAGGGTGAGTAAGAACTTCTTGGAGAATATAAGTTTCTATACCAGTAGAGGTCCACACTGACAAAGGGATGGGAGCCCTTTAGCACAGTGTTCTATTTGTCCTGTGGCCTTGGGTGATCATGGGTGGGGAACCAGGCACCTGGGTTTTCAGAGACATTCCTGTCCACTTAGACCTCAGACTTTCCCACAATGTGCCTCTCTGCCCTTAAATTACCAGGGTCAGTGCATCTATTTAAAACAAGAGATGTTGTCTTGAGTACTGCTTGGATGGCAGTTCGCTCTGCTCTTGGTGCCCTAACAATGTCATCTGATCCTTTGAAAACCAATTAGTACATATCTACCATCTCACGCTTTGGCCTATAATGGCATTTCCTCTAGCTATCTATTATGCGCTTGATATCATGGATACAGGAAGAATAGAATATTAAAATTAAGATTTAAAAGAAAATCAAACCCAGAGAAAGAAGACAAAAATGTGAAGGGGTTTGGCTCAGCGGAGAATGTCCTTAGATGCTTTCAGAATCAGCGTCCTTACCTCTCAGGGCTCAGACCCAAAACATCTTGTTCCAGAAGATTTGTTCAAGGGCTGCGGCCCCTACTCTTTTTCAGAGAGGGGCCTCGTACCTCTCTGAAGGTACCTGGAATGCCATAAGAAAGGGGCTCCACACCACACAGAAGGCACATGTGAAAATATAAAAATAAGTTTTCATAAATAACTGTGGTGGCATGTATTAAATAGGATCATGGAAGAGGACATGGAGTTACAGCTTGTTCTCTTCAAAGAGGATCTGGGCATAGACAGTGCTGGTGGGGATGCCTTTGGCAGCCTGGTGGGGTTTGATCAGCTCCAGCTCAGCATAGGTCAAGTTTTCCTCAGCAATCTTTGGCTGTAAGATAAAACACAACACAATTCTGACCACATGGAGTTCTACATCATACCTTCATTCATTAAGCATGCATTTTCATGGCATTTTGGGCATTCGAAGGGGAGCAAATGGACAAAAAATTTACAAGGATATATAAAACCTAAATAACATAATGATATAGATTTCAAGGTCTTATAAAGAAAACTATGCCCTGAAAAGAAACACTATGATTTATTTTCAAGTCAATATAGAACACTAACAAAAAATTATTAAACATTAGACCACAAAGTAAATTTTAGTTCTGAAAAGTAAAAACAATGTAACTAACAGTCTTTGCTCAAAAGGAAAAAAACAGAGACAGAAACAAAAAATCCTAGAGATTAATAAAACTAAAATGCTACCATCTTAAATAAAATTTTCTTAAATGGCTTAAGCTGTATAAAACTAAAATTTCAGTATATCTTCAAAATAATAATAAAGAAAATATCGCCAGAACCTAAAAAATGCAGTACTCAGAGAAAAATCATAGATGTAAATATTTATATCCAACTGAAGAAGTTAGAAAAAGAACAAAATAATTGAAAAAAAAAAACAGAAGGAAGGACCAATAAACTTAAAATCAGACTGTATGAATCAGAACACAAACAAACAAAAACAGCGGAAATAAAAATATGCAAATCTTATGCTTGAAAAATACCAATAAAATAAACTGAAAAATATATTAATCGAGATTAAAAGAAAAAAAACAAAATTAAATAAAATGGAAAATAAGAAAAGAAATATAATGTAAAGAAAATATCCTAAAATAAGAAAATTACTTTCTTCAATTTATTGTAAAGATTTTTGAAATACAGGATAAATGGGTAATATTCCAGAAAAATATAAATTATAAACAATAATTTCAAAAAACACCAATATACTAATCATCATTAAAAAAAAAGAAAAGAAAGAAAGTGAAAGAAGTAAAGGTAAAAGAAAAGAGGGATGGAAGGCAAGGAGGAAAGGAGGGAAAAAGGGAGGGGAAACGCTGTCAAAAAGCTTGCTCAAAAATACTGGGCCAGGAAGTTTTATGAAAGAATTTCTTAAAAAAAATTTTTTTGAAGAAACAGATAATTTGAATATAATTAAACTGATCCAATGCATTAAAAGAAAAGAAAAATTTCCCATATATTAAAACACTCTCATTTATTAATATAAATTTCAAATCAAATTTACTCAGAGAATGAAGAAACACATTAAAAGTTAAGATAATCATTTTAAGTTTATTTTATTTCAAGAATGCAAGAATACTTCAATATTAGAAAAATCCACTCACATAATTCATAATAGTAATAGGTGAAAAAACTATATTGTTATCTTCATAGATATTGGAAAGTCATCTAATAAAATTTAAAAACATTTTTATTAAAAAATTTTGAATAAAGTAGTCTATGTTTTCTTACCATGATTAAGGAACATTATTGAAATAAATATCTGGTGATTCAATTATAGTGGTATTAAAAATATAAAGCCACAATCATTAAAGCACTGTAGTACTGGCAAGTGAAAAAAAAAATATATATATATATAAAATCAGTGGGATCGATAAGACCTTCCAGAAATTAACACAAATATTGTTTTTCAATAAATGGTGGTGAAATGTTTGGGTAGCCATTTGAAAAAAATTATATTTCTATATCATTCTTTATGTCAGAGAAGTTCAAAATGAATTAAACATTTTAATATGGAAAATGAACTCATAAAAGTGCTAGAATAACATGTGGGAAATTAAAGAATATATAGTCTCAGCATATGAAATACGTTTTAAAGTATGATACAAAAATCCAGAAGCAATAGAGAAAAGATAAGGACATTTTCATGCTATGTATGACAAAATATTCTCTAAATAAAGTCAAAGGACAATTAAAAAAATAAGGAAATATTTGTAAATCATATCAAAGGGCCTTACAATTCAACAAAGATAATGGTCAACAATGCATCAGAAAATTAAGCAAAGAACAACAGGCAGGACCAGTGAGTTCACAGGAGAAATATAAATGGCTCTGACACATGTAAAATGAGATCAACCTCCCTCATAATAGGAGAATTGTGATTTAAAATTACATTTAGAAATCACTTTCTGTCTTTTGGGAGAATAAACTGATGGTTGCCAGAAGGGAAGGGGTTGAAGGGATAGGTGAAACAGGTGAAGGGGCATAAGAGGTACAAACTTCCAGTTATAAAATAAATAAATAATGGTGATGTAATGCACAGCTCAAGGAACATAGTCAATAATATCGTAATAAATTTGTACAGTGACAGATGGTTACTAGATTTATTGTGGTGATCACATCATGAGATATATGTAAAATCACTATGTTATACATCTGAAACTTATTAAGATGCACAACAACTATAATTCAATAAATTTTATAAAATATTGCCAAATGAAATAGAAGCAAACAGGTCTTTTTGTATTGTTGGTGAAAGTGTTCATATATAAACAAAAATCTGGAAAATCTTAAATGAACATCAGTAGTAGACTGATGCATTCATACAGTGCACCAGTATGTGTTACAGACTTTAAAAGGAATGGTGGAGCTGTATGTGCACTGTGTGTTTTACTATCATTTGTGAAAGTAAGTGCACATGTGAGTAAATATATGTGTATGTATTTATTTGCTCAGAAAACCATTGGAACCTGCTTGGGAAATCAAGACCCTGGTATCCATAGCTCCCTCTGGAGAAGTAAACTGGATGACCAGAAGGAGGCCTCCCACTTTGCTGCACACATTTGTTGATATCTTTTGAATTTTATGGTAGGTACACATATTTAAGCAACACATTAATTAATTTTAATGCATAATTAGAAAAAGTCAGTCACTAATTTATAGTCATAAAAGACACATGACTTTCATTTAAGCAGCCCTGCTTTTTATGTTTTTTGATTTTTGGCTTTGGCTGTACTGTAGTTTTGTTTTGATTTTTGCTGTTTTGTGCCTATGTCACCAAAATTCAGGAGAAAAAAAAAAACCATTTGCATTCAATTTAAGTTTCTTAAAACAGAATGCCAAAAGCCCCTTTTCTTTTGCAATGAAGCATCTTTATAGAAACTTGGAGCCAGAAACAAAGAGAACTTGACAAGAACTCCTTAAAGCCAGCGTATACTGGTCAGGGCTGGTTGACAGATGACCCCCACAAATCGTCTGGACACTTTTAAATTTAAAAGTTAAGAACATTTATAGGCATGAGAGCCTCTTTTCTTTGTCTTTTGACACCAAAATCTATATTTAGTTGTCCATATTTTATAAGCCAACAAAAATCTCGTTTACATCTTGCCTTCAGTTTAATTACATTTCATATTATAATGATTCCATTTAGAAATGCCACGTGTCCTCAAATAAGCATGAAAACCCAACTCATGTAAATTTTAGAACCAAGATTTATGAAATCATATTTTTGTCCAGGTGTTTTATTACATTACCTTGAAATTGCATTGTTTTTTAGTGTAGATTATATGTTTATTCTTAAGTTATTCTATTACATTTGGATATGAAAAACAACACTGGTTTTCTCAATACAGGTCACCAGGCTGGCATGGCTAGTGTGCTGTTTTCATACATTTTTATGTTTCTATAGTAAACATAATTTAATAAAGCCAAAGCACACTAAATAAATAATTGCATCTAGAAAAGCAATAAAAACAAATAAAATTAGTACTTTTGTAAGTGGAAAGGTACTTCAATTACTGCTATGAGCACCAACCCCCCCATAAAATGTGTAGAATCATTTCCCTTATGCATATTTCTAGGATATAATAATTTGATTGAAGATATGAGGCAGCACACAGGAGGCTCTGAATTGTAAAGTGTATACAGTTTCCAATAGAGGATGCATAATAGCCATCCTTGGCACTTTTAAAGAACCTATTGATTTTCTGGCATGCAGACTTGGCTGTCACCATCAACCATGTGCTTAATTACATTTTTCAGTTTGTTTAACTGGAAATAAATTCCTAAAGGCCAGTGAACTCCTTACCAGTTTCCACCATGCTACTTTTCTTTGCACCAATGTTTTAGTGAAGGGTTTAGGTGCATTGGGAAGTAGCTTAGAGAAAAGTACTGGTATATCAGTAGGACTAGGTAAGACTCTAGAGCTGGAAATAAGGATCAGAATGTAAAGGTTAAAAGTGATTACAATGGGGCAGAACCTGCTGCAGGACCCTACCTGTATTTCTGGTGATGTCTGAAATCTTGACAATTGAAACCCATCCTGGGTTTAAGCTAAGGAATCACTCCTAGTGCCTATATGGCATTTCAAGGACTGGAGTATAGCAAGTGGGTCTCTGAATCAAGCAGCTTTCTGTTAGTTCCCTGCCATCTGCTGACCCTCAAAATGACCCTCTTCAAGCTCCTATCCTGCTCTTGGTAGTAAAGGAAGTTCAGAAGTGTATGGGGCATTAGTACTCAAGACTACAAACTTAATATTATTGAACTGGCTGTTCACAAACACTCTTGCAAAAGCTTTAGGTTCCACTGAAACACAAAGAAAATTGCTGAAAGTAGGATTTTCAGTCCTCAGACATGAGTTTGAAACTTCTGTCTGACCTTGCTATATTTGCTGGAAGTCAGGAGAGGAAAGGAAGAGACTGCAGAAGTGGACCGACTGCTGGAGGTCCTGGTAGGGTCCTTTAGAAAAAGCCTAGAACTTTCTAAACATGTGGGAAGCAACTGTGTCATTTCCTCTTTTCCGGGACTGTTTGATTTTACTTTCTTTTCCCTTTTACCAGCCTGCAGAGACTCCTGGTCACTTTCTCTTTCTACCTCTCCAATAAGGCCTGCTATTTGTGTTCAATTGCTTGATATTCTGTATGTCCTAAACCCCACTGTGTTATTTATCTTTAATCCTACTTCTCATACATTTCCTCTCAGCCATGGAGAACCCATTTCTTAGTTTGTAAGGGATTCTATGAGCAAGAGGGAATGGAGGTTTGGATATAGACATGTGTCAGTACATTAAAGGAATGCTGGAATAAAAGAAAATTCTTCTAGTTCTCAGTCCAATGGAAGTGCTCCTGAGGAGAAATTGAGAAGACGTGGGGCCATCAACTTGCAGCTGACTTCAGAGCATGAGTGCAAGAGGAATTTGTACCTCAGTTCTAATGTCAGCTGTGTGACCTTAGGCCAGTCTATCATTGACCTTCAGGGATCCATCTTGTTGGTGTAAATGGGGATTTAAATGAAATGATGTATGTAATGACTTTGGCACCACAGTGTTTACCCTATAAAAGATGCTAAACATTTGTGTACTGAATAAATGTTTTGGTGTTACCACTTTCTCTTAGAGCCAGTTAAAATATCATCTATTTGTCTGTTCAGAATTATTTATGAGTTACCAAGAACTATGTGAACCCATTAGCCCTGGATATCTTCGGACAGATAAAAAATAGATTCTAGAAAAATAGTTGCTAAGGTATGAACTGTTTTCTTGCAAAATTCACATGTGGAAGCCCTAACTTTTAGTACCTCGAAATATGACTGTATCTGGAGATAAGGTTTGTATAGAGGTAATTAAGGTAAAAAAAGGTCATTACAGTGGGCCCCAATCCAATATAATTGGAGCCCTTACGAGAAAAGGACATTAGGACACAGATATATACAGAGGGAAGATCATGTAAGGACACAAGAAGACAGCCATTTCTTTGCCAAACAGAGGGATCAGGAAGAAAAATCCTTCCAACATCTTGATCTGCCTTCTAGCCTCCAGGACCATGAGAAATAAATGATCTGTACTGCTTTGTTATGGCGCCTGGAAGAGAAGGGAAGAAGAGAGAATAGTCTTCCTTCAGGGGGGAGGAAATGAACTACCTGATTAGAGTAGGTGCATATGAGAGATCATCACATTCTGTGTCATCACCAGAGAGCCATCCTCTCCTGAGGGAGGGGAGGAAAGGGACTAAGGTCTGATGCATTTACTCCCATGTTCAGTGGGGAACAAAAGTTGGAGAAGAGGCTCTGGGTCTCCTTTGCATAGTACTCCAACACATACACCTCCCACTTCCCAACACATACACCTCCCACTCCCAGATGCCCTACCCCTCATGGTTTGACTTGACCCTGTGTACCCCAGCTCTAAGATCATATCCCTACTCATATCTCCTACTATGTCTTCCAGTGACATCAAGAGGATTAAAAAAAAATTATATATATTTTCTTAAATGGCATGTACTAAAAGTAATTCTTTTAGGTGGGCCGTTGTCTGCATTTTAACACATGTACAGATTTATGACCACTGCCGTGACAGGACACAGAATAGTTCTATCACACTCTCTCACACTACCTTTGTGGTCATGTCTTCCCTCCAGCCCTACCTGCCGGCATCCCGTGATCTGTTTTCTGTGAGTATGGTTTTGTCTCTTAGGTTATGTCATATGAAAGGAATCATGCAGTGTGTACCTTTTATGACTGGCTTTTTTCTCTCAGTTCATCCAAGTTATTGTGTGTATCGGTGGTTTGTTCCTTTTGATTGCTAAGGAGTACTCTGTGGTGTACCACGTGTACCACGTGCCAGTTTGCTTATCCTTTCACCTGCTGAAGGACATCTGGGCTGTTTCACGTTTTTGCTACTTATAAATAAAGCTGTTACAGATATTCTGTGTGGGTTTTTGCAAGATGTTTTTATTACTTAGGGTAAACACTGAGTAGTGGGTTTGCTGAGTGATATGGAAAGTATATGTTTAACTTTATAAGTAGCTGCCAAATTATTTGTCCAGAGTATCAGCACCATTCTTCCCTCCCACCAGCAATGTCTGAGAGTTTTAATTGTTCTGTGTACTTGTTGGTACTTGGTATTGTTGGCATTTTTTATTTTCGCCATCTTAGTAGGTGCTAACAGGTGCTACCTTTTGCAGCCCTTAAGGGCCTCAGTGATTCTGGACTTGAACTCAAGTGTTCGACAATGGCCACTGAGTCACATTAAACCTCCACATAGCACAACATCCTCTCAGAAAAATTAGGAAAGGATTATTACAAAGACCAGTTTTCTAATATAGTACTGAAACCTCTGGACTCTATGCAAATTTCAGAGTTTGAAATGCCATGTCTTCACCCCCATCCATTTATTCTGCCAATGGTGAGATGCTGTAACAGCAGATGATAGCCTCCAGGCTGGACCTCCCACTTCTTATTTAAACCTCTTTCTCTCAGTTTTGGAGTGTTGATTATGGAAAGTATGTCTATGGGTATAATTTACTTGATGGAGCTAAAACTAGAAAAGTCAACCCATAAGATTCAGAAGTTATGCTCCTCTTGGGAACACCCTGACCCTTTAAGCTTATAATCTGTAGTTTCTGAATATTTCATTTTGTAGGTGTTTTTCCAGGAGTCAAGCCAAAAGTTAAGGAGAGAGAGAGAAATTTAGCATTCTATGCAGACTCCTACAAAACAACACTTTATCATAGAGATCACAGGTGGATGGGCAAGTTAAATTAAGTTGCAGGAATAAAAAAAAATGCAATTGCAGCCACTGCAAGTTCTCCAATGTCAGAAGTTCAATTGGGTAATACCATTATCACAGCAACAGATCAATAACTAGGACATGGGATGTTTATGCTAACGTCACCTTAGAGTTAAAAAATGTGATTGCAGTTCTACTAGAGTTGCACTATCAGGTTCTATTTACCCAAGAGAGAATTACATATTATCGAAGGCAGACTTCCTCTTCCCCCTTCAAGATAAGTGCTCATTTTTTATTCAACAGAGTAGTAGTACCTGGTAAAACAAATTCTCCCCTCACAACATCCACACATACAGAACTATAGCCACCGAGAAAAGGGGAAGCTGTATATTTTTTGAAGCTCTATTTGATGGAAGGCCTCAACGGGTACAAACTCAGGAAATGAAACCATGTTGTGTTTCCTATTGGTCCTGTTGGAATCAACATGACTTGGATACCAACTCGACTTAATTCTGAGTTCCACAGGCCTGCTGATAGGCTTATCTATTAATGTTTAAATATAATATGAAGAGAAGTCAAGTTCCCCGAAGTGCAAGTTAAATAAAAATAAAGAATCAAAACACACCAAAGAAACACCTTTCCCATACCTAGATGTTAAATAATGATTCAAAGAAAATAATCCAAAAGTGACCTTCAGAAGTGGCAGAGTACAGTAGTTGACAATTGGTCCTTCTGAGATCAGAACTCGGAAAATGTTAACTGATCTTCACCATCTCATTCAATCTTTACAGCAGACCTGTGACATGGGTCCAATGACCATGCTCACTTCACAGGTGAGCAAACAGGCTTTAAAAGGCAGGTAACCTACTCAAGGTCATGCCGCTATTGCTAGGTAGAGTCTGGACTCAGAGCCAGGCAGTCCTGTTCGGCATCCACAGTCTGTTCACTGAAGGTGCCCCAGCCCTTGCAAGTGACTAAGGCTCTGCTATGAATGCCTAGTAACCAGGTGAGCTAGCCAGGCAGACAGCAATCCCTGAAATCCCAGGGTGAAAATTGTGACCTTCCAAAGACAACAGGGAAGCTTCTCTGGCACAATCCACAAATCATGGGAAAGTGAGTTTTCAGAACAGTCTTGCACTACTCAGTGGCAGTGTGAGTTTAAGCTAAAGAACTATGGGGAGAAGGGAGCCTGGCATGGTGTGGAGAGACAGAGGTCTTAAAGTTGCAGAACCCAAACCCAAGACCCTCTGTGAGCAGATATATGGAGGTGTCACTGATTGGAGTGGACAATGAAGGAGAGAATCCCATCAAAATGCCTATATATAGGTGACCCTTAGATACTGTCTATAGTCTCATCTCCCCAAGATTCTTAGCCTTCAAAGGAGTAGATGTATCTCTGACCAGCATGGGATGGAGCTGATAAAGGTGTAGGCTCTGCTTTGGTCAGGCTGTGTGTGAGGTGGCAACAGATTCTTGATTAGATGTGACTGCTGAACAGGTGAAAACACGAAGCTAAGTGTTTATGGAGTAGAACAGGAAAGTCCAGAGGAATTTCCTGAGGGAACTGCTGGAGCTACAATCCAGGTCTATTCTTACCATCTCCTTGTTGCTGAGATCATTGGTCCCCTGGGACCTCTGGCTCTACCAGCAAAAATGATACCAGAATCCTCACTCAGAGGTGAGGGCTAAAATCAGCTGCACTCTCCAAATACAGCATGTAACTGTGACTGCTGATTTAGGCATGTCTTGACAATCTGAGCCAGGTTCTAGAGACCAGAAGCCTCGGTCATTGCACATGGGGACACAGGTGCTTTCTGAGGCTCAAAATGCCCACTTCCTCTGTTGCTCCAGACATTTATAAACCTTGGATTACATCTGCCCAGATTCCTACCCCAAACCCGGCCACCAAACGGTTACCAAGTGACTAATGGCTAATCAATAACCCAGTGTTCTCTAGGACTTTGGATATATCAGAAAAAAATATGGAACTCAGGAGAAGTCCTGAATAGAGATAAAGATTTCAAAGTTCTATCCAGGTTTCTTGGCACCTTGGGTTGGATGAAGTCAATCAGAAATCTTGAGAAGAGCATATTCACATCACGTTCTTAAGTCTGGAGAAATCAAAGGATTCTCAGCAAAGTACATTCCAAGAATGAATTCAACAGGACAGAAGTCACATGACCCTGACTAAGTGCTTTGAAGACTGACTGAGGTGACCAGCTGTAGAACTTACTAAAACCATTCATGGAAAGGCCTGAGGCTTTACAAGTCATCAGACAGATGTCTCTAGATTTCACCAATGTATGTTTTGGAAACTAAAATGTGATTATAGATAATGCTCTTGGGGAGAGTCCTGATACATGAAACTTTCCTAGTGGCACAGTGATAGCTTCATGATCGAATACAGTCACTCATTTCTCTTCCCCATGGACTGCAGATGTATGTTTTCCCAGCTGCCTTCCCAAAGTACTTTTACTGGCAGTGTTATTCAAGAGAATGTTTATGCTTAGAAAAAGACTGTTTGGTTATCTATTTCTATGTAGGAATCCACTCTGAGAATCTTCCATCTTGAACATTCTCAGTCTTCTAATTAGCTGCAAGCTTTAACTCTTCTAGGTTCACTGGACTACTATTTCCTAGCTATGTGACCGTGGGCAAGTTACTCAGCCTCTCTGTGCCTTCATTTCCTCATCTGTAAGGTGAGACTTATAATAGTACCTATCCTATAGGATTATTTTGAAGATTAAATGCATTAATACATGTAATGTATTTAGCAAATCACCTGGTAGGTAAACAGTAAATGCTACACAAATGTTCAAATTATTATTATCACTATAATTTTACTATAGAATATAGGCATAGGTACCTTTGAAATATTTAGAAGTGGAGAGAAGAAGGTATTCAAAGATCATTTGGAAAACATTATGTGTCAGACTCTGATGGATCCCACTTGACCTTTGGCTAGTGACAAATAAATCCAGTGATATGTTGTTAATAGTGGAAAGGATAAGATTTCTGAAGAGATAGGTCAAATTGCCACTCACTGCTCTGCACAAAATTCTTCAGTCGTTTCTCAACACACTTAGAATCAAATCCAGAGTCCCTATCAGGGTCTTGATTTGTCCTGATCTCTCCCTGGCACTCCTCCAGTCTCAGATCATACATAACACACATCCTGCTTGCTGACCAGCGCTCCAGCCATAAGGGCACCTTCGTGTTTCTTGGACACACCTGGATAGTACTTATTCGGGGCCCACCTCAGGGACTTTGCCCAGGCTGTGCTCTCTGCCTGGAATGTTCTTTCCCCACATAGTAGTGTGGTTTACTCTCTTATTTTATCAGGCTTTTGCTCCAAGGAGGCCCCCTCCCTATCAAACAGAGTCCCTCTGCTCTATTGCTCTGCAGAACATGTATCACCCCTTAGCATTACAACAAACTGTCCATTTGGTTATCTTTTGCCTTCTACCACTTAGGGCACCAACAACTCTATGCAGGAAATACTCTTATTATCATTCTCATTTACACATGCAAAAATAAAGGCACAGAAATGGCAAGCTTGAGGTCAACAACTAGTAAGCAACAGAGCTAGTGCTAGAGCCAGCCTGACCACACCACTCAGTTCCACACAAGCAGTGACTTTGTCAAACATATTCACTGCTGCAGCCAGTGATATGCTGGTAAGTTGTTGAGCAACTGGCTCTCCAAGAAAAAAACTAATTTGTGGCATTTGCTGATTATATGTGTAAATCCTCCTACAATGGCTGATTTCAAGATGTTAAGATTTGCTCTCTCCACTGGATGGATAGGAGTGGGCTGAAGCACACCACTAATATAACTTAGCTCAGGTAACTACCTGGCACAATGGAGGTAGCCAATACACATTTTTAAATGAATAACTGAATGAGCTTAAGACAAAATCAAAGAAAACTAGTTTGGCACAATCATTAAAAACCTTCTTGTTGGTATCTGTGGCCTCAGGAATGTAGAGATGGGATGCTCTCAGAAATCATGAGCAGAACCATGGACTCATCTCTTTCAGCCAATCTAGGGTTTTCATGAAGTCACTCTACTAAGACATAGGATACGTGAATTCTACTACTTGCAATCATATAAAATCTGCATATGGTTTTCAATTTAATAGGTTAAAATGTAGACATATGATAGATAATAGATAGACAGATAGATAGATAGATAGATAGATAGAAGAAATGATGATTCTGTAATACTTTGTAGTCATTAAAAGAGTGAGGTGGATCTACATATACTGATGTAGAAATATGAGCCTGATATGTTGTTAATGAAAAAACAATTCAATGTGTGAACATTTTGTTTAGTATCATTCTCATTTTTAGGAAACTCTGCACAAAGAAATGTATTTGTCATAATCTGTAGCCATAACCTACACTAATTGTGGGTTGATTACACATACACTTGGGGAAAATATACATAGAAATGTAATTTTGTATATCTATCATCTATCTATCATTTCTTTCTTTCTTTCTTTCTTTCTTTCTTTCTTTCTTTCTTTCTATCTATCATCTATCTAATTTATCATCTATCTGTGTGTGTGTGTGTGTGTGTGTGTGTGTGTGTGTGTATCTATTTATATATGCTACATTTTTAACAGAGGCTACCTCAGAGAAATTAGTCTATGGAAGAAATTTCACTTTCTAGTCTAATGAATGGAGATTCTGAATTGCCAGCCTCATTCCTACAACCCACCTGGAATCACCACTGCAGCTTTCCTCATGTAAAAATCCTTCCAGTAAGGTCAAGACAGAAACTACTCTGAGACCCAGTGGACTAGGAATTTCTGAGTGATTTTGCTAAGAGACGGCAGAGCCCAGAGTCCAGTGGGCAAGAACAAGGACCTGCAGCCAAGTGCCCGGTCAGACCCAGTTCTGCCACTTCCAGGTGCAGGAGCTTGCATGGCTATTTGCATCCATATGCCTTCTCTGCTTCAGCTGTGAGATGGAGATAATAACAATGCTTAGGTCAAGGTTGTCCCAATGTTTGTGCTTACCAGTACACTGTTTGCATGTTTATACTGATAAGCAGTGGTTAATGCCTGAATGAGGAAGTACCATAGAAATGAAGTATGTGTATCATCACCATCATCACCATAATTACCACGATCACCACTATCATCATCACTATCATCGCCATCACCACCACCACCATGGCAATCATCATCCATCGTCATCACCCCCTTCATCACCATTATCACCATCCATCACCACCAGTATTATGTCACTGACACAAAGTACATGGCACAAACCAAGTGTTAAGATGAAATATAAATAGCAGTAGATATGCTAGCTCATTTGTTGAATTCATATGTAATATGGGAAATGAGCACATGTGACTGGATTCATAGTTTGTATTCTTCATCTTTCCATACATACTCTAATCAGAAATTCACAAGGCTACTGACTTTTGGACATCACATGTGCTGTTGAAATTTACAAATTCAGTATAGAAAGTTTTATAATAATAAACTAAAATCGAAACTGGCCAGGAAACAAAATCCCCTTAAGAGTACTGCTAGTTTGTTGTGAACTCATAATTTCAAATAGAGATTTTCTTCCTGATTTTCTGGATGCCTAGTATGATGTTACAAATACACTGATATTTTTTTCTTTTCTATTTTTTTTCTGAAATGGCACTTCATTTCTAGTATTCTCAATTTGAGACTGAAAAAGTCTTTTAATAACAACTCTGAAGTGCTCTGCATTTAAAACTGAGATTTTAAATGAAGTAAGCTTTTTTTAAAAAAAAAATTGAATGTGAGCACAAATGATATTGTTCTATGAGATTACAAAAATAAAATAGAGTGAAAGATTTGAAAAAAAAAATGTTTCCCAGCAGTGCAATGATTGTAGCAATGAGGTGCCCAATAAAGGCAGCAAATCAGCTGAGCTGAGATAGAAAACAAGCGACTGCTCTGCAAGGACACTGCTTGCAGATACACAGGAAGAGGCTAGTTCCAGCCTGGATCCCTGGAACCCCAGGGAGGGCCCGGGCAGCCAGGAGGGGTCATTTATGGGGCTCGGCCTGCTGGACCTCTGGGCCTGGCTCACCTCTCTGCCACCCATTCATCTCTGTCAGAGCTGCAGGGTTTATGCTCCTGTCCTCACAGCACCTTGCACATTGACAGTGCTCAGTAAATACCTGGAAAATGGATATGTGGATGACTGTAAAATGGCCAGTGAATCAATGATACAGTACAGAAGAAACACAGTCCTGAGCTGGCCAGTTTTGAAGTCACCTGCTTCCTCAGAGCATAAAGCCACATTATGGGATGAGGCAACTTCCTCCATACCATTTCTAGAGTAAATATCCTGCAATTTTCATAAGGGGATTCCTGAGGAGTGCTTAAAATCCTGTCAGGCTTAAAAGATTCCCTGGAAATAAAAGCTTCACTTGGCCCATCATAAACAAATTCAGAAGCCTCAACCAACCTCCACTGACCTCTCACATGGCTGAGAAGCATACAGCCTGGTAGCTGTTCATGGACATTATGAGGTAGCCAGAGTCCTTGGCATTAACCTCAAGTCTGCTAGGAAATATCAGCCTATGTCAGGTTCAACAGTCCCTAATACAAGATGTTCCCACTTGCATTTCTGGAGGTCTGACCTTTTCTCCCAGATGATAGCATCCCACTTATGAAAAAGCCCCTGTTTGTTGTCTCTGGACTGCAGAAAGCCCGTGAAATCAATGACTTCTGTTTTCCCCACTCTCATTGCTTCAGAAACCTCGGCATCTATCCTTCCCTCCAGTCGACATACATAACTCCCCGTGACAATAATGGGATGTGCATGTGTACCGAGGGGAGCATAGAATTTTTATCTCTGTAAAAATGGTACTAGCGTGGTACAAGCAAAGTTTTTGTTTTTTTCCCAAGGCTTTTACTTGGGGCAATATACTCTACATTGTGGTTGTGAGTTTTTTTCCTTCTTTTTAATTTTAAATTGAGATTATGAACATATTTTATGCAGGTTAATATATCCTTTTCATGTAAAATTTAACTGAAACCAGTTCTAGCACATTAATGACAACAAGAGAAATTCTCCAGTTTATTATAAACATCCTTCAAGAAACCTGAAATGTGTGTCCTCTGGAAACAATTTTGCTGGGATTTGGGTTATTATTAAAATCCTCTCAGAATTCTATCACTGGTGCCTCGTGTGCCTCAAAGCCTTTTTCTGCCACTGATCAGAGACATTCTTTTTGGTCCTGGCAGTATATTCTGATTGTGAACACTGGGCTGGGATATGGGGCTTCTTTTCCAACATCAGACAAACACTGAACAGGGCATAGAGTCTCTCTCAGTCCTGGGCTGACCACTGGGCAGAAGGCTAGCTCTCAATTATCATGGAATATGTTGCCTCCCTTCTGTCCATTCTAGGTGCTCTGATATTTCAGCAGGTTTACTTCAGACTTTAAACTCAAGAGCATCCCAAACAAGTAGGTCTTGGTCACACATTTCCTACAAGTGAGGGGTCATAGGGGATCACAGGACAGGGCTGACAGGGATTCCCCCAGCTGAGATGGAGACAAGCTCTTTGGGAGAGGCTTTCAGGAATGAAGGAGAGTCACAATTCCCTAGAAGCAGATTCTCATGTGTAATTTTCTCTTTGTTTATTTGATTAAAAAAAAAACCCACCATACTCCTAAGTGGGTTGAACTATCTTACTAAAATGTAGCTAAGTCCCTTCCACAGGTGATCCAAAAGGAGCTGATTGAGTTTGATAAGTTATTCAGAACTGCATTTCTCAAACTTTAATGTTCTCAGATTTATCTGGACTCTTGCTGAACTGCAGATTTTAGTTCAGTAGGTCTAGTGTGGGGCCTGAGTCTCTACAACTCTCCCAGGTGATGCTGGTCCATTGACTACATGTAGAGGAGTGAAGACTTAAAGCTTCAGTCTCAGATCTCTGTCTGCAATTATTCATTCACTTCACACACACTCTGCAAATTTTAGGTGCCCTACTTGGAAAAGTGATGAAGAGGATAGGTCCTCACTGACTTTAAAACTAGTGTTAATGAAAATGTAAAACTTATGTGCATCAAAAGACACAGCCAAGAGAGGGAAAAAGCCACCTATAAAAATTTGCATATTATATATCTGATGGGGGTTAATATCCAGAATACATAAAGAACACTTACTACTCAATAACAAGAAACAACCTGATTTAAAAATGTGGAAAAGACTTGAATAGACATTTCTCCAAAGGATACATAAAAATGTCTGAAGAGGACCTAAAAATGTCCGAAGAGAACATAAAAAGATGCTCAATATCACCAGGAAATATCATCAGGGAAATGCAAATCAAAACTATAATGAGATACCACTTCACACTCACTAAAGTGACTATCAAAAATCAGAAAATAACAAGTATTGGTGAGGATGTAGAGAGATTGGAATCCTTGAGCACTGTTGGTAGAAATGTAAAATGGTACAGCTGCTATGGAATACAGTATTATTTCATTTCCTCAAACATTAAATATTAAAAATAGATTTCACTCCAGCAATTTCACTTCTAGGTATATATCCAAAAGAATTAAAAGTAGGGACTCAAAGAGATATTTGTACATCTATACTCACAGCAGCATATTCCCAATATCTAATATGTGGAAGCAATCCAAGTGCCCACAGATGAATGGATAAGCAAAATATAGTATGTGCATACAATGAAACATTATTCACCTTAAAAAGGAAGGAAATTCTGATACATGTTATAACATGGATGATCCTTGTTAACATTATGCTAACCAAAATAGCCAGTCACAAATACAGTGTAATTCCAGTTATATGAAGTACCTAGAGTAGTCAAACTTATAACGACAGAAATAAAAGGTTGGTTTTCAGGGAATGAGGGAGGGGAGAGTAAAGAGTTGTTAATGAGTACAGAGTTTTGCAAGATGAAAAAATTCTGGAGATTGTTTGCACAACAATATAAATGTATTCAACACTAATGAACAGTACATTCATAAATAGTTAAGATAGTAAATCTTATGTGTATTTTAATACAATTAAAAAAACAGTTCCAACTGTTTGTACTATCTACAGTGTCTACAGTATATATAGCCTTCATAGTATCAAAAATGTAGAAGTCATTTGTAAAAAGGAACCACATGGTTCCAGTGGAGGAGAAAGTCAAGTCAGACAGGTAAACATGACTTCAATGTGGAATGGGAAGTGCTAAAATACAGGTAAGGCCAGGTGCTGTGGGAGCCCCAAAGAGAGGCCCTGACATCAGATACATGGGGAGGCAAGTAGGAGGAAAGGGATAAACTTGGGTACATAGAAAAAATAACAGGCAGGCTTTGGTTACCAGTAGACATGGGAGTGAAGGAGGAGGCACCTAGATTCTGGATGAGACAGCATGCCCTGAAGCAAGGGTTTCTCAGATGGAGCAGAAGTAGGGAAGGTAACGATTCAATATGTGCTGGGGTAAATTTGGGGTGCATGTGGGCCCACTGGGGGAGTGTCCCATAAACAATCATAAGAAACAGTCCAGAATTGGCCTGAAGACCTGGGTTGGGAAACACATGGCCTGCAAAAGTGGTTACTGTACCTGTGAGAGTGTCGATTCTCTGAAGCAATGTGGTCAAGAAGAGAACGCTGAAGACAACTAATATTCTGGAGAGGTGGAGGAGAGAAGCCAGCCTGACCTTCTGGGGATGGGCAACAGCCAGGAAAGCAGTCAACTGAGGTGATGGTAGCCAGAGACAAGGGCATCAATGCATCGAGGAGTCAGAAATAACAGATTAACTGAGAAGTGCCATAAGAGTTGGTAATGGGAAGGTCATTGACATGCAGAAGCATAATTTTAATGTCTGGATGAACCTGGATTTGTGAAAAAGTGGGGCTAAAGAGGTAGGGGGTAGTAAGTGAGTCACCTCTTGTAGGTGAGTGGCACTCTGTGGGAGGATAGGAGGGTGCAGGGCAGAGCCCATGGGGCCACTGGTAATAGGACCTAGACCTGTGGGGTACTAGAATGGAGCAGGAGACAGATGATAACAGCCCACCCGCTCCACGCAACTCACAGGAAGCCATGCTTCATCCTGTATGTAAAGGGGAGCCAGGAGAGTGTTTTCAGTGGGGAAATGACATGGTTAGAATTATGTTTTAGAAAAACCCCTAGGCAGTAATGTGGAAGATGGATTGGAATGGGAGAACCAGGATACAAGAGGCCCACCACGAAGCTTGTAGTTAATCCCATGATGTTCTGATTTTTCTGTCTTCAGTCTTTTGCTCATAAGAGTTCATCTTCTCCTTAGAGAACAAGGGTGGTCTGACCCTTCCAACTAACGAGTACTATACACAAGCGGCTTAATGAAGAGGACAGTGAGCAATCTTCAGTGAAGAGGGTATGGATGCTAACTGAAGCAGAAGGGATGTATAAAATTTCCTTTAGCCTAAAGGACAGCACTCTCTTCTCTTTTAATTAGTTTTGTGATACTGACTACCATCCTCTCCAACTCACATTTCCTGTTGCTATTCTCCTTTCCACAGTTAGGTCTTGCCTCCATCTCACAGAAACTGGTTGTTTTCTCTTCCTCCACTGGGTTTCTAAATCAATAACTGACCTAATACAATAAAAATAAATCAAATGTGCTTCTGGCTTTCTCTGTTTCTTATGAAACAAGGAAGCAGTGGCAGCTTTTCCTGGAAGTGTGTGAATTAGCTCAGTAGGTACTGGGACCCCTACTGTGAAGCCGCATAGCCATAGAGAGAAAATGGGGATTCCCAGAAGGTTTCAGCTGGCCTTTGAGCCAATGCTCATCCCTACCCCCAATTTAAAAGAAAACTACACATTTTGAGTTTTGTGAAAGTGTTCCCTGGCCCCCAAAGGGATGAAAAACCATTGATATGTTGGAATGATTCACTCTCAAAGTTTAAAGGTTATTAGACAAATGGATTACATTCTCCATCAGAAAGAGCCTGCCCGATCAGTTTGGCCTCATTATTTGATTAGCTAACTTTGAAAGCAGGTTATTGTACTTGGATGCTTTGTTAAAAAAGTGGAGGTAGTGTTGAGACCTTGATTATAAAATATTTAAAATATTTTTTTGCCTCTTTTTTCCTTTGAGTCTTATCATTTTTTTTAAGTCTTCCAACACTATTAGTCTCTGGAACATATACTTCTTGTTAAACACCATGTTATCTTGGAAACGTAAGAAAAATGACCATTTGTTAATGGCTTGAGGGTGACAATGCAAGGACACGGGCTTATTGTTTTTGTCTGGAGTTTGAAGGGTCCAACAGGAGTTGGTGTGTGCAGCTGAGATGACAAAAGGAGCCCATAAAGCACCTTGCAGAGGAGCTGGCACACAGTAGATGGTCAATAAATGGGTGTTTTTCTTCCTTGTCAATGAGTTAGTGGAGGCAGTGGTCAGGTTGGTTTCTTGGGTAAGCATGTGTCAACATCACTCCGGAAAGAGGCACCGTGGAGCTCTGAGGCCTATGACTGCTCTATTTTACAGAGATTGTGGCAGAATGAAATAATTATAGAATTAGATACCTACACCAGTACCAGCCTTTCAAAAAAGATGACTCCAACTTATTTTCTAAATTACTCACCAAGGTCTTTGTGAGTCAACAAGTAGCTATTGATTTTATTTTTAGTGACCATCAAGACTTATTGATCTGAGAGATAAATATTGACCAAATTGAGACTGAGGTCAATTCTGGCCCCCTGGGAAAATAAATCTTAATATTTTATACCAAAACCTATATATGCTAAACCTGATATTTTTCTCTCTGAACGGCTGGTCAGACAGAGGCCCATTTCAAGTCAGCTATTTACTTTATTGTGAATTGTTATAGGTATAAACTGGTTTCCAAAATGATTTGTTTCTGGAAAATTTGGAACAAAAGCACCAAGAACTTTCAGCATGTTTTGAGTCAATAAAGGTACCACTTGGACTCTGAAGCGTTCAAGGGTTGAGAGGACAACAAAAACACAGAATTTAATTACTCACCAGGGCGACTTTTCTTTGTGGTTTCAGCAGCTTCGGTTTATGGAATGTGGCAGCTATGGGAGCTGTGGAAGTATGTCAAGGGTTCAGCTTGCAATTCATCCTAGAACTCTTAACATCCACGTATCATGGACATCACAGACATACTCTGTGGAGACTCATTCTCTTCCTTTCCCCATGGAAGAACTTCAATTTCTAATCTAGGTATCAGTGGGGGTGATCCTCCCTTAGTCTTTGGACATTTCATCCTCTCCCCTCATCGAATTAAACAAAATAAATGCATAAAACACTGCCCTTTAAAAAAAAATCAAATGCGCAGGTGAGAAACAGGTGCAATTGGTAAAGGCTGAGGCTAGGAAATCCCCTGAGATTCACACCAATCACACACTAACACTCCAGTAGTGACCTTTGACCTTCTAGGCAGCCCTGACTGGTCATTAGGGAGAGTGGAAACCTAAGAAGAAACTAAGACTCTTAAGAGAAGAGGAAATTGAAGCACTTCTGCCAATGTCATGCAACTAATATTTAGATGATTTTGGACTTGAACTTGGCCTTGAAAGTCAGACAAACATCACTTCAAAGCTAGGCCTTACTACTTAGTTCTTTGATTCTCACTTTCACCTTTTGTAAGGGAGGGTACTATCTACACTGATTGAATAAGACAATATGGCAGCCTATTGCCTGGACCAGGTAGGGGTTCTCTGCCCCCTCGCCATCCCAGATCTATACTTATGTCTCACAGAATACCACGCCTTCCAGCTCCTCTGTCCACCTGACATATGTGAAGCCTTAGCACCTAGGGAACATCCTGTGAAGCCCCCACTGAGGAAAAAAATGTATCTTGCCTTGTTATTAAATTATTCACTTGGGCAATCCTAGTACTTCCAACTATATTTTAAATTCTTTGAGGTATGAACTTCTCCTAGGTTGACCAAGGTTATTTTAGAAACTATCTATAAATGGTCTTAGTTCTCCTAAGATGTGTGCAGTTCTCTCTTCCAGAGACACCCATTTTTCTCATTTATGGGGCTCTTAAGTCATAACTGGACTCAAAAAATAACCCTCATTTTATCCTCAGAACAAATCCAAAATAAATTATATACCTGGTTTACATCTTTAGAACAAAGAGCCTTTTCCCTTGAATGAGCAAAGAAAATGATGACATGCTTTTGCCCCACCCCACTATGTATAGAGTATGCTGATAGTTCAGCATGAAATACACTGTGGAATCAGTCTGTGGATGCTGGGCCAACAGCATAACCCCAACCCTAGCCCAGGGACAAACCTCAGTTATGACTAGAATCTAACTGGGGTTCTGCAGACTATATAATCATTGGATGTCAGGTCCTCTATCTGCCTACTCCCCTTGTCCTGATCCCACATCAAACCCCAGACTCACTTCTAGAGCAGTCATGGTATTTTCCTCATGGGTAATTATAAGCCAGCTTCCTACCTTTGGCAGGGACTGCAGGAGGAATATCAGCCTTCTCTTTCTGCCTCTTCCCCTTCTTGGGCTGCAATGGAGCCAAGCTGGTCACACTGGTGACAGTCTCCCCAGAGCTGTAGAAGAAAACATCCTGGTGAAGGCAAAGGTTTGTTCCAGGGAAAAGGAGAGAAAGCAATAGTTTCCAAGTGTTCCCTGTGTACCTGTGTAAGGTAGGGGTTATCTTACAGCTGGACAGAAATTGATTGCTCTTTGCTTATCTCCAGGGATATCTGGAGATCTGGTAATGACCCTTGGCTGAGATAATAACAATGAGATGAACTAATTTGTGATTTATAATGTGCTGTTCTAAGTCAAAAATCCCTGGATACACCCAGGGCCAGCTTGTCTACATTCCTTAGGGATGTACAGATTAATGGTTTATACCTGGTTTCATTGGTTACACAGTCTGGATTGGCTACATCACCAGTACAGTATTAAGATATCACTAGAAACTTGAGCTCCCCTAAAATGAAGATTCCTTGCATGTATCTTTGTGGTTCACAACCCCAAAACACAACAGTTCCTGTGCAAATGAGAAAAGACCCTGGGGAGCTACACTCGGAAGTCCTAAGGGTCCCCATGATTGTTTATGGTTTCTCCTCCTGCTGTTCCTTTATCTTCAGTACAGGCTTAGTGAGTTCAGCTTCAGGAGAGTTGTTTTCAATTATCTGACCCTGTTTAATCACTGTAGTGCTTTCTATGTGTCATCCATAACTCAAAATGATGGGGCTGATAAACCTTATATTACAGGTAAGAAAACCAAGACTCAGAGATGCTAAATTACTTGCTTTAAGTGACAATGCCTATAAGCAGCCAATACAAAAGCTGCAAGCTCAGACTCTCCTGCCGTGAAATCTGTTATTGACCCTACTTGTAAGACAGAAGAGTCTGTATACTTTCTTGAATGGCCATTAGTCTTATTTCAAATGTCTTCTATTGGCTCTAGCAACCCAGAGGGAAGCCCCTTCTAGAATCTCTTGTCTTCGGGCATATGTTCCAGCCAAGAAGGTACAATTACCAAGAGAGGTTATCTTCCTGATACATTAAGAATTTGTGGAAATCCATAGGAATATGACTAACTCCCTAATAATCAAAATGAATAAAGGTGGCAATTTTCACTTAAGAGGAAAGGCTCTTACCTATGAACATGCTAAAACTCCCTCAAGAAAGGAATCCAAATTAAAACACACTACATCTCTTTTCTCATCATATCAGAACAACAATGATCAAATTTAAGGCAAAGTACCCTTTTGGCAAAGATGTGGGGAATCAAGCACTCAGAAGTATTCCTGATATGAGTGTGATGCTGGTAATTGCAAATAGATTGGAAACAACCCAACTGTCTATTAGCAGGGGACTGGTTAAGGAAGTTATGGTGAATCCACATATGAGGTCCTCTGCAGCTATAAAAAGGAATGAAGAATCTCTTTGTACTGATAAGAAAAGATTGTTAAGTGAAAAAGTTAGGTGTTAGACAATATGTAAAATATGTTACTTTTTGCATAACAATAGGGGGAAATTAGAGTATATATATATATTAGTGTTTCTATATACATACATAAAGAAACTCTAGAAGTATTCATAAGAATTTTTAAATAGTTGGTTTCTCAGAATGGGGTGCTGATGGACTAAACAGATGGGAGATTGTATAGGAAAAATTATCATTATGTGTGTGTATAATTAAGTAATATTTAATTTTTAAATGTTAATTATTAAACCATGTGATCATATAATCTTTGAAAAACAGTAAATTAAACATGAATAAATATCAACACATATTTAATAAAAGAGAATAGGCTATTCTAATATAATCTTAGAATTTTAAAAGTAAACAAAGACTGAATCACACACATTGTGGGAAAAAGTCCAAGAATACAGTTTGCGCTGAGATTCCCTAAAGATGGCTTACTTTTATTGGGAACAGAAAGTTTAACTGGCTATAGCTTTAGAGTACAGGATGAATGATGTAAATTTACAAATAGCCAAAATTAATGTGTCTACAAAACTCTGATTGCTAAGAGAAAAAAAGGGATCAGAAACTCTTAGAATTGCTCAAATATACAACCACATGTACAGCTTCATTTCAAAGATTTTTAAACTCTTAAAATGTTTTTTCTTCCATTATAAATCTCAAATTAATACACGTCCTGTTTTAAAATGGTAATTACAGGCATGGAGACAGAAGAAAATAAATATAACCGAAACATAACCTTTGTAAATACATAACTCAAATCTCCATTTCTAGGTCTTTTTCTTGTAATTTTTAAAAATAAACATTATTTTTTAGAAATTAGCTTCATCGCAAAATGGAGGGGAAAGTACAGAGATTTCCCATATACCCCTGCCCTCCACACCACATGCGTAGCCTCCCACATTATCAATGTCCCCCACCAGAGTGGTGTATTTGATATAACTGATATAACTACATTGATAGATCATTATCACCCAAAGTCCAAAATTTATCTTAGGGTTCACTCCTGGAGTTAAATATTCTATGTGTTTATACACAAACATAATGTATTCACTGCTGTAGTATCATACAGAATAGTTTTCCTGCCATAAAAATTTTCTGTGCTCCACCAGTTTATCCCTCCCACCCTTCAATCCCTGTAGATCACTGATCTATTTATTTTTCTCCATAGTTTTACCTTTTCCAGAATGTCATATAGTTAGAATCATACAGTATGTAGCCTTTTCAGTTGGCTTATTTCACTTAGTAACACACATTTAAATTTCCTCCATGTTTTTTCATAGCTTGATAGTTCATTTCTTTTTAGTGCTGAATAATAGTTCTCTGCCTGGGTGTCCCAGGGTTTATTTATCCATTCACCTAATGAAGGATGTCTTAATTGCCATGTTTTGGCAATTAAGAATACAGCTGCCATTAACATCCATGTGTGTGTTTATGGGTAGACATGTTTTCAACTCTTCCATTTTTATACATCATTTTTTTAACCATATTGTATTTCAATTTCATATCCTGCTTTTTATTTAATCTACATCTTCCTTACTGTTACATTTTTATACTATTCCAGTGAGAAGATAAGCTACAGTTTACTTAGCCATTCCCTAACTTCTAAACATCTAATTTGTTTCCCAGTTTGATATATAAATACATTGCTATAAATATATTTGTGCATAATGTTTTTCCATTCCTAGACTTTTGTTTTTAGGTTGGATTCTTAGAGCTAGAATTACTAGTTGACAGACCATTTCAAGGCTATTTAATATTCACTGTCAAAATGATTCATGACAAATTAGTATTACTTTACAGCCACTCACTGAGCAAATGAAGGTATTTCTGTTTTCATCCTCTTTAATATCAAGTTTATCAGCTTAAAAAATTACTTATTTAATGAAGATAATTGCGATCCCCTTTTACTTGTAATTCTCTGATTGCTAGTGAGGATGAACATTTCCTGTGTGTGTCTAATTGTGCCTCCTTGTTTATGAATGATGTATGGGCATCTTTTGCTCTTATTTACTAGGATCTTGAGTTTTACAGACTTACATGCATGTACCTTTCACATCAATCTAATGTGTTTATTTCAAACACTTCTCTCAATTCTCTTTGAATTTTAGCTTTTTGTTAAATATATGGTAATTTTTTTTTCTTCGCTAAAACCGTTCAATATTTTCTTTTTGTCTGTCTATTGCCTCTGAAGTTGAATCTTCCTCACCAGCTGCACCTCACTCTGAAGAATCAAATATTTCCCTTTCCTCTTCTTTTTTCTTGGATATAATTCTTTAGCTCTTTAATATAAAAATTTTGGGGATATCAGTGATATGAACTTAGGCATTCATGCCCAGGACTTCTAGTAAACTGAAAAAGATCTGCTTTGTCATCACCATTTTCCTTCAAAACAGTAAAACTGCACTAAGTTAAAATGAGTTTTATGTCATACTTCAACAATGGAAATTATTACAATGAGTTATCCCAATGACATATAATAGACATTTTTTCCCTCAGAATTTTATGTTTCCCATTAAGTTAGCAGGGCTGGTAGGAATTTTTGACTAAGAAAGCCCATTTTATGACTCACTTACAAGAAAGTTATTCTACATTTTAGTTGGAACAAGACTGTATTTTGTCTCTGACACAAGGGAGTGTTGCTGGAGCCAGTCAAACTAAGGGAAATAGGAAATAGGCTGGGAGTTCTGTCTAAATTAGAGAGCTTTGTGATGAAAGAAGTGCTACTTGTGGGGAATAGGGCTGTCTTTCTGGCTCCAACAAGGGTGGGGCGCACGCGTGGGACCTACGTTGTGACATATATTATGTTCCAGCCTGGCTGCCTCTTACAGGAGACTTCATGCAGGTTGGCCTGCCTCCTTGGACTCCAGGCCCCAAACAGACAACAGAGAGCATGAAAACTAGGACAGGAAGAAGGTAAATTAAGCCAAATCCACAATGGCTCCTCTAGGCTTAAACCAGCTCCCTAAAGAGGAGGTACCAGAGGGCAATATCAGTGCTCCACTGCATTTTAAGCTGGTACTAAATTCAGGGTGAGGAGTTCCTAAACTGTTAGAATTGCCCTGGTGGGAAGAGGGTGAGCCAACCTGAGTGCTGGGGCCCAAGACCAAGGGCCAACCTGGCCTGAGGGTAGGCAGGGGAAGAGAGAAGCATGTTCCTGTTCCTGGAAATTGTCTGGAAGAAGTGATTCCAGCTGCCAAAATGGAAGTGGACAAGGGTGGACCAACCATGTGGAAATATGTGCCTCTACTCTAGAGCTAAGAGTGTTAGAGAGTAAAAAAATAAATACATAAAACAACATAAACTGAGCTGATCTTACCAAAGAATATAATTATAACTAAGAATTATAGACCCAACCACACTTTGTTTTCATAACTGAAAGTGAGAATAAAGCACTCTCGTACTGAACCACAGCACCTGGGGCATGAGGGATTGCCCCACCATCAAAGGGCCATCCCAACATTGCTCTCCCTGGGATATACTGAAGCTGCTGCTACTTACTGTTCATGCTGAGGGGCTCTCATACATTCAAGCATTGTCCCCCAGACGCCAAGTGCTTCCTTTGGTCTAGGGCAATCTTTTTGCCTCCACATATGAACTGTGAATCAAAATGCTTCCTTGAGGGCTGTTTGATCTTCTTTCCTGTTGAATGAGTAGGTGCTCTTCCTCCCTGGGTATAGAGCTGTCACGTGCTGCAAAGGGATCTGATGTGATCTCAGCATGGCTATGGATGCCAAGTGTGGTTTGTCAGAACAAAGATCCCAGCCAAGAAAGCCCATCATGGTGGGGCTGAGGAAGGTGTGTGGTTTGGTCTTGCTGGCATCCTTCCAGTCCTGCTTCCTTGAGCTGTCTCCGCCTGAGCCCTTCTGGCTCCACACTGGCTTTCAAAGTTGTTGCTTCACTTGATCTCTTTTCCCTCCAGAAATGTCTGCATGCCTCCTTTCTTACTGCCTGCATGTCCCAGTTCTGATAATGAGATGCCTGACACAGATCCCTGAGGGAGTTAGTTCCTTTCGAAGCAACTCTATGCTCCCTTTTTCAAGGCTGCATGCAGCACATTCATCACCCCATAACACTGTTCCTGGCAACGTCAAGTGTAGAACCCAGGGGTACACCAGTAGACCCCAAGGGGTCAGGATACATTATTTTCTGCTGCTTCTGTCCTCTGACCACTTGGCATGCACATTCTGAACAGGATCAGCATAAAAGCTGCTCCTTTGTGAGGTAGTTGCCAAGATGTCTCCCTGTCTACACCTCCCATGGCCTTTTTTCATAAGTGGTTTCCATCCCCCAGGAGGTTCTGCAGGGGCCTCATTGTTAGAGGTCTTTTTTTGTAGTCCCTGCCAACTTTGTGAAGCTGGAAGTTTTATTTGTGAACTTAAAATCTCTGAATGCTAACTGGTAAGATAGGGAGGTTCTTCATTAATATTTAGTGGTTCTATGCAGTGTCCTGGTCATGAGTCATAATAATGGCAGGGAAAGGTCACTGAGATTACCTGCTCATAATTTACCCCCCCCACCTCAAGGGTTGAGGCCACATGTTTCAGTGAGTCTGAACCCACTCCCTGCTCAGCAGAATCTTATCCTCTGGCCGTTAATAGTGAGGTGCAGTTGTGTTTGCTAGGTCAGGGGCAAAAGTACCTGTTGCCACATTTTCCTTTCTGAGGAGAGCTGGCCCATCCTGAGGATGCATCAACACTGGGAGGCAGGACTGCCAAGAAAAGATCTAAAAATGGAAGCCACCAGCCTGAGGTCCACTCACAACAGCATCTCCAGTTAGGTGAGCCAGCCAAGTCCCTTTTTGGGTAAGATCATCTGAGCTGGCTTTTCTGTCTCCTGGAATCAAAATGTTTGTAAATAGTACAGGGGACTAGCTATTTCTCTAATAGTTGGCAGTTTTATGCATGTTTTTCCTCTGGGGAGAGTAATTTGTGCCTAGCAGGGTTTCTAGAGGATTAGAAATAAATCGTATAAAGCATTCAGCATTGGAGGTTCATGGGCACACAGTGGGCAATTGTGAGGAGTCAGGCCACAGCTGCTGTTACCTGACTGAATCCTCACAATGACCCTGAGCAAGAGACAAAGGCAAGTTTGTGTCTTGCCAGAGAAGCTGAGTGACTGGCTCAAGGTCACCAAGCTGCCTGGTGGCACAGTGGGACTGATGCCCAATCTAGGTGGACTGTTCTCTACATTATACCAGGAATAACAACCAGATCCATTTCACAGGCCCCTCCTCCCCATGCCTGTTCCTCCTGGGGGCTGTGGAAGAAGTACGCTGGTTGGGGTAGAGACAAGATGGACCTGCTCATGGGGTTGTTGTGAGGAGTGAAGAATATGGCATATGTCAGGGCTTAGAACTATGCTCAAAACATAGAATTTAATAAAAGTGCAGCTTAGTTATTGTTATTAATGTGATTGCCATCCCTTGGCATCTGGCCCTACCCTGTCTCTAGCCTCTCCTCATTGCTGCTCTGCCCTGAATCTCCAGGGCTCCTCACTTCCATGAACCAAGTTCCTCCAGCCCCCAGGCCTCTTTTACCCAGTGTGCTACTCTCTCCCTATTTCTGCGTCTGCCCTCCCCAACGCTCTTCTCCTGGAACACTCTAACTTATCCTTCATGACTTGGCCCACATTTCACTTCCAGTAAGCTTTCTCTATCCACAGACACCTCAGATGAAGTTAGGAGTGGCTCTTCTGGGTGTCCATGACAGCTCTGTGGGCATCCCAGGGGTGCTACCACAGTTTTGCTTCTCTGGGTCTCCCATTCAACACAGACCTTAAGGGGCTGTGTGTTATTTCATCCTGGCTCTACAGGGACCTTACAAGCTGTCCTATACAGAAGACTCACTAATAAGTATTGACTGAATAATAATAGAACTCTTTTCATAGAGCTCACCATTTACCAGGTGCTGTTGGAAGTACTTTATACAGACTAACTTATTTAATCCTTCTAACAATGCTATGTGCTAGGGCTATTGTTGTCCCAGTTTATCAGAGAGGTTGAAAAACTACTCAAAGGCACACAGCAATCAGTAGCAGAGCCTAGATTTGAAATAAGGCAGCTTGCCTCAGAGATTTTAGCTATCATCGCAGATTGCCTTTCACAGAGGAACGAAAGTTTTGTTACATATCTAAGCACATATCTTTAGGTTCTCTTTGAAATCATATCTCTGCTCTTACTCTAAGATCCTGAACAAATTATGGTTTAAGTAAATCCCCTACTATGATTGTTAGGATATGTTTAAAAATCTCTCCCTGTTAAAAAAAGACTGAAAAATGCTGTAAAATGAGCTCACAAACCACAGTAAAGCTGTACCTGTCATTTATCCAACACACAAAGAGCCTGTGCCCGATGTTTATCTTTGCGAAAGTGTATACACCCAAAAACATGAAGAAAGTATGGATAACTTCAGTTCTAACTCTTATTAGCACAGGTAACATAATGTTAAGTTTACTTTCTCCCATTTGCAAATACTTTGTTAACTCAAACCCATAAGAAAAAGTCAAACAAAAGGCCAGGAAACACATTAGCTGGGAATTGCCTTTTCTATGCTCTTGTTCATCCTGTCAACAACTTTCTTGAACCTGACCTACAAGAAGGCATCTGAATCCACTAAAGAGGTGTGTTGTGGTGCGGGAACATATCACAACTCTATGCAAGTGGTGGCATTTCATTTTAAATCTGATTTTATGGGAACTTTTGGAGGAATTTCATAGAGTTGAGTTGCTCTCAAAGCTGTTTTCCTTGGGTAGGGCACATTTCAAATCTTACTGAATCCTGAGATGCCTGCTTGGGCCCAAAGTCCAGGAAGGACTTTGCAGTGGGGGAAAAAGAAGTCTCCTAACCCTGAAGATCAGGGCCACCCCTCCCAGGAGATGGCAGCTTCTGACTTCAGAGATAACACAAACTCGAGGTAAGACTTACATTCTTTCATGTGATCTTCTTTCAAAAAGACATGGAATTCCCTAGAGTTTTCAGGTTCTGTCCCAGCCACTTAGCAAGGCCCCTCTCTTGGTCACCACAGGCTCAGTGCCAGCACATGGCCTCTTCCTGAGGGTCCTACCCCCACCTGAGAGTTCCCGTTCTTGACACCATGCCTTGGGCCTGTGCTCTCTGCCCATTCTCCCTTAGGAAGAAGTGGTCAGAAGACAGAGAAGAACATCTGTCCTGGTCACAGATTGAGGTTCCAAGGGCCCAGACAACCACTGCCATAGCACAGATGACAGCTAGGATCTGGGAGCCCTTGGCAGGACAGGGGTGGGAGGAACTGCCTATGAGACAGAGCACACAAACCAAAGCAGGTTTAAAGGCAAGGATTGACCTATTCAATAGCAAGCAACCATGGCAGGGAATCTGGGCTGCACCTAGTCAAATTGACGTGAGGTTCTAATAAGGAAGATGAATGCAAGTCTGCAGGGAGCCCACTACCAGCTTTGTGGGAATGGGCCTGGCCCCTGCAAGGTTCTGGGGTGTAGTGGAATAAAGGTGGGCTTTCCAGAGGCAGATCTGTGGGCTGGCCAACAGAAAACATGCCCACAGAGAGACATCAACTCGGGAACCTAACCAATCTGACAGCACCAGTTGTTAGAAAGCAGAGCATTTCAATAGGACTCTGTGGTCATCCCTGACCTCTGGTTGGAATCCTGGGACTGAGGGAGACCAAATTCCAATGCCTGCCAGGCTGGGGTGACACTCTTTCCTGTACTTCCAGCCTTAGTCAACATCAGCTCAGAATAGGGGCAACCAAAGGGGAAGAACTGTGAGTGAAAGGAAGCAGACCCAAGGGCTGGCACTCCATGCTGATGATGAAAGGCTAGATACTAGATTACAGCAAGCAAATCCTGAAAAACACTACAGGCTGGCTCTCCACAGCTTTGACCACCTAGCTGTAACCTTCATCCACATCTGAAATGCTAGTCCTTAGATCTTAAGGGGACATATGCTCTAAAAAGGAGACAAGTTGCTTTATTCAGTCATCATTTACTCACCATAAAATTGACTAATCATCATGTACAATTCAATAATTTTAATAGATTTATAAAGCTGTGCAACCATCACTATGATACAGTCTTGAAACAGTTCCGTCACCCCCTAAAAGTTCTCTTTGCCCATTTATAGTTAATCTCTACTCTCATCTTTAGATCTAAGCAACTATGAATCTACTTTCTGTTTCTATAAATTTACCTTTTCTGGATATTTCAAACAAATGGAATCATACAATATGTAATTTTTTGCATCTAAATTCTTTCACTTAGTTTAATGTTTTTGAGGTTCATCTATGTTGTATCATATATTAACAGTTTGTTCCTTTTTATTATCGAATAACATTTCACTGAATAAATATACTAAGTTTTATTTATCCATTCACCAGTTGATGAATATATTTAGATTGTTTCTAGCTTCTGGTTATGAATAAAGCAGCTATGAACAACTGCATATATGTCTCTGTGTGGATATATGTTTTCTCTTGGGTAGAATCCTACAGGTGCAACTGCTGGGTAATAAGGTAATTTATGTGTAATGTTTTAAGAAACTACTAAACTTTTTTCCAAAGCAGCTACACCACTTAACATTTCCACCAACAATCTACAGGGTCCCAGTTTCTCCACTTTCTCACCAACACTTGACATTACCTATCTCTTCTATGATAACCATTGTAGTAGTGGGTGTAACATGTAGTGTGTAGGGTATGTAGTAGCATCACACTGTGTTTTTTTTTTGCACTTCTCTAATGACTAATGATATTGAATATATTTTCATGAACTTGTTAGTCACTTGTACATATTCTTTAGAGAAATATCCACTTAAATTTTTTTGCCCATTTTTAATTGTATTTGTCATCACTGAGTTGTGAGAGTTCTTTATTTCATCACGGCAGCATTTGTTAAAAAGACTATGCTTTCTCAATTTTTTAAAAATAGTTTGAGCAGGATTGGTATTCTATTTTTCTTTAATACTTGATATACTTCACCAGTAAAGTGATCATGGGCCTGGGCTTTTCACGGTTGGAAAGTTTGTATCTTTTTATCTGAAAGCTACCACCTCTCTTATTATTATTGTTTGCATGGTACATCTTCCTCCATCCTTTGAGCACTCTCCATTTACTGCACATGTATGTTGCCTCAGCCAGAAATACACTTGTCTCAACCACGACCATGCAACACATAGGCAAATTAACTCCAGCTCATGGAAACAATGACCACCCTCAGGAAAACAAGGCAAGCAAGGCCAGGGGTAATGGCAGAGAAGCAGGAAGGCTGAGAGGACTGACCCTCTGGTCTCATGGCTTCTGGAGATGGGCTCTGTGTATCTCAGGATCCCATGGAAGATCGCATCAAAAGTAGAGACAGCTACTTTGAGATCTTCTTTCAGAAAGATTTTACAGAGGAGTGAGAGAGCATTACAACATACACAAGTGACTTGCACAGTCTACTGATACCAATATTCTCTCACTTTGAAGTATGGAAACTTCATTTCTATTTAGTTCACTTTACCTTCTAACTTTTAAATAATACTTTTCTTGAGTATCAGATGGTTTTATCATTTTTGTTTTAATCATAAAATACTATTTTTAAAACTCATGAGGAAAAAATTAGTCTACTTATACACATATTTTTATGTTCTTTCTAGTATTCCTTCTTCCTTCCTAATGCACCGAGATTTTATCTTCTATTTTGATAATTTCTTTCAGCTATTGTTTTAAAGTAGTCATAATAGTGAGAAATTTCTTTAGTTTCCCTTCATCTGAGAATGTATTTACCCTTTTTTCTAAAAGATAGTTTTTCTGGGTATAAAATTTGTGCTTGACAGTTCTTTTTTCTTAATATTTGAAAAAAGTTGTGCCTTTTCTTTCTGCTCTCCATGGATTCAAATGAAAAATACACTGTCATTCAAATTTGTGTTCCCCTATAGGTAATGCATTGTTTTTCTCTGGCTGCTTTTAAGATTTTTTCTTTGTCTTTGGTTTTCATAACTTTATTTTCACTAACTTTCAGAGTCCTCTTTTGGTTGTTTTTTGTATTATTTTTAGGGTTTATAGTTGTACTTAGCATAGAAGAACAGGGAGAATTTGACCTGTGCAATATTGTCTAAATTGAAAGTCTCACATTTTTAATCATTATGAGTTTGTGATATCTACTATAACTATTATTTTACCTGGGTAGTGTGTCCCATCAGTTAAAAAGTTTAGCTTCTTAGCACATATATTAGTAATGGCTATATTCTGCAAAATGGGGCATAGGATAAGCAGGTATTGTTGGAAGGTTAAGAGTGTTTGTGGTCAGAAGGCATCAAAGTGGTTCAGTCTAGCTGCCAACCCCTTTCTAATTGAGGGAACAGTTCTTCAGCAGCAGGCGCCTAGCCTCCTCAAGTATGCATGTTGCACCAGCACTAACCACATGTTTATTGGATGTTCTGGGAGTAACAGCTAGAACATGGAGCCTAGAAACATGCAAATGCATGCAGAACACATTTTAAGGCTAATTTGTGAACTAATATGCAGATCTTCAGGTCAAGATACAAATTTAACCAATTTATCGGTAATATAAAAAGGAAGCAAAATAGCAAAGAGTTTTATTTGAAAAAAGAAAGAAAATATTCCTACCTGTTCTGAGGGCATTTCACCAAATAATGTCTCACTGTGAAAGGAAAAAGAAACAGAAGATGATAAATAAATGCTACTTTAGATATATATGCTCCAGGAATTATGAGGATATGTAGATGTCCAGGTGTTGCCTAGACGTTGGCACAAACTACCTCTCATTTTTCATACCTCTAAGGGCTTTCATACTTCTCTTTGGATGAATACAGCAGAGCCAGAACATGGACACCACAGTGACTTGATATTGTTCCACACCTGGATCAAGCCAGCCACGAAGCCATACAGCCCACATTTCCTGGTTACATAGCTCAAAACATCAAAGTTTTTGCCAGGTTGAGTTGGGTTCTAAACTGAAGAGTCCTGGAGTAACAGGGTCACCCAACTTCTGGGGTCTGCCTTAATGATGAGAAAAAGCCTTTCGGGACTACCAGTCTCCGTTTAGATGCTCCTCTCTATAAAATAGGTTTTCATTCTCTGATCTACATTCTTCTAGGACTAAGAGGATGCCCTTGGAAATATAGTCTTGGAGAAAGATACCCTCCACAGTAGGTTTCCTTGAGAAAAACCAGAGTCTAGATGTAGAGGAAAAATAAGAATACCTAAGCAGTTATCTTACCACGTGTCCAATCTAAGCTCACAGTTGAGTTCACCTCAAGCAGAAGTAAAAAAGCTGAAGTAGCCACAAGGCCCTGGGTTTTTGTGATATAGTGTTACATCAATGGCCCCAATGATCATATCTCCTTATATCTATCCACACCCATGTGTAACTCCCTCCCACACTGACTCACGTTTGGCCACATGGCATGCTTTGGCCAATGAAATATTAGCCAATGTGTCATAGGCAGAGGCATAAAAGGACCCTGTGCTAGAAGGTTTGTTCTCTACCTTTCCCCTCACCTTCTCCCTTCCCACTCCTCCATTCCTCCCCTCACCCCGCTGCCTCCTGCCTGGGAATTCTTCTGCTACCATGTGAAGAAGCCTGGCTAGCCTACTAGAAGATGAGACCACATGGAACAGATGCAAGTCATCCTAGCTGAGGCCCCAAAGCAGCCAGGCCCCAGGTGATCCACCATTGAACTATAGCTGCATGAGTAAGTGACTCCAGCTGAGACCAGAAATATTCAGCTGAGCTCAGCCCATATGGCTGACCTGCAGAATTATGAGAAAATAAAATTTTGTTGTTTTAAGCTACACATCTATAGTGATCTGTTAGGCAGATGACCAGTGCAAGGTCTAGACCAGGATGACAGAATCCCAACTTTAGAGGAGGCTTTTTATGTTTATCTGGGCCAGCCCCCTATTAGTATCTAAACTCTCTCTGTATTCTATTTACTGAGTAACTACTATGTGCTGGGTAATTTATAGATGCAACAAAAATAAAGCCATAATTAGTATTTATTGAATATGTCATATGTTCCTGGCAATATTCTAAGCTTATTATCTAGATCAGTGGTCTTCATATGATGTTTGCATACCCTGGGCACTCTTAAAAAGGATGGTTTTACGGAAATCTATTTCTAGATCCTTACCCTTCATGGTATTCTTTCCTAATAATTCATTCTCCTGGAACACATCTTAGGTTAGGCTATATTCCTTTCCTCCATCCTGTCATATCATCCTTTCTACTTCAGAAAACCCAGGCACACTTGTCACCCACCCTGATTTATACTATTGAGGCCTGTCCAGGGCCCCAAACCAGTGGGCACCAAACAAAACGTGATTTGAAATATTGGTGCCAGTGCTAGGAAAGCAAATGACTAATGACTGGGCCACTAACTTCACTAAGGGGAGGTTTCCAATATTTTGCTTTCAATAAGGATTTAATAATGAGCTAATCCAGTTGTCAGCTGGTAGAGTATTAAAAATCATTTCTGATAAAATTTAAAACAACAACAAAAAAATAGAAAAAATAAATGCAACAAAAAGCTGGTTCTTTGAGAAGGTTAAAAAAATTGACAAACTCCTGGATAGACTCACTAAAGAAAAAAGAGAAAGGACACACATAAACAAAATCAGATGAAAGAGGGGAAATTACGACTGACATTGCAGAAATATAAAGGATCATAAAAGAATACTATGAAAAAGGTATATAACACCAAATTTAATAACCCAGAAGAAATGGACCTGTACTTAGAAAAATACAACCTTCTAGACTGAATCGAGAAGAACTGGAAAATCTAAATAGACAGATCAGCAGTATGGAAATTGAAACTACCATCAAAAACCTATCAAAAAGGAAAAGTCCAGGACCAGATGGCTTCACCACTGAATTCTACCAAACATTCAAAAAAGATTTAATGTCTGTTCTCTTCAAACGCTTCCAAAAAATTGAAGAGGAGGCAATACTTCCCAACACATTTTATGAGGCCAATATTACTCTGATACCAACGCCTGGTATAGATAACACACACAAAAAAACTACAGACCAATATCTCTCGTGAACACAAATGCAAAAATCCTAAAGAAGATATTAGTAAACTGAATACAGGAACATATTAAAAAGATTATACACTGTGATCAAGGGATGGTTCAACATAAACAAATCTATTAATGTGATATACCACATAGAAAATTAAAAAATAAGAATCATATGATCATATGAATAGATGCAGAAAAAGCCTTCGACAAGATACAGCATCTATTTATGATCAAAACACTTAACAAATTGGTATAGGAGGAAAGTAACTTAACATAATAAAGGCCATATATGACAAACCCTCACCTTCAATGGTAAAAAACTAAAAACCTTCCCTCTAAGATCAGAAACAATGCAAGGCTGTCCACTATCATCACTGTTACTCAGTATGATATTGGAGGTCATAGCAAGTCCAATCAGACAAGAGAAAGATATAAAAGGGATCTAAATAGGAAACGAAGAAGTCAAATTGTCACTATTTGAGGATGACATGATTCTCCATAAGAATACTACTAGAAACAATAAGCAAATACAGTAAAGTCTCTAGATACAAAATCAACGTTCAAAAATCCATAGTGTTTCTATTCTCTAATAATGAAGCATCAGAAAAAGAAGTGGAAAAAAATAAATTCTTTTGCAATTGCAACAAAAAGAATAAAATACCTAGGAATAAATTTAATGAGACAAGTGAAGGACCTATATAATGAAAACTACGAGACCCTATTAAAAGAAATCGAAGAACATACAAAGAAATGAAAAGATATTCCATGTTCTTGGATTGGAAGACTCAACATAGTTAAAATGACCGTATTACCTAAGCATTATACAGATTTAATGCAATCCCCATCAAAGTCTCATCAGCATTTTTTAAAGAAATAGAACTAAAAATCATCAGATTTGTATGGAAGCACAAAAGACCCTAAATTGCCAAGGCCATTCTGAGAAAAAAAAAAGATGAGACTGGAGATATCACTCCTCCCAACTTTGAATTATACTACAAAAGTGACAGTAATCAAAATGGCATGATATTGGCAGCAAAATAGTCACATGGACCAGTGGAACAGAATCCAGAGTCCAGAAATAAACCCATATTTATATGGGCAAGTTGCTTTTGACAAAAAAAGCCAAAACCTTACAGTGAAGACAGGAAAATCTCTTCAATAAATGATGCTGAGAAAACTGGAAAACCACCTGCAAAAGAATGAAACTAGCCTGTTGTTTATCACCACACACCAAAATTAACTCAAAATGGATTAAGGACCTGAATATAAGACCTGAAACAATAAAACATTTAGAAGAAAACATAGGGATGAAACTCAAGGACCTTGGACTTAAAGAGGATTTTATGAATTTGACCTCAAAGGCAAGAGAAGCAAAAACAAAAATAAATAAATGGGACTACATTAAACTAAAACGTTTCTGCTTAGCAAAAGAAACTGTCAAGATAAAGGGACACTATCTGAATGGGAAAATATATTTGCAAGCAACGCCTCCGATAAGAGCCTAATATCCAAAATATACAAAGAACTCATACAACTCAATAACAACAACAACAACAACAACAACAACAACAAAACAAGTGATCTAATCCAAAAAATGGGCAGAAGACCTGAACAGACACTTCTCCCTAGTGGACATACAAATGGCCAACAAATATATGAAAAGATGCTCAACATAGCTAGCTATTAGGGAAATGCAAATCAAAACCATAATAAGATACCATCTCACATCTGTTAGAATAGCTAAAATCAACAGGACAAGTAATAACAAGTGTTGGAGAGGATGCAGAGAAAAAGCAACCCTCATACACTGCTGATGGGACTGAAAATTGGTACAGCAACTATGGAAAACAGTATGGAGGTTCCTCAAAAAACTAAGGATTGATCTACCATATGATCCAGCAATCCCTCTATTTAACTCCAAAGACTTGAAAACCTTAATTTGAAAAGATATTTGCACACCGATGTTCATAGCAGCATTATTCACAGTGGCCAGGACATGAAAGCAACCGAAGTTTGCAATCATTGATAGATGATTGGCTAAAGAATCTGTGGTAGATACATACAATGAAATATTACTCAGCCATAAAAATAATGAAATCTTCCCACTTGCAATGGCATGGATGGACCTTGAAATAATCATGCTAAGCAAAATAAGCCAGACAAAAAAAGGTGAAAATCACATGATATCACTTATGTGTGGGATATAAACCTAAAAGCAACAAATGAACAGGACAAACAAAGTCTCACGGACATGGACAATGGACTAGTGGTTATCAGAGGGTAGGGGGTGGAGGAGGAGAGGGGAGCTAGATAGGGTAAAGGGGGTCAAATATAGTGGGGTAGGGGAAGGGTGCAGGGGGTAAAGAGGATCAAATATATGGTAGCTGAAGGAAACTGGACTTTGGGTAGTGATCACACAATAGAATATATAGATGTCAAATTATAATGTACACTTGAAAATTATATAATTGTATTAACTGATGTTACCCGAAAAAATTAATAAAAACATTAAAAAAAATCATTTTGATGCTAGATCACTCTATGGCTTTTGACATGTAACTTGTAAACAGTTTAAAGTATTGAGTGGCATAAAAAAAACTTCATCCATCGCTGCATCTTTTTATATTGAATGAGGTATTTCAAAGCTAACATCTATTTTAAAAAAATAGGAATAAAATTGATGCTAAATTCTATCACTAAACAAATTCACACAAGGGTATATGAAGTAAAATAAAAATCAATTTTAACAGAAATATATTTCTAATAAACTTTATTTCTTATAATTAGTTATTTATCTAAATTTATATTTGTGTTATTCTGATTAATTTTATACTCATTTTCCAAATCTTACTAATTGTGCAATATTGATAACTCAATCCAAAAAAAATTTAATCCTAGAGACTTACTGAATAATGAAATAAAAAATTTAATTTAGATTTGTATATGCACATTATTTTATAGGAAAGTATAATAAAGTGAACAATAAAAAACTTTCAAAAGAAAAGATGTACTAAAGTAGGATAAAATTTTGTGGGAGAAGTAAATTGAAGATAAAAGCTCAAGACAAAAAAGAAACAATACAAAATTTCTAATAGCTAACGTTTATTCATGAAATCTTTTAAAATCAACAAAGGTAGTTACTAGTTAGATGTAAAAGAAAGATTTAACCATTTCATTTTAAGATGTTAATATTTGCGATACTCTGGAAATTGCATCCTTTGCATTGATTTATATTTATGATGAAAAAGTTTAGATGTCAACAAAATACATTCAAAGGTGCAGTTTTTTAAATGATTTTAAGGGCTATGTAAGCAAAAATGTTTGAAGACCACTACTTTGTACTCTAATATTCATAATAAACTTATAATTACACCAATTTTACAGTGTAGGTTAGTGAGGCACAGAGAGGTTAATGACTGCTCAATGTCACACAGCTAGTGTTAGGCACTGAGCTGTACCCTTCAAAATTCATGCCTCGGAATGTGACTGTATTTGGAGATAGGCCCTTTCAAGATCTGATTAAGTTAAAATGAGGTCATTAGGGTGGGCTCTAATTCAATATGACTGTGTCCTCATAAGAAATGGAGATTAGGAAACAGACATGCACAGAGGAAAGACCACATGAAGATACAAGAAGACAGCCACCTATAAGCTTTGCTGTTGGCAGCCTGAGCAACTAACACACTAACACAGGATAAAACTGGGCAGCCTGAATCCAGATCCCTCTTGTAACTACTTGCTCTATTCTTAGAGAAACTGGGCAGCTGGTGGTAGGAGTTCCTACAGACAAAACTGAGACTCACAGGATAAATGGCAGGCCTACAGTGCCACAGCTAGAGCAGGGCACAGCTGGGACTGGGGCCCTAGGAAACACCACGTGCTGTCTGACATGTGTTTTGAGAAGTCCAATACAGTGGCAGTGAGATGAGCAGCCTAGAGATCAGAAAGGGCTCCCATAATAGTTGGCTTTGGGAGTTGGGGGCTGACTTAGAAGGACCATAAATCCAGTGAGGATGGTCAGGGCCAGGCACAGAAGATATACCTGTGCTGGCACTTGCCAATAGACACTTACAAGGTCTCAGCATCATAATGCAGGGCCAATGCCTGTTTAATGAAGAGAACTGCCCAAGGGGATAAAAGTGATTCTAGGCACCAAAGGTGAGATTTATGAGCATCTGAGAAATAGGCCTTGCCCAGAATAGACCTTAACTATGGATAGCATAATCAGTGCTCATTGCATAAATGTGTTAACCTATCTTCCCTTGGGCTTCCCAGAGAAGAGCTGGTAAGACAAAGATTCAAGTGCAAAGAGTCTATGTGGGAGATGATCCCACGAAGTCCACTGGAGGGTGGGGAAGTGAAGGAAGCCAATAAAGGGTGATCCTGCAATCAGTGCCACCATGGGCCATGGCCTGTCACCCAGAGTGCTTGACCTGGAGGCCCCCAGCTTCAAGCAAAACAACCATCCTGCACAGAATAAAAATTCAATATGACTGTGTCCTCATTTAAACAACGTTCTGTTTAAATGGTGATCTTATGTTTATGTCCATGCTACCCTGAACAAGCCCGATCTCATCTGATCTCAGAAGCTAAGCAAGGTCGGGCCTGGTTAGTACTTGGATGGGAGACCATTTAGGAAGACCAGGTGCTGTGGGCATAAAAAATAATCTTTAGGACTCTGGAGATTCTAATCAAGGAAAACACCAGTGAGCACCATTCTGCCTCCTCAGCTGGGGCCACACTGCTCCCAGCCGCTGCCTTGTGGCCAGACCTCCCAGGTAATGTGTCCAGGCAGAAGGCTTTATAATCTCTATGTGGGCCTCACCCTGTCATCACCACCACCCCAAGACTGGTGACTTGGAATGGCGGCAGCCATGTTTACCCCCTTATCAGGCCCTGTAGCAGTGCTGCAGCCTCTGCTGTGTGGCTGACTTTCCCTTATCATTCCATTACCCTGTGTACACCCTCTTCAGACTTCCAGGCCTTGCAGTGACCCCAAGATAGAACCTGATCCATTATCTTGAGTGTCCTGCATTCACAGTCAGCACTGTGGCAGCCATGCACAGGACCCTAGGCATTTGCATAACTCCAGCCTTCTCTAATCCCAGCACATGCAGGAAGCCCTGAAGCCTGGGGGGACAGAGAGCACCTGGGTGTACCCCTTTCCTGCCAGCCCTTTCCTTTGCCCAGGAGTGGGCTCCTACCATGCCACACTCAGAAGCACAGCTCCCTTCAGGAAGCAGTCTGACTCAGCAATGTTCCCAGGCCAACACAGTTACAAGGACAGGTCAGGTCATCTCTCTGAGTCACCAGGTGCAAAGCTGAGAAGGAGAACCAAGTTTTCTACCCCTTGTTCTCTTGATACAAAGAGCCACTGTATGGCCAGAGCCACTCAACGAAAAGCACCAGCACATAAAGTTGCCTGTCTGAAGTCATGGTGACCTGTGTGGAAGTCATGAGCCCCAGGTGGCTATCAAGCACTGAAAGTGTGACTAGTTCAAAATGAGAGCTGCTAGAAGTGTGAGATCATGCCTGATTTCAGCCTTAGTGTGAAAAAGGAATGTAAAATATTTTATTCAGAATCTCTATATTGTTACATGTTGAAATGATATTTTGGCTATATCGGGTTAAATAAAATAGATTAAAATTAATTTCACCTCTTTCTTTTTACCTTTTTAAATGTGACTGCTAAAAAGGTGTCCAATTATACACATGACTCACTCAGGACAGTGCAAAGGACCCTAGCAGTTGGAATGGTTAATGCTGCAGTCTTCATGACTATGATGGAGGGATGTGACCTGGAAAGGTGAACTGCACACAGGAGAAGGGCTCCCCAGAGCTGCCCGTGCCCAGGACTGGCTACTACACAGAACCGACAACTCTGCAAGGTAAAGGGAACCTACAGTGGGGATACTTGGGGCCTGAGAAGTCCAGCTTTGTAAGTGTAAAAGCTTGAACCCAGACTCTAACTCCACTGCTCTCTTTACTTAGCCCCTGGGGAGGCTGATGGGCCTCCCCACAGGGAATACAGGCTCTCTTCTGAAGACCGCGGTGGGCCCACAGAGCCAGCAAGCCTTCCCACACACTCTGCAGAAAAGCCTGCACCTCAGAAGTGCTAGAGAGGAAAACTCATGCTTAGGATGACGGAGTGTCACTGGAGTGTATTCTCCTTGAGGCCCCAAGGTTGCCCCCTGCTCCTCCTTGTTCACAGCCACCCCATTCTGTGCACTGAGGTCTTGCTCTGTGAGCGTACCTGTGTGTGGGACATAGCCCCCTAGCTACCTTCTTTCGTGTAGGTCTTGGAGAAAAGATCACAGGCCCTTCATTCCCATGGCCACGGTGGAACAGCACAGAGCACGCTTATGGCAAAGGGATGTAGATGTCTAGGCAGGCCCTAAGGAGGCCTGGCTCTGGAGCTAGCACAAGGAGTGCAAAATGAACTGAGTCAAAGTGAACATGGAGAGTAGACACAAAGAGGTTAGGCTGCTCTCTTCCCTGTCTGGTTCTGGTGTGCCTTCAAAACTATCCTTTGAAAAGCTCACACACAAAAGGATGCAGATAATCGGGAGCACACCGAAGCAGTGTGTCCAGACTAACTTCCCAAGTAGCAAAGATCTTTGGAAACCAGTGTGCTCGAGGAGCTACGAGAATAACTTGGGGCTCGGCTCTGGGCCATCAGATTGGTGTTTTCAGTGGACTTTGAAATGCAGAGGCCCTGGGATGCAGTTCCGAGGCCCTGGCACAAAGATCAGGAACAGAAAGTCAGCTTTGGAGGGGAGTGGAAAGCATGTTTGTGCTTGGCAAGTAGCACATGGGTTCCATTAATTCGAGCTCATGGGAACAATGAGTGCCTCAAAAAAAGAAGGAAGTGCAAGGCCAGCGGTGAGGGCAGCACAGCAGAAAAGTTGAGAGAGAAGGGGACTGGGCCTCTTGTGCCCTGGCTTCCAGGATGGGCTTTGCTTATCTCAGGGTCCATGGAAGATTGTATCAGGAGTAGGGCACCGACTCTGATGTGCTGAGGGAGTGGGAGAACAGGTGCTGGGCTCATCTCTGCTTCCCACATGTGTATAAGAAGCCTACAAACCTGGATGCTCTGTGGCTCCCACATAAGCAGGAGGGCGTTGTTTTCTTGTGTGGTCGGGATGCAGAAGGCCCAACAAACACACACTTGCATAGAAAACTCAGAAACCATCAATATAACAAGGGAGTCTATACTCCCTTGGTTATTGGTCCCTAGTAAGGCCTAGGCCCTCCATACACCAAGCACTGTTATAAGCTCTTTATATATATTAATAGTTTTAATCAAGATGATGCAAGTTATGATGTACTGAATATAAGAATATACTATATTTGAGTTATAAGAGTGATGTTGGTTTTTATTTAGACACATGTGATTTGGCCCACAAATGCCTGACTGCCCCCAGTGAGCTCCATAACCATCTGCAGCCATCCCTTAAAAGGAGCAGCCTCCCGGTATGCAGTGTGACATAAGGGATGTGCCCTATCCCTAGTCTTACTCTGGCACCTGCTAGGACCTGCTGCTTTGGAATTGCCGCCACACTTTTTCCCTAACTCCTTCCCAACCCTGCCTGGGCACGAATGGTGCAGTGCTCCTTGAGAATGAGCTGCTTGCCTAGTGAACGCCTGAGCACCACCAATCCTCAGGGCCCAAAGTGGTCACAATTATGCACCAGCTATCTAGAGTGACTGGGGTGTATCCCTCACTCATCCTTCAGCTGAGAGCTTCCCTTTGGATCTAGAAATGGCAAAGACAGCAATCAAGTTTTTATGTGAGGTGATTTAAAGATGACCACAAATTCTTAGCCACTCTTGCCACAGAGAGGTGGACTCTCCTTCCTACCCTGAGTCTGGGTCACTCTCACAACTTGTTTTACCCAACAGAATATGGCAGAGTGACAACTGTGCCAGCATCTAGTCTAGGCATGCTCTTGGAGACCAGAGTCGCCAAGTAGAGCAGTCTGGCTACCCACTCTACTGAAGAGAGCAGAGGGAAAGAGAGAGAAAGAACTAATGCTGCCAGCCTTGCTGGCCCATCTGTCTCAGAGGCTAGACCCAAGGCTGAGAGGGGCACCACCCTAGATTTCTAGTCCCGGTCAACTCCAGATGACTGACGCCACATGGAGACTCAAGGTGACTGCTGGCAGAACCACCTAACTGAGCCCAGCCCAGATTTCAGAATCTTGAGAAAATAAATGTTGAAAGCCTTTTTGTTCAGGATGTTTTTTTATGCATCAATAGATAACTGGAAAATCTGGAGATTAGCAGTGTGTGCTCAGGGGAAGAGCTCACTCAATGATAAGAAACACAACTGCTCTATGTTACATCTTCAGAACCAGGAAAGATCTTTGATCTAAAAAAGGCTATAGTTTTCAGATCCCCTCCATTCATTCAGATCATTTTGTTTGTTTGTTTGTTTTAAATTTCATTAAGAAAACAATTTGGAGGCCTGAGCTCCTCACTGCAAATCTACCTGCCAACCTGCTCCTGGAAAGCCACTGGTTCTGAGCCAGGGGCTGCCATCCTGGGCACCGTAAAGGCAAATGAACCCTCTCAAACCTGCCTGCAGTGGTGACAGTGGTCTCAGAGGATGGCTTCTGTTGATGTCCTGCAGAGGAAGGCACAGGGTCTGAAACTGGAGAGGATAGGTTTGGGGTCCAGTTCAATATCTGAGCAATTCACCTGCACTCTGCATGCCCCTACTTTTTATCTGTGAAACAGACCTAATAAAACAACTTACATGCCAGAGAAAATATTAGGATGAAAGCAGACCTCCACTGTGCCTATCTCCAGGGGTTCCTGGAAGCCTCGTCTCCTCCAACTCAAGAGACAGAGCATCAGATCTGGGAAAAGCATGCTCAAAGTCCAGGATTTTCAGTGAGGATGGTCCCACTTGTGAGGACCATTGGAACTCTCTGGGATGTGTCCGATTATCACACTGACTGAGGACAATACTTGACAACTGGTAGGCAGAGGGCAGGCATGCTGGATATCCAGCAATATACAAGACAGTCCACAAATGATTTGCCCCACAGGACTCTGAATGACCCTTCTGACATTCACAAAGAGAAGGAAAACCTGTTTGTCAGAGCCTGGGACCTAAATCCTTTTTACATATGAAAACAAGGTAGGTTTTTGCCTCATTTAATACACAGTAAATGTTTGAAGAACATAACAATTAGATAGTATGCTTTTTTTTTTTTTTAATTTGAAACCTTACCAATAACTGGTATTTTAGAAATCTCATCACTATGAGCAGTGCCACTCCTGGACTTTAAGGTATATCTATGTCAGTCTATACTTGTCCTTGTCACATGCATATTTATATATATATATATATATATATATATATATATATATATATATATATATACACACACACACACAATATATATAATACATAAATATTATTTAATATTAATATATAATATTAATATATAAGTAACATATAAACAAGTAACATATGTATATATACATATATGTTATTTATTTAAAACATAGATATATAAATACATGTAGATATAATATATGTAATACAAATATAACATACACTCATGTGTTGTTTAATGACAGATATGTTCTAAGAAGTGTGTTGTTAGGTAGTTTGGTTGTGAGAACATCACGGATTGCACTTACACAAACTGTAAGATGGTATGGCCTACTACACACCCAGGCTGTGTGAGACAGCTTATTGCCTCTAGGCTACAAACCTTTATAGCATGTTATTGTATTGAATACTGTAGGCAACTGTAACACAATGGTAAGTATTTGTGTATCTAAACACATCTAAACATAGAAAAGGTACAGTAGAAACATAATATAAAAGATAAAAAATGGTACACCTGTATAAGGCATGACTGTACCTTTACCATGAATGGAGCCTGCAGGACAGGAAGTTGCTCTGGGTGAGTCAGTGAGTGAGTGGTGAGTGAACGTGAAGGCTTAGGGCATTGCTGCACACTACTGTAGTCTTTATAAACACTGTATACTTAGGCTACACTAAATTTATAAAACAATATGAGATTAAATCAAGCACAAGGGAAAATAATGTGATCAAGAGACGGGGTAAACATGAGATGTATGAGGCTGCCAGGGTAACGTGGCATACTGTTAATAGCAATCTATTTTTTTTTTTATTAAAGTAGAAAGAGGACGCTCTAAAATAATGATAAAAAGTATTAGTATAGTAAATACATGAACCAGTAACAGTCATTTATCATCATCAGATATTATGTACTAGACAAAACTGTATGTGCCATACTTTAATACAACTAGCAGCACAATAACGCCACTAGGTGATAGGAATTTTTCAGTTCCATTGTACTCTTATGGAATCACCATCATCTATATGGTCCCTCATTTACCAAAACATCATTATATGACACATAGACATTTAACATATATCATGTATGTATGTTATATGTAAATGTAATATATATAAACATACATATATGTAAAATCCTTTCAAATACACAGAAAGTTTTCTCTGAAATTCACACTTATTCAAAAGATGAAGTACAAAAGAAGTACTAAATTTTGTTTTATTATGTTATAAATTACTTTCTATTTATTTCTTTATATTTTAGAGCATTAGATTGTTTTGGGGGGGGTACAGGTAGCATATCTTACCTATGAGTTTCATTTCAAGATAGTAATGGGATCATTTCAATAGATTTGTTATAAAAGAGGTTGCTGGGTAGAAAATAGTTAACAACTGGCACTAAGGCCTTGCCACTCAAAGTGTGGCCTCATACCAGCAAAGGTGGCACCACCTGGGATCTCATCAGAAATGCAGACTCTCAGGCCTGCCCAGATGCACTGAATCAGAATCTGCATTTGAGCAGGTTCCCAGATGAATGGTCTGCTACTGCAGGTTGGGGTGGTGCTGCTCTAAGGGGTCCAGGTAAGGGCTATTACCAGGGCCCCCATGGGACAGGACCTGCCCTGTCAGTGCTACCTGAGGCCAGCCTACTGGTACAGCTGCACCAGACTGAAGCCGAGCTCCCCAGTTGCTGCAGGAACTATGAACTGCTGTAAAGAAAGGACCTCACCAACAACTGCCATAAAAAGTAGAAGGAAAACTCCTGGGCAAGGTCAGCCCCTAGATGGGTGAGATTTTCTTGAATAGAAATGTGGGAGGCTAGGGATCAGGCTAGGCTTAGGCTTGGCCACTCCTTGTTTCATGACTTTATCAAGTTCTTCAGCTGTGTTCTGTCAAATGGGAGTGACTGAACTGCCATTCTGTGCCGCGCCCTCTTTCTACCCTACTGCGTGACAAGGTCCGGAGATGGGGACAGATGCTTCAAGGAATGCATCGTCAAGAACAAGGAAGTCGCATGTATTTAGGGATAATTGGTTTCTTAAGAACATTCCTATTAATAAGGGGAATTTGGGTAGCGCAAATTCGAGAAAGTGTAGATGCTGTACAAGTGGATTTCAGAATTGGCTCTGAGGAAAACATGGTAAATTCCCCACGTATGGGATCAGCTCCAGTCACTCTGACTATCCAGAATGCATAAACCCTTTATTTGAACAATTATTAAGGGAATTCCTTTTGACGCACCTCTTAAAGATGTTATGAATAAATTACAACAAGCTGAATTATTAGAACCAGCTTATACTACTATTCCCACGCAGTTAGTAGAAAAATTAGTAAAAGATAAGAAATGTACTCATAAGCCTGTGCCTACTATGGAAGGGCCTCTTTTTGTGGCCTACTGGATATATAAAAAACTAGTAGCTTAAGTCTGATGGAAAGGCTGGTTGGGTCAGGATCTCCTCGGTGCTTAAAAACAAAGGAATGAAAACTTAGCTTACAAAAGCAGTTTTGTAAAACTAATTTTTTTAATGTTTTCCTTGATACTGCACCAAGGAAACTGTCAAACAGCTATGAAAAAATTTCAGCTTAAACTTTAGATAACAGCATAAATAAAGTAGCAACTGAAAGGTTTATTCAGGCAAAAAGAAGAACAATGTCTGCCCATGAGCCAATATGTGCTGTTATGAATACCTCTATCTATCACCTTTACTTAAGTCAAACTTTATCTTATGTAATAGATATAAGAATTAAAAGTTTAGATTGTTCCATCAGGTAGTTCTGTTCCAATGATTGAGAAAAAAGAATGTACTAATAATTAATCATGAATAATAATATACTCTATAAGATTTTCTGCTTTAACTACGGAAATTTAACTCTCTCCTACCTTAATGACAAAGTATAATCAAATGCCAAAATAGAAAGTATAAAAGTTGTACTCAAATCCCAATAAAACGTAACAGTGTCACACTGCCTCTGAGCTGTGTAGTCGACTGTATCCCGCGCCAACACCTTGCACACCTTCGGGGTCCCCTGGATCCTGTCGCGGCTGGACCGCGGCAATTCTGGGCAAGGATTACACGAGAATGTGGAAGAGCCAGTGAGGGTCTGGCGCACAGCAGATGTTCATGCAAAGCTCTCGAAAGTTCAGTAGGGCTTTTGGACGCTGCGTACAGGAGCACAGGAGGCCGCCTGGAGCCCACTCCAGGGGAGACAAGGGCAGCTAGGAATTAGATTCTCAGTGGCTCTATGTAAGGCCTGGAGAGTGTCTATCTGCTCTTGCTGGCCTTGGAGGATACAGATGTCTCCTGAACTGACTACCTTGCTTCGTTTTCTTCATCCTGCCTAAAGCCTAACACAGCCTGTAACTCACAGCATGCCCCTCTATCATGCCCCTGAGCCCAGAAGTAGGTGTCTTTAGAGCAAAACAGGCTTAAAGACTACCTATGCGGCTTCCAAACTCCCACAGTTGGAGGCCAAGCAGCTGAAAAAAAAAAAACAAAAACCAGTTGTCCACCATTTGTTGAGCAGCTGTCATGAGCCAAATTCCAAGGAGAAGGGTCCTTGCCTTACACACTGTCCTCTTGAACAGAGACCAATGCATTTGCACATGTGCCACAAGTTCATAAAAGAAGTTGAGGTTTTGGAACAGGTGGAAAGCGTGGGAATTGTTGATGAGGTGGGCAGACACCATGGAGGAAGGCTCACAGAGCACAGCACAGAGACACACACAAAGCCTCCTGGTGGGAAGGGTGCAGGTTGGGGAGGAGAAAGATCCAGCTATAGCTCTTACCCCATCTATAGGTGCTGACTATGCTAGGAGTCTCCACGTACCCCTCTGGATCCCCATCCACCCTTTTTCACCATACTCGGGTCCCTGAAGGCTGACTCCTATGCACTGCCCATGGCCTCTGATTGGTGGAACCAAAGCAGTGGCAGGACATCTGAAGGAGGAGGTGAAGGGAAGGTCTGAGGAATGCATGTTCCTGGCCCTCTCCCGGTAGCCACTAGTTTGGCATTGCCTGAGTCCCACTTTTAAGGATCCTGCTAGTGACACTTCTCCAGCAGCTGCAGGTCTTGCAAGTTTTAAGAATCTCTCCTTCCCTGTCCTCTAGGGTCTAGGGTGAAAACAGCTTCCTGCAGGCACTGGTCCCTGAGTGCCTCCTTCTCCCTCCCTCCCTCCCTGATTCCCGTAGCTCTGCTTGCACCTCTGGGGAGAGCGTCCTCTGGAAACAATGCTTAGTTTCCCTGTTTGAATGTCCCCTCAAGCTATGACAACCAAATCTAACTTCTCAGCTTTATGACGTTGGGCTAATAATAATTATTATGTATAACTATAACCATATGTCATCATAAATACAGGACACTTACAAGGAGCCAGAATGTATTAAGGGCTTTTGTTTGGGTGTTTGTTTGTTAACCTAATCATCACAACAATCCTATGAGACTGGTATACAACTGTTATTTAGATGGGGAAGGTGAGGCATGGTAAGTCATCAGCTGGTAAGTGAAGAGTTGCCCTTTGACCTAAGTGGTCTAATTCTAGAGCCCAGCTCTTACCCATGTCATCTCTGGGAGCTATAGCATCCCTATTTGTTTTGGAAATTCTGAAGGAGTTGCAGGGAGGGTAACTCAGAGGAAATGTACACGAGCTGGTAGAAATGTGAAACTGAGGCTTGGTGAGAGGCAGGGCTAGAGATAGAAAACAGACAGCCATAAGGACCATAGTCACTAAAAAAAAAAAAAGAGTGAAATGAGAAGGGGCAGAGGATAGTCCAGGGGAACAGGGACACCAACAACAAAAAAAAAGTGGACACTCAGACTGGATGAAAAAAAAGGGGAAGTGGAGCCTTTCTAATTCCACCTGCCTGGCAGGCACAGCACCGGCACTGTAATTAAAGTACGAACACTCTGTCAACATTCAGTCTAGGGAAGGCGGTGCTGATCTTATTTCATTTCATAAATGAGAAAACTGAAGTTCAGATTGGTTAAGGAAAGTGTCTAAAAACTCAGTTTTAAGTAGCAGAACCAGAATCAAACCGAAGTTCATCTGATCCATAGCCTCTTCTAGGAAAATGACAGAGGTCAGGATTCTTAAAACAAAAGAAGGAAGAAATTTGAGGGGAAAAAAGAGAATTTAAATGATATCAACAATGATCACAGGTGATTTTAGCAGAGTTTAAGGGAGACACAACTTCTCACTCACTTGCTCAACTGTCACAGGCAAAAAATCCCTGACTTATGAAGACTTTTTCAGCTATGGTGATACTTTGCCCAGAATTCTTCTGCTGTCTGTGGTTTGGTTGTGCTCTCATCCCAAACATGATCTTATCTGTACTTACCTCTGGATTTCCTCTTGCTAAACACCGACTGCCAGATGATGGTCAGGGTGAAGAGCAAAACACTGAGAATTCCCACACAGCACACAAGCACGGCATACACATAGAGATCTAAAAGGCAAAGACACAGAGGGTTAATGTCAGGACAGCTCACATCAGAGGAGATACACTAAATAAAATAAACTTCAATAAACTAAAATCAACTCCAAATGAACCACCAACCTAAATATAAAATATAAACTAGAAAATCTTTGAAAAAAACATAGGAGAAAAATCTCTGGGATCTAGGACTAAACAGAGAATTTTTAGACTTGACACCAAAAGTACCTTCCAAAAGAGAAAAAGTTTGTAAATTTGATTTCTCAAATTGCAACTTCCTTTGCTCTGTAACCATTCATATGAGTAGGATGAAAAGGCAAGCTACAGACTGGAAAAAACTATTTACAAGGCAGAAATCAAACAAAGAACTAGTATCTAAATTTAAAGAACTCTCAAAATTCAACAGTAAAAATAAACAATCCTATAGAAAATGGGCAGAAACGTACAGACATTTTACCAAAGAGAATGTACAGGGGGCACATGAGAAGATGTTCAACTTCTTTTCCATTAGAAAAATGCAAATTTCAACCAGAATGAGATCTACTACATCTATCACAACCACTAAAATAAAAAAGAGTGAAAAACCAAATGCTAGCGATGATACAGATAAACTGGGCCAGTAAAACATTGCTGATGAGAATGTAAAGTGGTACAGTTGCAGTCTCTTAAAAGACATACCTACAACTAGCATTCAAGCCTACAGGTATACTCCAAGACATTTGTTTCAGAGAAATGAAAACTTAAGTTCGCACAGAAACCTGTATATGTATGTTTATAGCAGCTTTATTCATAATAGCCAAAAATATGGAAACAGCCCAGATGTCCTTCATGGGTGCATGGTTAAACAAACTGTGGTCCATCCACACCACAGAATACTACTCAGTGATAAAGAGGAACAAACTATTGACCTATGCAGCAACCTGCATGAATCTCCAGAGAATTATGTTGAGTGGAAAAAAAAATCCCAAAAGGTTACATACTGTATGATTTTATTTTATATAATGTTTACTTTGTATACCATTCTTGAAACAACAAAATTCTAGAAATGGAGAACAGATTAGTGGTTGCCGGGGTTAAGGAGGGACTAGGGGATGGGAGGGATTGGGTTTGGCTATAAAGGACCCTTATAGTGATGGGGATATTCTGTCTCTTGGCTGTATCAATGTCAACATCATGGTTGCTATATTGTACTAGAGTTTTACAAGATCTTACCATTGGGAGAAATTAGGTATATGATACCTAATTTTAAATTCTGTATTATTTCCTAGAAATATATGTTAATGTACAGTTTTCTCAAAATAAATTTAAAGTTCCAATAGTTAAACCATGTTCACATATGTCTTAATCAATTTAGGCTATGATAACAAAATATAGACTGGGTGGCTTAAGTAATAAACATTTATTTCTCAGAAGATCAAGGAGCTAGCCGATCTGGTGTCTGGTGAGAGCTCTCTTCCTGGTTTGAAAACGTTTTCTCTTGGTATCCTCACAGGGTGGAGACAGAGAGGCAGCAAGCAAACCCTCATGGCATCTCTTCTCACAAAGGCATAAATTTCATTCATGAGAGTTCCATTCTCAAGACCTAATTACCTTCCAAAGGCCCCACCCCTTAACACCATCACATTAGGGGGTTAGGATTTCAACAAATGAATTTTGGAGGACACAAACATTCAACCCCTAACAATATACATCCATTTCTTAAACTCCAATGATCAACTTTATCTCCAATCTGATAAAATGCTAAGAAAGTGGAAGGGAAGCCAAAAACTTTACATTAATCTTCTATGCAGCAAAAAGCTATAGATGTTTAAACTTGGCAAATGTTTGAACTTAGAAAAAATGTTTCTCTGCTGACTTAAATTTCTTCAGTCAATACACATTTATTATCAGCTATGTCCATCATGCTCTTACATGCAAGAAACATAACGATGAATATCCAAAGGTCCTCTCATTAAGAAATCAGAGCCTGCACAGCACCTGTGACAAACAAGTGTATGCCCAGTACTAGAAACAGGCAGAAAAGGGTCCCAACCCAGGGTGGGGAGGCCAAGAAGGGTTCCGAGAGGACAGGAGCTCCACAATGAGTTGTATTTAAAATGACAGAGAAAATGTAAATATAGAGAGAATAAAAATATATAGAGAAAAATATGTAGAGAGAAACAAAGTATTCAGTATCCATCACCCTGGTTTACTTGATGATGCACATGTATATATTTTTCAATTAAAATCATAGTTTCATATCTTGCTTTTTATTTAACCTCAATTTCTCATTAAGCTCTATTCAAAATTGATTCTGAACTGTTTTTAAAATGTGATAAGAGTTTATCATATTAATATAAGTGGCTAAATATCTTATTGGCTACTCAAACTGTTTCTAACTGTTCTCTATAGTAAATGATTCTATAATGAGCATTCATAAGCTTAAACCTTAATGTATCTCTCACATCATGTGCTTATGATTAAGTTCCTAGAAGTGGAATTGCTGAGTCTATAGTAATGTACCTTTGTAAAGCCCTTGGGAACTGGAGAAGCAATTAGTTAAATGCTTAAACCAAAAAAGCAAGCATGCTAAGGGTGGTGGAGTGGCTGGCTTCCTCAGTAAGCCTGGAGAAGCAGGTAAAGCTTATGGTCAACAACAGAGGAGGAGGGAGAATGGGGTGGAATCAGACATCTTGGCTTTCTTCCACTCCCCCTCCAGAGCCCCTGCCCCGGGGAAGCCCAGTGCAGTTTCTGCCCCTGGAGCCCATGAGCAACTCCCATGGTCTTAGGCTCAGTCGGCTTTCTTGCCTAAGCTACTGTGAGTGAGTTTCTGTTCCTAGAAACAGAAGCTGGACAAAAATAAGTGGAAAGCACAACAGAACAAGGTTGCAGGTGACGGGAGCACCTGCACTAATATTTAAGTTAGCAGGATAGGTAGAAATAAGGACATGTCTCTCACAGAGGGAGCTGGGAGCATCATAGAGGCAGGAAAGGACTGGAGTGAGAATTCCAAAGGCCAAGAAAGTAAAATGTTATAACAAAAATTCCTTAATAACATCAAGTGCTGCTGGAAAAAAACCATTGAGTTTTCCCACTAGGAAGCTGCTTGAAAAGTCTTGGGAGAAAGCCAATTCCGTGGGATGGTGGGAAGCAAAGCCAGAATGCAGGGGTCAAGGAGTTCAATGGTATATGAGAGTTTGAGATAGAAATCGAGAAAACTCCTAAAACCAAAATGAAAACTCCCTTTCCATAGAGAGGTCTATGTCTCAGATGTGTGGGCTTTGTAGATTTATACAACAGAGCACTCTGCAAGTGGTCAGTTAGGAGAGAGGCCTGGGCCTCCATTTAAACAACTTGAAAGTCTAAAGAACCAAGGAGAGGTCACAGAGCGGAATTTGTGACAGGATACAGGCCAGGCCAAAACATGAAGAACACATGACCAATCCTATATTTACACACCATGAAGCAAACTAGTCCCGGTTTCGGATCCACCTCTGGCACAAGAGGAAGGTGAACAATGCGGTCACATTGCCAGGCCACAGGCATGAGGCAGGTGGGCGCGCCAGCTGCCGCTCGCGGTTCCGCAGATATGGATCCCTGAACCGAAAGGCAAGGACAATTTGGTTTCAGCTTAATCACTGACATGGAGAAGAAGTGTCTTACTAAAGTTTTTGAGCCACTGGAGCAGAGTGATGTGATCCACACGCTCACCTCTTCAACAGGACCCTTTCCTTGGTTCTGGGACTGCAGGAACCAAGGAGAAACAAGACCAAAGTGAGAATCTCCCACAGAAGCATATCATAGACATCTATGGTCCACTCTGCCCTGGCAGGAGGTGAGGGTCTCCAAAAGGCCCGCATTATGGTTTCAGATCACAGTCTTTTCAACGTGGCACTAAAGGCCTTTCCATAGGCAACTGCAGCTACAGAATCAATAAAACATCTGTCCAGTCTGGAAGGCTCAGCTAACGGCCAAGCACACAGGCCCTCCAGGCTGTGGACTCTGGCCAACAGGCACCAGCCACCCGTGTGTGAGTCTTCACAGGCCTCGGAAGAATCATGCCTGCTCTCTGCTGTGTTCTTGAAGCTACATGAACTTATTGTGACCTTGCAGAGAGAAAAACTAAAAAAGAAAACCTGAGTTTTCCTGGATTGGGCAGCAACTGTTACCCCAAAGTTCTCATTTCTTCCTCTGTTCCACATATTTCTTTTGCTGCATAAGAACGATGGCCCTGCTTTATCTACTCAAAACACTGAAACCACCTCCCCTATCTCTCTCTGCAAACAAAGGCTGAAATCTGAGCCATTTAAGCAAGGGTCACAAACTCCTAACATTCCAGGGCCACCTTTTCTGCAGGTGAGCTAGAGCAAAGCTGTGCCCTGCTCCACAGACAGCCATTCTGAGGCCGAAATGCTTGCCCAATGTTGCCTTATCTTCCGACTTTTCCATTAACTTTTATATAAACGTCCTTCTAATTATAAATGTTGACTCAAAGGTTTTAAAACAGACCAGGCCAAACAATGCTTGTCCAGAGACTGAATCCAAGCCTTCAGTTCCAAATTTAACAAAATGTCTGCACTTAACCAAATGTGGGATTCACTTTTAAAATACTACTTATACCTGCACACTTAATAGTTCTAAAAATCTTGTTATATTCCCCAAATTTATTTGCAGTTTTGTCTTTTGCCATTGGACTTCCTAAGGCATCAATGTCATTTTTAGGCTCAATTGCAAGCCACCATGCAGAAAATGTCTCCCCACTGCCCCCAGCTCAGGCCTCCCTGAAGCAGATGGTGAGGCCAGCCGGCAGGCTGGAGTGATGCTCACGTGGCAGGGAGGCAGAGATGGGGTGCACAGTGTCTGTGTGCCAGTTCCCCCCCACCCTTCCAGAAAGCCAAGGCACAGCAGGCCAGTCTGAGTGGCCTCAACAAAAGGCAGACAGCACAGCACCTGTTGCCCAGCAACCCCAAAGCCTACAGGGGTATTCAGAGCTGCTTTGAAACCTGGTAACTCCAGCATTCCTCAACAGAATGAAGGAACCCAATTATCTTGAACCACTGAATCTAGAAAGTCAATACCAGTCCTCTCTATGTCTAAGGCAAATGCAAATGTCCAGGAGATCACAGTTCTGTGGAGAAAACTTGTATTTCTGCTGTATCTTTTTTTTTTTAGCCAGCCTGTAATATCATCTTACTCAGGGCAAAATATCTGAGCAACAGCCCAGAGGGATTTTAACTCACTCTAGCATCTTAACAAGAGGCCTGACAATGCCTTTTTTGTGTTGCTGGCACACAGCCAGGCCCAACTAAGCCTAGGAGGATGGATATCCCTCAGCAAGACCTACTGCAGCTCACTGTCCAGAAAGAAAAGGGCAAAGGCCTGGGATCAGGTGCCAAAGAATTTCAACCATACTCCCGACCTCACTAACACTATGGCTGGGTGAAGGAAGCAAAACTCACAAAAGCTGCTGCTAAAATCATAGAAAAAAGAGCACTGTGGAAACAGCTGCTCTGAGGCATTACGCAGAGGGTGCTAATTCTGCTGCCCAGAAGGAACCTAGTCTTCTGTTTTGAGAAGCAAAGGCAATTTGGGCTATGGACATTGTGTAGAGAGTTAGGTAGAGGGTAATCCTGAGATTCTGTAGCTACACATGAATTATAAAATATTAATTACACTAAGTATTTTAGGGATGCTAATTATGCTGCAATGTATGTGGGGACTAAATGCTACAATCCTTCCAAATATACAAAGTCTGGGTCTTTGTATCCTGGTATTTTCAATATTTGGTCCTCAGACCACTTGTACTGGAAATACTGGAAGCCCCTATAAAGTGCAAATTCTTTGATCACTTCCTGAATGTAATAACCAAAATTTTTTGTTGTTATTGCAGGGCGGGGGAGTGGGACGGGGTGGGGGTGGGGGGGAGGGAAGCACAGAGTCTGAGTTACTAACAAGCCCTGAAAAGATCTTTATGCATCTGATGATAAATAGGGCTCCTGCTGTCACAGCTGCCAACAACCTTCCTCAAGGCACCTCCCAGACATCTCCATATCTCACCTTCACAGTGCCTGGGTCATAGGGCAGCTCCAGAAACATGGGCTAAATTAATAGCTTTTTCTACTGCTTCATCCCAGGAAGAGAAAAGTCACTTTTACATCTATGTTAATGAACAAGCAGGCATTCACTAAATGAAAGGCTAAGGGAGGGAATTTGGGATTATTTTGCTAGAAGAAGGTCATCAAATAAAGAAAAAAATAAGGCAGCTACAAAGCATGCAGATGAAAATCAGAGAATACGAAGAATCACTGTTAGAGTAAAGCACAATCTGAGAAACACAATATTTATGACTTCGAAATGAAACAATAAATCATAATGACCTACCTAGGTAACATCTTATAGTTTGCAAATGATGTTCATAGTTATGGTTACATTTTCCTGAGATAAAAAGTACTTCAACCAACTGCTTTTAATTAGCTTTTAGAAGGGTAGGGTTGACCAAATGCTAGGGCTAGCTCTCCTTCTACACCTGTTGAGGTATCAAAAAGGGATCGTGAGGCCCCAAGACAACACACATCTCCTTAGATCCTTTTGACAAGGTCGTCCTCATCAATAAATGCCACAAGATGCAATCCTTTATAATTTCCTGATCACCTCTTAAATTAATCAGTTTTGTACAGAACAAAGGCTCTGCCTGAGAACTCACAATGTACATTCTTTCATTACTTAAGGTCATAACATTTAACCACTTTGTGATAACAATTTCTGTGAACTTTTTTTCTCTTAGGTAAGTTTTCTCAGCCTCGAAAGTCTTGACATTTGGGGCCAGATAATTCTTTGTTGTGGGGGTCTGATCTGGGCATTGCAGGCTATTTTACAGCATCCTTGGCCTGTACCCAAAAGATGCCGATAGCACCAAAATACTAGTTGTGCAACCAAAAATGTATAGATAGGTTGACAAATGACCCTTCGAGAGGTAAAATTACCTCCTGTTGAGAATCAATGCTCCAAGGCTCAAGTTGGAGCCTGCATCAAAAACATCCAGATGGCTGGGTACCACCCCCAGAGTTTCTGAGTCTGTGAGCAAGGATGGTGCCCAACAAAGTGCATTGGTAACAGGCTCCTGGGTGATGCTGATATCGATGCTGCTGGTCTGAGACCAGCTTTGGGAACCACTACTCTATGCCTTGGCTGCACCCTGGAGTCATTCGGAGAGCTTTAAACAAGATGTGATGCAGGCCTCAGTGTTTCCACTTGCTTAAGGTTTTCAAAGTACTGCTAGAATCCCAAACGCCTTAAGAACCTAAGATAAAATTAGAGTGATGTACTTTCCATTTTTATATTACTTGATGATCCCTCCCTAATATCACCTGGCAGTAGAATTTCTGGAGCAAAACAAAACAAACAACCCCATATTATGCAGGTAGGGTTTTCACTTTCATTCCTTCAAAACCTGTGGGCACATACCACCAGAAATTCCTGTCCTACTCTTAAGTTCCGCACAAGAAAACAACTTGATGAGGCAAAACTAAAAAGTTAAGGTCTTCCCTCTTAATTGTATTCCTTTTTTTAAATTTATTGAAAAGTGACATAGCATCTTATCATAAAGAAATATGCAAGCTTTACCTTCAAAAAATGCCCAAGTCGCTTTCTTTTTATCAAAGGATGAGTCTTCTGAAGCTTTGAGGGAAATCACTGTAAGACAAAAAAGAAATGGCAAAGCATGAAGTAAAGTAGCTTATGGACCTCACCCACACTGCAATCCAAAATAATGCCATATGACATAAATGGCCCTTAGATTTATAAAGTAATTTTTCACATTTGAAAAACCACATTCAAGTGTCACAAGCCACATGCCAAGGAGAGGTGTGATGACTTACACATAACAACTGTGCGTCCTGAGGCAGAAGAGAGGGAAATTAAGTTCTCTGTTTAAAAGCCAATAAATGACAAAGCTGGGACCAAGTTTAGTAGAAATCCCACTTGCTCCATGTTCTTGCAAAATAAAGAGCCCCCCAAAAGGAATTCCTAAAACCAAAACATTATTTATTTTACCATTTGGTATCACAAGATAGAGAGGGCTGAGGTCGTCTGATGATTCAGGGTCAGTGCTCTAAGCATCATTCTCCATGCAGGACAGTCACACAAAGCAATAGACATCTGATTTGAGATTGTGTTGTCTGCTTTCGGTCAGTGGTTGATCACTGCACTCACTGTGACTGCTTTCAACAGTCAGGGACACAGAAGTGAGTTATACTGTGTTAAACCTTGAACATCATACTCAAGAGTCTAGAGCCAGGGAAAAGTTCTATGCAAAAAGGTAATATAATCATTGGTAAAAATCTAAAAATTAAAATGTCAGAGAATTAAAATGCTGTCTTATATGAGATGATGGAAATATTCTATGTCTGCACTGTACATATAGCAGCCACTGGCCACATGTAGTTATTGAGTATGTGAAATGTAGCTAGTCCATATGGGACTGAGAAACTAAATTTGTAATTGTATTTCATTTCCATTAATTTAAATTTACATAGTGACATGTGGTCAGTGGCTACCATGTTAAAGAACTCTAGAAGAGAGAATCTAGGACCCAAATAAAAATTATCTATCATCTATCTATCTATCTATCTATTACCTATTTATCTCCCTGTCTCCCTCCCAGGGAGGAGAGTAGTGCAAATGATCAGAAAAGCAGAAGGAAGCCCATTTGGCCTCAGTGCCAAACCACTTTTCTCAGTACAGCTTCACCAGAAATAGAGTAGGCATTTGGTTTCTGTCTGACTCCTATGCCTATTTATGAATCGGATGGGGTCACAATGGAGAGGGGGAGCAAAGAGCACTCCAGAGCTAAGTCATCAACTGACCTATTTGACCACTTTGTAATTTCCTGGGGACCCGGTGCCTGGAGGACACAGCCCATCTGCCCTTATGGTGAGGCTGCCCTTTTGTCATGGACAGTGAGGCTGTCCTGCCCCACTCCCATCCCCGAGAGCAGAGTCAAAGGAAATCTAATAAGGGGCATGTTATGAGAGCCACCATGTCTCAGCTTCTCTGGTAAGAACTGGTTGAAAGCGGCCACAGGATCAAATGGTCCAGAAGAATGCAGTGCAGAGGTACTGAAACACACCAATTATATCAGTCTTGTGTCTGGAGGAAGCAGAGTGGAAAGAATGAATCTTAGTCAAATCCCCTTTGATGGGGGGCCTGTAGGGAAACTGTCACCCAGAGAAGTGTGAAAACGAAGAGCCTTAATTCCTGTGTTCCCTGAGTTCATGCCAAGACCCTATGACAATGCCCTCTGGATGGGGGGCCTCCCGTTCCCTTCCTGGTTTCTTGTTCACTGATGATACTGATACCTTTATCTGAACTTGCATTGAAGGACTGACCCCATCATCCATGGAACAGATGGCTGACAATTTTAAAAGCCCTGAGAAAGGCCCCTTTTTCTCAACTTTCTTTTCCACCTGCTCACCTGTGTCTCCAATTCCTTTAGTAAAGAAACCTACAAGTGCTCTCTCGATAAGGTGGACACACCGGTAGTACCAGTGAGGGCTCCTCCAGCCCTAGCCCCATCCCTGGCCCCAACCTCAGCTCCAGCACTGGTTCCAGCTCCAACTCCAGCTGCTCCAACTGCATCCTTATCCCCACAGCTGGCTGCAGTAGCAGCTAATACCACAGCTCTGGGTCAGACTCTGCCTCAATGCCAGGCCCAGTGTAGACCCTGGCACAGTTACTGGCTGGTCCTGCTCTACCAGGCCCCCAGCAGCTATAGTCTAGTTGCACCCAGTCACTTTGGCCTCCATCATGGACAACTCTGAGAGACACAACAAAGGTGCTGCCCAAGTTATCAGGACCCTGCTGGGAACTGCTGACAAGTACACAGTGGAAGTCACCAATTGCTTTTCAGTGCCAATGAGTCAAAAGAAGAGGTTGCTGTTGATATGGAATTTGCTAAGAACATGTATGAATTGCTCAGGAAAGTCTCTCCCAAATGAGCTCATCCTGAGCTGATATGTTCCAGGCCATAATATCACAGAGCAGTCTGTGCTAATCCATGAATACTACAGCTGCGAAACCCCAACCCCATTCACCTCACTGTGGACTGGAGCCTCTGGAACAGCCACATGAACATCAAGGCCTATGTCAGTATTTTAATGGGTGTCCCTGAGAGGACCACAGGTATGATGTTCTCACTTTTGACTGTGAAATATGCATTTTTAGACACTGAATGCATTGAAGTTGACCTGATCATGAAGACCTGCTTTAGCTCCAACTGGATGATTGGACTCTCCAGTGACTTGCAGCAAGTAGCAGAATCATTGGCTCACATCCCGGATGCCCTAAACACAGTGTTACAGTATGTAGAAGACATACTGTCTGGAAAGATGTCAGCTGACAAACTGTGAGCTGCTTCTTGACTAGTCTAGTTAACCAAGTATCCAAGCTAGTTCTTGATGACATCAAGACCATACTCAATAGCAGCATCAATGACCTGCTGATGATTACCTACCTGGCAGTCTTAGACTGCTCTCAATGAGAAACTTGTAAACTTGTGAAAGCAGCCCTCTTGCCATGCTAGGCCCCAACCTTGGGACTCAGAATGCAATGAAGTAGAAATGCCTCTTGTTGTTTGAGTCACACTGACCCAGTCAACTGCTTGTGACTCTAAATAAACATAGCCTAACTTTTCTAAATTAAAAAACCAAAAATCCTACAATTAAAAGAGCTTAAATTGTATTCATTTAAAGTAAGGTGCACATTTCTGATACAGAAAGCCCTCCAGGATGCAGGTATTGATGGAGAGGGGTGTAGAGAGGGCCCTGGCACAGACAGAGGAGTAAGAGGCTGCAGGGAGCAGTGGCAGGACTACAAGGAAAGACCCCAAGTTTGGGAGACATGTCTTCACCTTTCTCTTTCTACTGTTAGTCAGGCAGGGTTAAAGTTTCTCCAGATCTTAACTGTACATGATATTGCCTTTATTTAGTACTCCAAAACCAAGATTTCTAAAACTTCAGTGTGCAGAATTAATTGGGATTCTTGTTACAATGGAGATTTCCAGATATCACCCTGAGCTTCTGGTTTGAGACATCTAGGGATAGCTTAGAAATCCACCTGATTAGGAAACATACCACTGAGGATGTTCTGAGCTCGAGGTCCCAAGGCCCCACATGGGAAGCCTTGCTTCATACTCGCCTGGTAAAGAGGTGAGCAAATAGGAGAAGGGATCCAACTCATGAGGAACTGAGCCCTGGGCCTCAATCTCCTGTTCCAGACTAGAAACTAAGCCAACGCCTCTACAATTTCAAAAGTAAGAGCAAAACATAGGGACTGAGCCGATCTCACAAGTTGTTTACAAAGGACTCCAAAAGGATCCCTTTAAATAACAAGTCTTAGTACAGAGAAATACAAAGTGAAAAACATGTCTTTAGAGGAAGTTATTTTCAAAAGAGCAGGCATCTATAAGGACTGATGTGTCTTCCCATGTGGCTCAAACTAGGAAACAAGAGAATTTGAGTCAGAGAGACCTTCCTTCAATGATTATCTAATACTTTGCACCCTCACTACCTGCTGAACGTATTGTCTTAGAATGCATCATTATGCTTTACTTGTTTATCTTGTTCCTTGTCCCTTTCCCAAGCTGAAGGGAAAGAAGTGCATGTTTTTTTTACTTCCTAGAATTCTTCTTGGTCCATAAGAAGTCATAGTTACTTTTTGAACAAACGAATGAACAGAATGAACATTATGTCCTATTGGTGAGTTAAGGTCTTCCAAAGGGAACTTGGTGCTGGGACCACAACACTGTTATATTCTGGGAGGAAGGGAAAAGAAGCCAGGGAGGGGGCCCTGTCCTATGTGGCCACCCTCCTTCACCTGGAAGCCCTGCCTCAGAAGCAGTGGGAAAGCATCAGCACACCAGCTGTCAACACTGCCTTTTTCGCAATGTTCTAGCCTTGGAGTTGCATGCTTTGGGACTATTATGATTTACTTTACAGCCTCTGAGTTCTTAGTTTCTCACAGAATGAAGGCAGGAAGTCCTCAAATCTTAAGGAGAAGACAATTCTTAAGTTCTTCCAAGGTGAAAGGAAAGTGGCAGAAGTTTAAGGCCCTAGTACCTGGCATGTAGATCTTACTAAGTTCCACTCAGGGGTAGAGAAATCTGGAGAGCAGACATCATTCTGCCTCAGTTTCCACAGGTAGCATTTTGCACAGATCAATGGGAGAGAAAAACCTATGGGGACCAGAAGAGGTTAGTGATATGAAATATGCACAGGAAAAGATCCTTAAATAAAACAAAGATAAGTTGACACCTTTGCTCCAAATTAAAAAAAAAAAAAAAGGTAATATAATTGGTTCACTGGCCTTTCTTATTCAATGATGGTTCCCAAGGAAAAACATTAATATAGCCGTGTCCCTACTATTTATAACTGGAACAGCGTTCTCAAGGAAGACAACTGCAGCCCCAAAGAAACACAGAGACCTTTTCTGTTTCTACTTTAGAAATGTGCCTATTGCTTCCATTTGCACTCGCCTCTCCAAGACTCAGGCCAAAGGCAATCTCTCTTGGGGCTTGGACAAAGCCATGTATGTGAGTAGGACCTCTGAGTGACCTGCACTAAGGGAGCTGCTGCTGAGAAATGGAAAAGCTCTAGCTTTGTCTATTTTAAGCCACTTCTTCCTTTTGTATTCTATGACAAATTCTAAAAAATAAGCCAAAAGATTAAACAAAAAACATAATAAATAGACTTCCCATTGTGACGAGGCAGTTGGAAGTTTGCATTCTGAAATGGAATCAGCTATGGAATACAAAGGCATGTGTGTCCTTAGGAAATTTTGAAACTTAGGGCTTGATACAACTCCAGGATAGGTCTATATTTTCACTTGCTACCACTTTCCACAATTTGTGGTCATTAATTAAAATGACATTTTATCAAAGAGTTTAGATCAACCATTCATTCTTTCATCCAAAAAAAAAAAATGTTATCAAGCCTTTTGTGTACCAGGTCTGAGGATGCATTTCAGAAGTATCTGGCAGGGTCCCTAAAGTTGAAGTCCCTGGTCAGGTTCACCATACCAACCTTTCCTCTTATTACTGTTTACCCCGGCCCTAACCAAACACAAACATGCATCCAACTCCATCAAGTTATTTGCAAACTCCCATTTCTCCTGGCTACATTTTGTTCAGGCTACTTTATTTCCTGACATGGCATGGCCCATAACTGTCATAGCCCTTCTCACCCTGGGGCCCCAGCAGAACCCACATCCTCCCAGGTAACCTTTTCATATTCCCCCAAGAATGTACCCTTGTCTCTCCCTTACTCCCAGGTTAGAGTCACCCTCTTACATGGCCCTTTCACATTCTCATTTTATTAACCCTTGATAATGTCTATCATAATTATTCTCATATCTTATATATCTCCTTCCCTAGATTATGAAGCTGGAACCCCAGGAGAGTAGGGATCAAACCTCTCCACTCTCACCTCTCTTGGGCAAGTCATAGTGATCACAGGCTCATTAGCTGGGACTGAATACATGTTTGCTCAGTTTATATTTTATGACTCTTAGATTCTTCCTAGAAAATGGCAGTTGGAATAAGGGTAGTGGTGTTTAAATTGCACTCCAGTTGTCAATTTGTTTTCTTTGAGTATCTGGACCTGTTGACACTTTAAACATCATGATGTGTGCTTGTTTAATTAAGCAGAGGCACTAAATGTTTAGTTAATCTCATTCCTAATTATCTCTTCCATGTCTCTGGAGAAAAAGAAATTATTTAATTTCTTCCACTGAAACTTGAAATATCCGTTCCCTGTGGTAGTACTTTCAGATCCAATTATTAAATTCCCTGTAACATTTTGAGGTTAAATAGTCAGATAAGAAATTATATTATAATTTCATCTTTGTCCCTGAATACTTTTAAGTAACAGATTTTTCCATTTGCTTTGTCTACTCCTCACATTTAAAGCTAACTTATATGATTGTAAGTCAAATAACAATTTGGCTTATTAAAATACGTTATTTGGGGTTAAATTAAAATACTGATTAAACGTCAGGAGATGGCCCTTGCAAATTGCTTCTATTATCAGCATTTTCACTGTTGAAGACATCTACATCTAATAGTAGAGTTTTATTTCGGCTCAGAATATCAGATTGCTTCTGAGTCTGTAGGTGGCAGAGCTGGGCTGAAAAGCCATTGAGGATAATGTATTATGAAGTTTGGGGAATCAAAACTGTTGAACCCCTAAGAGCGGAAGCCTAAAATGAATGACAATGCCACTCTTGTGAATATCAGTGGGCTCATCTTCCCTGCTGTGAAGGGCCCATGCAGTGTCCACAGGCTGAGTCCTGCAAGCTGGCCCATCTCAAAGCCCAAGGACAGCTAAGGACAAGTGGTAGCCAGGACTGCTCCAGAGGCCACAAACCCTCAGCCCATAAACCCTCAGCTTTCATCTCAGAAACTTTACTATTGGCACCTGAAAAGAAACTAAGTTTGGAACTAGTCCACCCTCCTATCCTCACACAGGCTGTCATCATGCTTAGAACAGGGTCTGCATGTCCTGGGAGGGACCAGACCAGATAAGTGTTTGAGGAAGACAACTGTGGGAGGTCACAGGGACATCAAGCAGGATAGAAAAGGTACACAGACTAGAAGACTCCCAAAGCTTGGGGCCTAGAGGTAGCAAAGGGAGGTCAAGGAAATATCAAAGAGCAGAGGCAAGACACAAATGGCAATGCCTGGATGCAGAGACACCAGGTAGACATGGTGAAGGATGTGCAAAGGCAATGGGGAGCCTGACATCCCAGTCATGGGAAGACAGCAGCTTAATTTATAAACAGCATGACCAATGTACACAAGTAACCTGCTAACACTGAGTGTGGAGAACAAACGTAGGATCACATACTCCTTCATGTCTGCAGGGACAGAGAACAAATGTCTTCAGAAAGTATCATTAATTGCAAAGATACTTTAGCACAACTTGCTATACATTATTTTGCTCTTATTGGAGAGACTTGGCCTCCAAACCATATAAAATCTTCACCTCATTTCAAAAGTGACTTTGGAATTTATCTGAAAGAGAACAGCTTGTCTCAGTCTGTAGGGACATATGATCCCAGGTTTTATGACAGAAATACTAAGCTGATGAACTCCATTATTTAAAAAGCAATACTGTTAGCTATTTCTTTTGGCCTAAGGCTACTAAGAACCAGGAACACTTAGAAATCTCTGCACTGGTCTATCTATGATACCTTCAATTCAGAAACCTCTGAATATCCCCAAAATATATAAAACATCTCCTGAAAGAGAGAGATCAAGCTGAGCAGCTTCATTTCCCAGTTGGAAAGTACCCAAACTTCTGCTCATACTCCCTTTGTTTCCATCCTGACTTCCTTGTTTCACCAATTCCAGCCTTGCTGAGCCTCCAAGTGTTGGGTGCAGGGCACTCAGGATTGACCTCCCTGCTATTCCTAGGTTGGGTGGGTTTCCTTGTTATGTCTCATCTGCAGTGAGGTCTACACCTGCATTCACTTGCTCATGATGAATGAATGAGAAGCAGTTACCTTGGGATGGCTGCCAGTGGAGTGAAGACACATGGCTCACTGGGCTGCAGGAATGGAGGTGAGTATACCTCATTCCTCCCTGGAACATGATAGATGAGGCATGACAAGGGAACCCTAGGTGTCACCCAAATCTCTCTTCCTTGCCTACATCAGTCAACCCTGAAGTCTTCTCATTTGACCTCTTAATGCCTCTCCATCCCTACTGCTAAACTTAGTCCTCGGTCATTTCAAGTGTTGGTACTACAAAAGACTGCCTCCTCACCCTCTAGTCTGGTACCCCTCGAATCCATGTCCCAAGTAGCCAACAGAGGGATCTAGCAAAAGATTTACTCACGGGTTTTCCATGGCCTAAAGCAGAGATTCCCCAAACTGCCTGATGATAAAATATTCTAATCCCATCCCAGACCAGACCGACCAGAGTATCCTCGGCAGATGCTTGGGAATCCACATATTAACAGTGGCCCCAGGGATGCTTATTATGAGGCAAGGTTGAAAATACTGGCCCATAAAATGAAGTGTAAATTTATTAATATTTGGTACAAGCCCTTCCACCATCAGCCCTTCCCTAGTTAACCATGGCTACCTCTGCCTCCCAGCTCAGACTCCAACAGACCTGATCCACTACACACTGAGATGCCTCTCCTTCCCATTCCCTGCCCTATGCAAATGGCCAGTGTCAGCTTAAGCACAGCCTTCTCCCTCATCCTTGGGGCCCTCCTGTGTGTTCCCACGATGCCCTCTTTGCACCTTTATTACTGCACTTACACTGTAACATCATATTTGTTTGTGCATCTGCCACCCCTTTGGACAGATCCACACATATGCCCGAAGTTTTCAGCATAGGAAGGGCCTGGTGCAGAGCAGGTGCTTGATAAAATGCCCACTAAATAAAGGAATAAATTAGTCCACCGAGCACTGCTGAATATACTACAGCTGATATTATTTTCCAATGCCATTTCTTCACTGAGCCCAGCAAAACTTCCTCAGCTGAAATGATCTCGTCTCTAAAGGCTGCCACTCATTTCCTTATTATTTTTGCCACTCCTCTCCAGTTTGAATCTATCTTTCTGGAAATGAGATTCCCAAAACAGACTGTGTAGTCCACATTAAAGTCTCACTAGCACAGTACACACAACACAATCGCCTTCCTTCTCAGGGACACCAGGCCAATTTGTACATGGACGGAAATGACACCAGCTGTTTGTGCTGCCATATCACATTGCAGATGCACATCTAATTCACCACTGTCATCACCGAAGTCCCTTCACAGAAACAGCTTCTTAGCCTCCTGTTGACTATCTGACAGTGCCTGTGATTCATTTTCCCAAAATGTATTACTTTGCCATTTTCCAAATTGAATCTCATTCTGTTATTTCCTGCCTGTATTTCTTACCTCTCTGGATTCATTTTTATTATGTTTTACTACTCACTGACATTAAGAACATTTCCCAATTTTGCATTTTCTGTAAAGTTCATTAGGGTGCCATGTGCTCCTTTTTCAATGTCATTGATAAAACTATTAAATGAAATCAAATCCAACATTGACCCTCCTGGTATCCCCTGGAAATCTCTCCAGAGGGTTCCAACGCCTTTTGTCACTTAGGACACTTTGATCCATTTTCTCTGCAGGCGGGGTTTCTCACTCAGTGAAATGAAATGGTCGCATGGCACAAGCAAGCAAAGAAACTGTGTAACATTCTTTGCCTTTCCTTCTACTTTGTATTATAAAAATGACACTGACAAGTTCATCTGCCAAGCAAGACTCCACTATCATCTAGAGGGTCATATATTTTCATTCATTATTTATCATTTTGTTTGTGCTACACGGAACCAATAAGCCTATAGCCAGGAGCTCTCCCCCATAATCTCACATATACATGGTTTGCAAATAAACACCAATTTAATACTCACCCATTCTTCAAAATCCTCAATTTTCCATCGTATTTTAATAATTTGCACAGTTAAAACATAAAATAGCAAGTTATGATTTACCCCAAATTAACACAGCCTGCATTTCTTAGCCAAATGCTTTCAGGGGTATCACAAGGAAAAAGCCATGACAAATTCATTTATTTTTCACAATAATTTACAATTAATTTTTTTTATCATCACACACACATGCTTAAGTATAACCTCATTTTAGGGGAAAGTAAAAAACATATAGAGCAAAGTAAAGCATATAATATAATACTACATGTGGGGTGGGTCAGTTATTTTGTTTGGTCTTAGGTTTTTGTTCTGGTTTTTAAAATTTTCATGACATTGATAATGCATTTTACAAGCACATGTCTAATGAGTTGGACTTTGTCAGGAGCTACCATCTTAGGTACACTGAATGAAAGTGACAGGCTGCAGGTTATGCCCAATTCATTGTACATTTTTTGTAACTCAACCCTTTCTCTGCTCCTCCAAAGAGCAAAGCCAAGGATAAGTGATATGGACTGGTGTTATGGTAATAGACTTGACTCTACTTTAATATATACAAACAATTTAAAGATACTAGACTCTAATCAGTGTTCATGACAATTTAAGTGTAGCACCCAAATAATATCTATGAGTTTAATTTATTCAACAACCTGCCGAGTGAACTTTCCCAATAATGACCTTTGGAGCTGGTGGGCTCACTTACCACATTCTCATCCCTTCCCTCTCAGAGAAAAAGAACTTGTGACTTTTTTAAAGTGGTGATCATTCACAGGTCATAAAGAACTCCAGCTAAGTGAGATGTACTGGAAAAATGAAAAAATAAAAAACAGGACAAAATTCCAGACAAAGAACTAAACAAAATGGAGACAAGCAATCTACCAGATGCAGAGTTCAAAACACTATTTATAAAGAAGATCAATGAACTTAGGAGAAGAGTCGATGAACTCAGTGAGAACTTCATCAAAGAAATAGCAAACATAAAAATGGAAATAGAAAACATAAAAAAGAACCAGTCAGAAATAAAGAATACAATAACTGAAATAAAGAGTACATTACATGAAATCAACAGCAGCTTAGATGAAGCAGAGGATAAAATCAACAATTTGGAAGACAGGTAGCAGAAAACACACAATCACAACAGCAAAAAAAAAAAAAAAGAATTGAAAAACTGAGGATGGTTTTAAGGGCCTTTGGGACAACATCAAATGTACCAACATTTGCATCTTAAAGGTACCAAGAGAAGAGAAAGAGCAAGAAATTAAAAATCCATTTGAAGAAATAATAACAGAAAACTTCCCTAACCTAGCAAAGGAAAAAGATATACAAGCCCAGGAAGCAGAGTCCCAAATAAGATTAATCTAAAGAGGACCACACCATGACATATCATAATTAAAATGCCAAAAGTTAAAGATGAAGAAAGAATCTTGAAAAGCAGCAGGGAAAAAGCAGCTAGTTACCTACAAGCAAGTTCCAATAAGACTGTCTGTCACCTGATTTCTCAACAGAAATTTTACAGGTCAGAAGGGACTGGCATGAAATATTCAAAGTAATGAAAAGTAAAGACCTGCAACTAAGATGACTCTACCGAGCAAGGCTATCATTTAGAATTGAAGGACAGATAAAGAGCTTCCCAGACAAGAAAAAACTAAAGGAGTTTATTATCACCAAACCAGTATTATAGGAAATGTTAAAGGGACTTCTTTAAGAAGAAAAATATTAAAAAATTAAAAATACAAATAATATTGCAAAGAAAAGATCATTTTCACTGACTAAAGGCAAACATATAATAAAAGCAGTAGATCAACAAACACTAAAGTTAACATAAAGATTAAAAGGCAAAAGTAGGAAGATCATGTGAATTATAAGAGTAAATTTAGGGATACACACCAACACACACAAAAAAATTTTTTTTAAATGACAAAAACATAAACATGGATGGGATGAGTAAAACAGGGTGATTTTAGCAAGTGTTTATACTTAAATGAACACCAACTTAAAATAAACTGCTATAAACATAGTTTGATATATATGAAACACATGGTAACCTCAAACCAGAAATCTATTAGACAAGAAATAAAGAGAAAGAAATTCAAACAAAATGCTGTAGAAAGTTATCAATATAGAAGACAGCAAAAAAATAAGAACAGAGAACTAAAAAAACAATCAGAAAACAATAAAATGCTAATAACTATATAAACTATTAATAATTACTTCAAATGTAAATGTATTAAATGCTCTAATCAAAAGAAGAATGGATAAAGAAGATGTGGTACATATATACAATGGAATATTACTCGGACATATAAAAGAGTGAAGTCTTACCATTTTTGACAACATGGATGGAGCTCAAGGGTATTATGGTAAGTCTAATAAGTCAGAAAGAGAAAGACATACCACATGACACATTCACTTATATGTGAACTCTAAAAAACAAACAAAACAGAAACAAACTCATAGATACACAGAACAAACTGATGGTGATAGGGGACTGGGTGAAGAGACAAATGGATTAAAAAGTACAAATTGGCAGTTATAAAATAGTCTCAAGGATGTAAGGTACAGCTTAGGAAACATAGCCAATGATACTGTAATAACTACATATGGTGTCAGGTAGGTATAAGATTTAACTGGGGGATCACTTTGTAAGCCATATAAATGTCTAACCACTATACTGTACATCTGAAACTAATACAATATTGAATGTGAACTATAATTTAAATTTTTTTAAAAATCCTAATTACAAGTATCAAATACCTAGAGATAAAGATTCAAATGAAGAAATATTTCCTTCAAGATTTTAAAAAAACATCTGAATGCATGAAGGAACACAGCAAGTCCCTGTATAGGAACATCTAAAATCATAAAGATGTATAAGATACATATACTTGACCTAAAGTAATTTATAAAGTCAATCAAATCTCATTAAAATCAAACCCTAATATAATTTTGACAAAACTAGGCAAAATCTACCTTTGCAAACATGGCAGAGTGAGAGACATCCCCAGATCTCTCCCCTTGAAACAACAATAAGCCGAACATCTAAGACTCAACAAAAACACCCAAACTACAGCACCAGCATGTCTGAGCATGGGATCTGCATATAAGAGCTACCACAGGTCAGATCCCAGGTGTCAGATAGTGGACTGGGAGAAATAAAGCAGCAGCCTCTTGCAGCCTCCAGAGCTCCCTGCAGGAGGAAGAGAAGAGGTAAAGGTGCAAGACTTCCCTAAACAGCCCTGCCTGAAACTGCAGTGAATTCTCCATGGCAGACAGCAGGATCCAGTCATCAGAGCAGAACAGAGAAGCAGGACAGGACCACAGAGAAACAACAGTTGATTTTTACAGCCCTTGGTTAAAAAGCCAAGGCTGATCCACAGCCCTAAACTTTCAACCCAGAGGGCCTCTCCCCTAGACCCTCTGAACCTATCACCACAGAGCCCCAGGGGAATCTGAGCAAACACTGCCAAGATTGTCAATGACACTGACAGAAACTGAAACTGAAGGTAGTGAGCATGATTAAATATCTACACGAAAATTTTAAAGCATTTTTAAGACTTTACATAAAGCAGGGATTCAAGAGGCTTAGACATCATGTACTGGAAACCAATACAAAAGCACCTTCTTTGCAGTAGGCTAAAGAGAGACCTCTATATAATAAATCTTCTTTCTGGAAAAACAGCAGAATACACATCCATTAATGCCCAGGAGGAGAAATAGTCTATTAAACAACATGAACAACCAAAGCGACAAGGCATCTCAGAAAGAGAAAACTCTCCAGAAAATAAGCTTACAGACTAGAAATATGTGACTTAAATGACAGAGAATTCAGGATGGTACTTCTGTAAAAACTCGATGAGATCCAAAAGGACTCAAATCAACTATTTCAAAAATTGAAAAAATAACTAGATAAGCAGAGAAGGGAGATCAAAACCCTCAAAAAGAACCAAATAGAACTTTTGGAGATGAAGAACACACTGCAGGAGTTGAAATATGAAATAACAAGCTTGGGAAATAGAGTTGACCAAATGGAGGAAAGAATAAGTGATATTGAAGACAGAAATCTAGAAATAAATCAGAAAGGAAGAAGAGAGAAACTGAAGAATAAAAAATAATAAAAGAGAAATTTAAGAACTAGTTGATAACATCAGGAGAGGAAACATAAGAATAGTAGAAATTATCGAAGGCAAGGAAAAAGAACAGGGATTAGAAAGCATTTTCAGACAAATAGTTGACAAGAATTTCCTAAATCTAAGGAATAAGCTGGAGCTTGAAATTCAAGAAGTCAACAGAACACCCACTTAACTCAAAAAGGCCTTCACCGAGACACATTGTATTAAAATTATCAAAAATCAATGACAAAAACAGAATTCTCAAGGCAGCCAGGGAGAAAAAAACAGTAACATAAAGATAAAGCCTTTAGATTATACTTGAATTTCTCAGCACAAACCTGATATGCCAGAAAGGAATGGAATCAAATCGTTAAGCTATTAAGTGAAAGGAAGTACTAGCCTAGAATAATGTATCCAGCTAAGCTTTCCTTTAGATATGAAAGAGAAATTAAGATCTTTCCAGACATACAAAAATTTAGGGAATTCTCCACTACAAGGCCTGCACTACAGGAAATAGTGAAAGAAAACAGTTCACCTAAAACAAGATGACAAAAAAACATAATTAGGAGTAAAGTGACTATCAGGCAAATAGAAGCAGAAGAGTGCAACCCTTATTAAGAACAGGACATTATAAGATTAAATAATAAGAAGAGAATTATTATAACAAGATAGTAATGAACATTCAGCATACATAGGAACTAATCAAAATAACAATGACTGCAAAGGGGAATGGAGATAAGGCACATGCAGAAGAAAATGGACTGTATATATAACCATTCTTTACATATTCATAATCATAACCACATGCCAAAAATTCAGAACTGTTGTATATAACACAAAACAGGAAAGACTGGAGGGAAACCCCACAAAACCCAGCCAAAATAAAGAAAACAGACACATAAGGACAGGAAGCAATGAAAATACTGAGCTACCAGAAAGCAAGACATAATTGATATATACAGAGCCTTCTATTCCAAAACAGCTACTTATACATTCTTCTCTAGTGTGCATGAAACATTCTCAAGAATTGACTACATATTGAGACACAGAGATAACCTCAACAAATATAAGAGGGTTGAAATTATACCAACCATCTTGTCTGATCATAATGCTTTGAAATTAGAAATCAACTGCAGAAAGCAATCAGGAAGAACCACAAATACATGGAGATTAACCAACATGCTATTGAAGAATAACTGGGTCAGGGAAGAAATAAAAAGAGAGATCAAGAGATACATAGAAATGAATGATAATGATAGTAAAACATATCAAACTTTTGGGACATGGCAAAAGCAGTCATAAGAGGAGAGTTAATATTCTTACAGGCCTATCTCCAAAAAACAAGAATGAGCCCAAATAAACAACCTAACGCTTCATCTTAAAAAATTAGAAAAGGAAGAACAAATGAAGCCTAAAGTCAGCAGAAAGAAAAAAAAACAATCAAAACTGGAGCAGAAATAAATGAAATTGAAAACAAAAAAAAAAATAGAAAAAAAGAAATGCAACAAAAAGGCTGGTTCTTTGAGAAGGTTAAAAAAATTGACAACCCCCTGGCTAGACTCACTAAATAAAAAAGAGAAAGGATACACATAAAATGATCAGGGATGAAAGAAGGGAAATTACAACTGACTTCGCAGAAATACAAAGGATCATATAAGAATACTAAGAAGAAGCATATATCACCAAATTTAATAACCTAGAAGAAATGGACCTGTACTTAGAAAAATACTACCAACCTAGACTGAATCAAGAAGAACTGGAAAATCTAAATAGACTGATCAACAGTATGGAAATTGAAACAATCATCAAAAACCTATGAAAGAGTAAAAGTCCAGGACCAGATGGCTTCACCAGTGAATTCTACCAAATAAGAATCATATGACTGTATCAATAGATGCAGAAAAAACCTTTGACAAGATACAGCACCCATTTATGATCAAAACACTTAACAAAATCAGTGTAGGAGGAAAGTACCTTAACATAATAAAGGCCATATATGGTAAACCCTCACCCTCAACGGTGAAAAACTAAAAATCTTCCCTCTAAGATCAGGACCAAGGCAAAGCTGTCCACTATCGCCATTCTTACTCAGTATGATATATGAGGTCCTAGCAAGTGCAATCAGAAAAGAGAAAGATAAAAAAGGAAACAAAGAAGTCAAACTGTCACTATTTGCAGATAACATAATTTTCTATATAGAAAACCCTAAAGACTCCACAAGAACACTACTAGAAATAATAAGCAAATATAGTCAAGTTTCTGGATACAAGATCAATGTTCAAAAATCCATAGTATTCCTATTCTCTAATAATGGAATGTCAGAAAAAGAAATAAAAAAATAATTCTTTTTGCAATTGCACCAAAAAGAATAAAATTTTATCTGATCATCACATAATGTAGGAACAACAAAATAGTCATTTAGAAACAAAAAGTAACTTAGCTACTCCATATCTTATATAACACTGGATTCCAAAGTGATAAAGGAGCAAAACTTCCTTATAATCGTTTAAAAATATTGAAGAAAGAGTTGGCCCTGGAAAATGGCATAGATGATAGAGGCCTTGCTCATCCCTCTTGTGACCAAATCAAAGTTGTGACAGAAACACAGAGCAAAGAGCAAGCAAAGTTGCCTGGGATCTAGATAAACAGAAGCCCTATAACTAGGGAGAGAAAAAATTAATCAATCTGGGCTGGTAGAAGGTAAGAGGAGACAAAGATGTAAGACTGTCTAGTCCTAAGCGGCTGAGTGGGACAGAAGCTACCGCACTAGCAGCCAGATGCCTCATAAAGGGGCCGTGTCCATGAGTGGACTTTTGCAGTGATAGACCTGCTGGCTCTGAGCAATAGTGTCTGGTCAGCTGCTCGAGGGGCACCAGAGACTTACAGGGGAACACTGAGTTGTCAGAGTGAGAGACGGAGGCAAGGCTCTCTCACAGGCAGAAGTGTCAAGGTATCTATTGTTCCTCTGTTGAGCTCTCCTCTCTCCCAGTGTGTGGACCCAGCGCTGCCATAGCTGAGACAACATCAAACTGAATAATAGAGTTCACTCAGCCCAGAGGATTTCCTGAAACTCCACCTCCCCCAACTCGCGACCCCACCCAAGCCACCTCTAGGTGTGGCCTAGGTGAGTCAGGTGCTCCTTACTGAGCACACCAAGGCTCACACTTGTAGCAGCTAACCATGGTTTCTGGCATGGCTTCTTGAGGCAACTATAAGCACAGCATCTGTGGATTGCTTGCTGAATCTTAATAGGTGGCCCTGGAGGGTCACAGGCTGGGGCTAAATTTGGCCTGCAGCTGAACTTCTCTCAGGACTGTGCCACTGGACACCTACCACTAAAAACTTCACTACTAAGACCATGAAACTTAGGAACTTTCCTTAGTACATAGAAACAGACATAGAAATGCAGCCAAAATGTGAAGACAAAGAAGCAGAAACCATATGAGAAAAAGAATGGAGATCCAGGAATAATTGTGTCAAGCAATCTAACAGATGCAGAATTAAAAACACTGGTGATAAAGATGCTCAATAAACATAGGGGAAGTGTAGATGAATTCAGTGACAATTTTAACAAAGAGATTAAAAAAACACATAAAAATTAAATTGGAAATTATAAAAGAGAACCAGTCAGAAATGAAGAACATTATCTGAGATGAAGAGTACACTAGATGGAATAAAAGAATGCCTAAAGAAGAGGATCAAATCACCGATATAGAGGATGGGGAAGTCAAGGACACTTAATAAGAATGGCAAGAAAAAAGAAGCCAAGACTATAATAATAATTTAAAGAGCTTATGGAACACCATTAAATATAAAAATATCCATGTCATAGGAATACTTGAAGGAAAACAAGATGTTAAAGAGCTATTTGAAGAAATAATGATAAAAAAACTTCCCTCACCTAGTGAAGGAAATAGACATAAAACCCCAGGAAATTCAGAATGTTCCAAGAAAGAGGAACCCAAAGAGGCCCACACCAAGACACATCATAATTTCAATGCCGAAGGTAAAATACAAAGAGAGAGTCTTAAAAGTAGCAAGAGAAAAGCAGTTATCTACAAGGGAGCAACCCATAAGACTGTCAGCTGATTTCTCAAAAGAAACTATGCGGGACAGAAGGGCTTGGTACAAAATATTCAACATGATGAAAACCCAGGATCTACAACCAAGAATACTTATCCCGCAAAACTACCATTTAGAGTCAAAGGACATAACTCCCCAGACAAAAATAAAGGAATTTATCAGCACCAAACCAGTATTACAGAAAATGTTGGAGGAACTTCTTTAAGAAGAAAAAAACATGTATCATAAGCAGGAATAAAGAATGGTAATAACTACATTCCCATCAAGTACCTCAAATGGAAAAGAATTAAGTGCTCCAGCAAAAAGATAAGAGTGGTTGAATGGATAAGAAAACAAGACCCATATGTATGCCTACAAAAGACTCACTTTAAATTAAAAGACACACATAGACTAAAGGAAAGGGAATGAAAAAAAATATTGCCTTGATGGGCCTAGAGGGTATTTTGCTGAATAAAATGGGTTGGATAAAGAAAGACAAATATCACATGATTTCATGATATGTGGAATCTAAACAAAATAAACAATAACAACAACAAAAGCAGAAATAAACTCATAGATAAAGAGAATATTTTGAGGGCTACTGGATGGGAGGGGAATTGGGAGAGATGGCAAAAAAAAGGCAAAGGGATTAAGAGGTACAAGTGGATAGTTGCAGAATAGACATGGAGATGTAGAGTGTAGCATGGGGAAGATGGTTAATAATGTTATAATAAATATGTAAGGGGGAAGAAGAGTACTAGATTTAGTGGGGTGATTGCTTTTTGAGTATGTGGATCTCCGATCACTATGCTGTACAACTGAATTGGCATATTATTGTATGATTGTATACCAACTATAATTAAAAACAAAACTTGTTAAATTGTACAATGTAAAAATGAGCAACTAACTGTCTATTACATTTCAATAAAGCCAGAAAAAAATATTGAAGAAAAATATGTAAAACACTTTATAAGCTTAGAGTGAGAAATACCGTCCTAGATAATATATAAAATGAAGGTACTATGGAATTTATTGAATATAAATTATATCTCAATAAAAAAATACAACTGGAAAAAGGAATACCATAAAGGAAAATAAAATGACAAATTTGACTACATAAGTATCCTCAAATCTAAAATATTTATACGGTAAAAACAAATAAATAAAGCATAAAGACAAATAACAAAAAAATTTGCACCATATATGATAGCTAACTAATTAATGATCAGAATATACATATGTGTGTGTGTATATATACATATTTATATATATATATATATGAAAAACACAAGATGCAATTGAAAAATAGGCAAAGGTTATGGACAGGCAATGGATAGAAGAAAATTTTTAATAGTCATTAAACATGAAGAGATGTACAGCTTCACTACTAATTGAATACAATAATTTAAATTAAATTGTATTGAATATAATAATTAAAATTAAAAGAAACAAATATTTTTATCATCCTTATGATAAATAATGGAAAAGATTAATAATATTCATTGTTAATAAGGCTTCAGAGAAATGGATACTATCATGCAAAGATGATCAGAGTATAAATTTGTAAAGTCTTTTTGGAGAGCATCTTGGCATTATTTATTAAAAATTTATATATGCCTTAGGCCCAACAATTCTCTTTCTAGGAATCTAACCAACAGAAACACTTAGAAAAGTATACAAGAATGTTCACTGAAGCACTGGTTGTGTTAATAAAAAATTGGAAGTTCCCTAAGTTTTCATCACTGGGGAATGGTGGGATGTAGTTTGGTATTGTCTTGCTATATAATATAAATTACAAAGAAGTACATATAATATCATCACCAATACTTACAAAGCATTAAGTATAGTGTTGTTAAAATATATGTGTGGGAGTATGCATGAATGCCAATAGGAGAGGGACTTGAAAAATTTAAACCAAAAATTGATAATGATTACTTCTGGGAATGGCAATGGAAATGATTGATATTAGGGTATAAGCATGGAAAAGACAGACTCACATTTTAGTTTTAACACTGTTTGAAACTTTTACATATATTGTTTTTTACATCATCCCTGTGCCACAGCAGCTTACAAAAACACTGGTATGACTATACAATGTTGTATAAACAGTGCTAAAACAGAAGCTATAGGACACCGTAGGTGGGAGAGGTCTCCATGGGCGGGCACACAAAAAGAAGGCCTGTTAGAAAAGGAAGGATGAACAAGGGACCTCAAATAAGATGAACAATTGTAATAGGCCAAGTGAAAGAGAGATGAGGTCTCCCAGAAAGGGTGACGTTGTCCACCAAGTCATGCCTACCACAAAGTCATCCCTAGTAAGAGGTGCTATCGAAGGGCATTTCATTCATTTATTAAGATATTTTTGAGAGCCAACTGTGTACCAGGTATTCTTCCAGGCATTTATAGTCACCACCATCATCATCACCACCACCATCATCATCATCCTCCAAAACTATACAATATGTAGACCAATCCACAGGAAAAAGGCATTTTTCAATGCCGGTGAGAATATAAATTTATTAATTACTCCAGAGGCCAAGTTATCTTTTAAATGGTATCAATCTAATTGTATCAGTCTTTCAATTGAATATGCCTTTGACCCTGACAATCTTATTTCTAGGACTTAATTCTAAGGACAGGGACATTAGTGGATATTTACTGACAAGATTTTAGACAACTTAAATAACAGTAACTGTTGGGAGCCATTCTTGATGAATGCCCTGCAGACAGGGTTGGAGTTGCCTGCAAGCTAGAAGTTTGCAGAGTAGTTGGGCTTGTTTACTGAAGGAGGAAATTTGGCTTAATGTTGAATGTTTCTTGCCCTAAGGAATAAGGGACATTCCTTGCCCCAGGGAATAAGAGACAAAAACAGGAACAGGGATGTTTTGGGAGAACTTACCTAAAGGTCAGTGATCATATGCATATGTGTGGGTGTTGCTTCTCCAAAGATATATATATATATATATATATATGCTGTGCTAAATAAACTCGGGGTGCAGTATTTACTGTTAGCCCTCCGGACTCTACATCTTGGTCTCTCTGTCTCTCTCTCTCTTTTCTCAATCCTCACTCCCCCTCTAAGGAACTGTTCAGTTTTAGCCGGTAGGCTCTGGCAAGTAACCAAGAAGCTAAATTGTGGTACGTTCACTTCATGGAATATTATTCCATATTTAAAATTATGTTATGAAAGTATATTTTACAACATAGAAAAATGCATATACTATTTTGTAATGTGAGAAAAGCCAGTCACAAGAGTATGTATGGTATGAGTAGAATTAGGTTTTTAATTTTTATTTGCTTAATAATGTCTGGAAGGATTTATAATAAAAAGTTGTTATATCTGTGTAGAAATATTAAAAGTCATTTCTGTATTTTCCATGTCTTCTCTAATGTGGAAATCAGGGTAAATAATAAGACTCCTCTGACACTAGCTCTATGCCAGGAACCAGCACCAGTCAACCTCTCTTTGCAACAGCAAGATGAGAAAAGACCATGCATCAGCCTTTATAGGAAAAGACAAGCAATTTGATCTCATATTAAGAACACTGCAAGGAAAACACAATAGTCCATGGTCAAGGGCAAGGGGTGAGGGTAATGTTAGAAAGAAAAGTTCCCCCTCTCTGTGGACAGCTTGAGAACCCTGTGGAAAGGAGAGCAAAGTAAGCATGTTAGAAAAGAGAGGCTATGGGTACCAGATAAGAAAAGGCACTCAATCCAGAAATACATCTGAGAGTTTCTATTTAATGTTCCAACCCAAACATATTTGCCCACAAAATTTTCATTGTGTTGTTTGTTTTGCTCTTGTTTTCCATATAACAACTCCTGAGGTGGAGATTTAGGAAAACAAGTCCCCTGGAGAGACGCAAGAGCCCAGGAAAAGGCACCCTGGGAGGCTGGAGCCACAGACCTGTCCCCAGCCTTGCCTAGGAAGGACAGGAGCCAAGCCTCCGCACACTCCCCACAGCCTGGCACAGACATGCTCCAACCTAAACAGGCCAGTCTGCTTTCAGGCCATTTACTTGGTGTTACTGTCCTCAGCACAGACCTCTGGAAGCCTAAGTGGAGTGTTGTAGAAGTATGGTCATTCTTCCTAAGGTTGTGAATCTTCTAGTCAGAAACCCATGGCCCTGCCAGAGGCTAAGGAAATATAAGGAACAGGAAGTTCTGAAGCACAGCAGAAACAGCAAGGGAGGATTAGCTCTTCAGTGAAGTGAGAACCCTGCCAGATGAGAGGTGGGGGTGAGAAGGGAGTAAGCAAGAAACAGACAGACACAGAGAGGAAAGAAAGACAAAAAAGAAAAGAGACTGTGATAACAGGGGCGGGGAGAGAAGGAAGGAAGAGAGAAAGGGGAGGAACAGAGAATAGAAAGATAAGAAAAAGGAGAAGAGTGTCTTTGAGAAGAGAGAGGGAAGGGGAGGAGGAAGAAGAAAGTAGAGGAATGAGAGGAAGAAAGAGAAGGGAAGTAGAGAGGAAGAGAGGAAGGGGAGGAAAATTTTTATTTCCAGTGAACTCTTATGAACTATCTCAGCTTTCTGGAGCAAGTACACAACTAAAGGTTCTGGAAGAAATCTGCTTTACTCACTGAAAGTATATTCACATTAATGAACTAAATGACTGCACTCATTTGAATGCAGGGAACCATTTTATCTATTCTAATTGACAAGAGAGCCCTTACTGTAAAGAGACTTAGTGTGACATAAAAATCAAAAGGACATATATACAATCCTATATTTCAGAGCCAAGTGATCTTCAGAGTGAATTTCCTCCTCAGCTTTTCATTGGATGTATTTTTCTGCTTTCTGTGCCAAAATATATATTTATATTAATACTCATTGATTCTCTTGAATTAATTGGCTTAAGGAGAAAAAGTGCACAACATTTCAGATAACATATCATTCTGTGCTTAAGAACATTACAATAAGCAAACTCCAAGGACAAAGTTTGACTGCTTAAATACTATCTATGTAAATTATTAACTTTAACATGTACCTTATTTATATAAGATATTAAAAATACTTTTCATGAATGAGTTTTATCCCTTGAAAAAAAGCTTATCCAAATAATATCACTAATGCCATTAATATTGTATATAATAAAATTAGATTACTTTTTATATTTGGGACTATCAGCTTTACTTTATGATCCTCTGATCTTGTGCCAGACTAAATTCAAAGCAAAGATGTAACTTTCGCACACAATAGCAATTCTTATTAAAACTGTGAGACGCATCTTCTTGGATAGAACATTTGTGATAAAAATGATAACCTTCAAATATGGCACTTGATAGCTATGATATTCCAGAACACGGCCCACACCTTCTATCTTTCTCCAGGAAGGGCGGGCTAACGCTAGTCCTTTACCCAATTCTGGGTGAATTTCTCAGTGAGCTATTACAGCTTGAGTCTTGAATCAGTTCCTTTGAGCAACAGATCAGAGCCACCAGTCTTCCCTGCTCTGAGGCCTGGCAACTGATATCAGGACCTTTCAATGGGTGCCACCTCCCATGGGTGCCCAGCACTCCCATGGCCAAAACAACCAAGGTTGCATAGACTTAAGCTGGAGATGAAGCAGACAGCCAGTCACATCTTTCAGAATCAAAGGAGATTTTGCCCAGAGGTTGGATGGGGCAGCATGGGGCCAGGCTCTTGCTCCTTTCTGTCCTGGCTTTCACATCTACAATAATCCACAAAAAAAAATCTTTCCTCACCCTCATGGCCTGGCTCATATGGCTGTGGCCCTTAGAGGCCAAGAAGATGTGTTCTAGTGCAGCAGAGCCGTCCTGGAGGCCCCTGACTGGCTGACTATAGGGAGGATCACTGACCTGTCCCCAGCACCTCTCCACAGAAAACATGCACTTACCTCTCATTTCCATCTCTGAGGAGCCATTAGACCAGGCTGTCCACTTATTCCTGTGCTTGCTGATTTCCTGAACTTTGCAGACATAATGCCCTTGGTCCGCTGGTCGAAGGGTCAAAATGGAGAGCCTATAGAGTGCCCCACGCCTCTCCTCCAGGAGGCGCAGCCTCTGCCGGTAGGTGCTGCGGCTGAAATTCCCATAGTACTGGACTACCCGGAGCTTGGTCATCTTAACCATCAAGGCCTCCTGGGAGTCAGGGCGTGCGAAGAACCAGCGTACGGCCAGCAAGCTGTCCTTCCGCCTCTTCTGAGAGACATGGCAGAGAAGAGTGGCATTTTCCCCCTCCAAGTAGTCAACCACGGGCCCTGGGGACACGGTGACATTGAGGGCCCCACAGACTTCTGCAGGAAAAAAAAAAAAAAAGGAGGAAGAAAATGAGAAAAGTCACAGCGTTTCTACAGGTGGATACACAGTGCATCTTTTTCTCAGGAGCTGGTGTGATCTGCGTGGCCAGAGAATTAGGCTGCCCAAGCCCCTCCACGCTCAACATCTGCCTTTACGATGGCCAGGAGAACTCCTTTTCAGGGAGCCTCTGTGGGCACCTATGTCCTCTTCTATGAGAGGATCCCACTCATGTGGGTTGCCATTGACCACCTGGCCCAGAGGTATTAAAAAAAATTTTTTTTAATTATAGTTGCTGATGTTTAAAATTCAGGAGATTTTACATAAATATTTGGTTTTTGGAATCTCTTAAACATTTCTAGCCCTTGTTCATCCCCCTTGCCCTCCTCCCCAAAGCCTGCTTGGATCAGTTTCACAAACTGCCTGAGTGGGCAATACCAAGTGCTGCCTTTCTAAGCCCTTTTCCCTGTCACAGTTATTTCAACTGTCAACAAGGCAGATCAGCAGCACTCACTGGTTAGCCATGTGTTCAACTAGTACTGGGAACTAGAACCACAGAGATTTTGCAGTTTCTTGCTCTAAGTCTCTTGGATTCAGAGCTGCAGTGCAGGAATAAAGAATGACGAGCCCAAGAACAGGGAGGGTGAGAAAACTTCCCAACCCCACAAAAGATGCTCCAGAATTCCAGGCCCTGTAATTCTTCCTGTTCTTTGGTTAGTTAGGCCCACCCAAAGGGCTGCCCTTCCAAACTGTGCAAGGTAACTACTGGGCTGCCCTCATGGGTGGTGCCATTCTCTGGCAGTAAGAGCCCAGAAACGACACTTTGCACAGGATGACCAGAAACAGCTCTGTCCAAGTAGAACTGTCTTCTCATCAGGTTCCAGATCTTCACCCCTGTGAGACACAGTGCACAATTCCAGGAAGCACCATTCCCTGCCTACCCCACTGCAAAAGCAAATGTCCCGGGGTCATCTCAGATTATAAATGGTCAAAAGTAGGGGCTTGGGCCCTGATGTCAGAGTCACCAAAATCTCTGAACCTCAGTCAGTGCTGCAGGTGAGGAAGGAGAAAGGATGACAAAGAGATCAGAGAACTGAACCTTACACTGTGAAGAGGCTGTGAGTCGATAAGGTGAGGCCTTGTGTGTGTCAGGGTAGTGTGGGGGGTGCCAAAAAGCTACTCCTCTTGTATGGTTTCCACTACTGATTTAATAAACTGAACACCTTAAGAAACATGACTTGAAGGTCAATGTCCTTTAATTTTCTTTCTCATCTCTTAGAAGCCAGGCCTACCAGGATTCTACAGGGATACCACAAGGCCCTTAACTTAATCACATCATGATGTGCCTTTTGCTATATAAGGTAACAGTCACAGTTTCAAGGATAAAAACGCAGACATCTATTCAGCTTACCACACCATGACAGCATTTTGTTACCTTAAAAAAATAGATGGAAGTAAATTCAGAAGAGCTGGTGCTCATCTTGTCTCTAAGTGGCTTGTGCATAAGAGTGAGGTTTTCTGTCTACAGTGACGAAAAACAAAGCTGGCCCAGGCAGCTACTCCAGGAATGCAGATCAACAGGTGACCAAGGAAGGCACACACTCTCTAGTAACAATCTCTAACAATCTCACTGTCCACACGTCACTCACCCAGGACAAAAGGGAAGGAATTGCCCTAGTTTGCCCACCTGGATCTCACCTTGCCCATACACCATATTAAATTAGTCCAAGAGCATTCTCCCTAGCTGCTAAGGCCCTCTCCCACAGGGGTGGGGGTGGGGGTGCTCCCTGGTGAATAGCAACACAACCAAGACACCAGGCTGACCCCACTCTGACAGCTCTCAAGGCAAGGTTCAGTGGCGGAAAGCAGCAGAGATGCAGCAGCTGGCTTCCAGAATTGAAGTACAGCTCCACCCACCCCCAAAGGCTCTCTACTGGAAGCAAGGAAAGCTGGGGAAGGCAAGAAAATGAAACAATATGGATGGGATGAAAGCAATGACAGCAGGCATCCCAGTCTCCTCCTATTAACACTATATGAAGGAGGGATTATTTATAGTCACTAAAACCAGGGGAATGTGCCAAGTTCTCGAGTCCTCATGGGAGGGCAGATTCCATCCTGTAGGCAAACCAGTAACTCTTCTATTTCTGTAGCTCATGCCAGAAGTCAGCAGCTCCCCCAAAAGGGAATGGGTTCATCCCAAGATAAACCCTCCTTTCCTCTTTGCTGGTATGTCTCTCTTCCTCCATTCAGCTCCATGTTCTCACAAATGGCTTCAGCACATTTCTCCCACTGAAGTGCAAAGACCCTTGTTATGAGCTGAATAGCATCCTCTCCAAATCTGTATATTGAATCCCATCCCCCAGGGCCTCAGAATGTAACTATATTTGGAGACACTTTAAACCGTGATTAAGTTAAACTGTTGCCATTAGGGTGGACCCTAATCCAATGCAATTGTTGTCCTAATAAGAAGAGGACATTAGAACACAGACACACACAGAGGGAGGGCCATGTAACGACACAGGAGAAGATGGACACAGGAGAAGATGATCGTCTACAAGTTAAGGAGAGAGCCCTCAGAAGAAACCAACTCTGCCAGTGGCTTGATCTCAGACCTCTAGCCTCCAGGAACTCTTGAGTGCAGAGGTTCCCTGGGGGAGTGGAAGGGTCTTCTTCCTCTCACCTCAATTTCCTGTAATGTTGGGTCACAAATCAAGAATTTTAGTTCTTCCCTGGGCCAGAATGACTTCCACAATTCTCCCTCCTAGGCCAGGAGAAGAGAGACTGCCCTGCCCAAGGCTAATCCCCTACCCTACCAGGTGTAGGTGTCCTGTGGTACCTCCTCTCATACAACCTATGAGGTTTGTATGCCCTGAGAGCTGGGAAAGTGAGAGCATAGAAAGTGACACACATGCTGCCCTGTCAATAGGGAGGGCTTCCTGGGTATACAAACTGGGTATGCTTGAAAGGGCCTCCTATTTGGTTAATCTTTGCTGTTGCTCTCTGAGTAAGGGATTTTTGAGTAAGGGTTCCACATTTTCATTTTGTACTAGATGCCACAAATTATATGTCTGGTCCTGGATAAGACTGATGGAGTCTAACCCTCCTGTTCTATCTGGATAATGTCATGAAAAGGACTAACAGCTCAGAAAACAGCCTAAAAGGACATTAGTGTAGTCAAATAGTACACAACCGATTCATCTTGGATACTACCTCTTCATCCTCTCTCTCTCTCCTTCTCATGCCCATCGTAAAGTGGAGGATGGCAACTTCCAGATGCAGGCAGACCATGTAAAGACACAGGGAGAAGATGGTCAGCTAGCAGGGTAATGTAGGACTTCTAACAGAGACAAAGCACCTGCCTTGCCTGGAATGCAGAGGTGGCCCAAACCTGGGTCCCTCTGTTCCAGCTTGGCCAGTGATGTGCTAGTGGTTCTGTGCCCCACACTTCTTTTCTATCCTGAGAGCCCTGCCACACTCACTTTAGAGAGCCAGGGGCATCTAGTTTTATAAGAAATGCTACTTGTGTGTACCACTCTGCAACAAAAATCTCATGCTCATTAAATGGGTACTATAAATTCATGACAAATAAATCTCTGAAAATAATACCATTGTATTACTTAAAAACCCATGGCACTAGGAGCTAGTGCTTACCAAGCACCAAGCAGAGGTGCTACCAAACCTAGACTATGGGGTGATGCATTCATAATAAGCCTATCACCTGAAAACAGCTCTCATCAAGGAAAACACATGGCCTTGACCAGTGATGAAGGCTAACATTTGCTGGATGTGAACTCCACTTTAGATATATTTTCCCAATTTACCCTCATATTATGTTTATCCCCAATTTACAGACAAGAGAGCTGAGGCTCAAAGAGGCTTTGCTCAAACTCACTTGCTCAAACTCACAGAATGTGGCAGTGCTGGAATTCAAACCTAGGCCATATGACTTCAGAGGCAACTCTCAACCACCACTCTGCACAACAGCTTGGCTTCTAGTAAATATTATGCCCCTCAGTTTTCTCTTCCGTAAAATGAGAGGTGGGACCAGGTGATTGCTAAGATCCTGCTCTGTTCCAAAATAGAAAAGTAGAAAAGTTCAGGGGTTAGGAGTCCAGACTTATATATAAAGTGGCTCTGCTAGGCCCTCCCTTGGGGGATGGTGACAAGGAATCATAGGTGAAACATTTAGAGGAATGGGTGGCACATAGTGAGTACTAGACAAGTGGGAACTGTCACCATAACCTTAGGCACAGCCAGGGCAGACTCTAAAGAATCCTGAATTCCAGTTCTTAAGGCTTCTGATGTCTCCTGGAAACATGGAAATGTCCTTAACTCCCAAAAGCCACTATGTGGGGGCACCCTCTCTGACAGTACCTACAATTAGGAAGATATTCATGGAGCCTGGGGGAGAAACACCTGGCCCATCCCAGTCAAACCTGCAGCCATTGCCAGGCAAGAGAGTGACAATGGTGAATGGAGTATTTCCCACGGTGCTGATTTCAGGTTCACTGGAAACCCCACTGCACTGGTGGTAGCCAAGGGAAAAGGGGTGCATTTCTTCCCACCATGGTAATCCAAGTCGCTCCTCCCCAGACTTTGATCTATGATGGCTCAAAGGCCAGTTCCACCACTTGGTAGCTGGGTCACCATTAGGATGTTACTTAACTCTGAGCATCAGCCTTCTTGTTTACAAAACTATGGCAACACAACTTAGCCAGTATGGGAAGAGTCTAGAGCTAGGCTTCCTGGGTTCATAACCCAACTCTACCTCTTACAAGGTTTGTATCTCAAGGCAAGTCAGTTCACCTGCAAAATGGGGACAATAATAGCACCTCCCTCAGAAGTTATTGGCAAGTTTAACAGAGTTAATGTTTGCAAAGCACCTGGATATAGAAATATTTGCTCCTCATTATTACTTTAAAGTTTTGTTGTTATTAAATAACTGTGCAGCACTACACCTGGCAACCAATAGGCTCTAGGCTCCCCAGAAATATGAGAGACATTGATACACTTATAAGTACTATCATTCTAGCCAGCATGACCCCTTCAGCCCTGAGGAACAGAGAGAAAATTCCTTAGCAACTTAAAAGTGAGAGCAGACACCCTGAGATGAAAGCCAGCAGTGCGGGTAGAGGCTGCCCCTAAGGCAGGGTACATTGTAAATGGCCCCATTTCATCCAGCAGTTGGATACTCTATCTCGCCAGGTCTGGTCATCGCAAGCTGCCCCAGTCCCCAACACGATCCAGGAGATCCAGTACCTTCAGACAGAGTCTGCTAAGGAGAGCTCAGAAGAGAGTTAAAGGGAAGTTGCTGCTCAGACAAACCTGCCAACAGTTGTCGGTCTTAACCATTTTGGAGAAAAAAAAAAAAAAAAGAAGACAAATCAACAGCTGGGCTCGCGCGTTCTGGCTTAAATCTTCAACTCAGAGGCCTGCCCTTGGAAGGAGGCTGTTCTGACTCTCTGAGGAGCGCTGGGGCCCCGGCGAGGAGGGAAGAAAGGGGGCCGCGGTCTGCGCCCTCTGCCAGGCATCCGCTCGGCGACAGGGACAGGGACAGCGCAAAGCCGGGCCCTCCAGCGCGCACGGGCAGAGGGAGGCCCCGGGGCGGCAGGCCCGAGCCCCGAGGCCCGGCCGCCCCGCGCGCGGGGTCCCGGAGCCGCGGTCCGCCTGCCCGGCCCTCCCGGCTCGCCGCGCTTACCTGGGGCCGGAGCCCGCGCCAGCAGCACTGCGGCCGTGAGTGCCAGCAGCCGCATCTCCCCGCCGCGGCCCGGCGCTGTGACGCGGAGCCGCGCCGCCGCCCGCCCCGCCAGGCCTGCCTGCCCGCCCGCCTCGCGCCCGCCCCCGGCCCGGCCCGGCCCCGGCCCGGTCCCGCCCCGCCCCGCCCCGCCGGCCCGACCTCCGTGTGCCTGCGGCCGCCCTGGGCAAGGGCGCCTCCCACCCGCCGCGATCCTTCTCTCGCGACCCGTGGGTGTCTCGCTTTCAGCTCTCCCATTTCACAGATGAGAAAACTGAGGTTCTGAGAGCTGATGACGCGACCAGTGGAATGCACAGCGGTCATGGGATTCGCGGTCTGTGTGCAGATCAGATATTGTAAGGGGAGGACTCCTGGAGCTTGCAGATGGGGTGGGGTGAATCCACCAAACGCAATGGCTGCCGCCCTGTGAGGCTCATCTGCGGCCTGGTGGACCCTTGCCATCGCTCCTCAGAGACCTTTGTGAGCCAAGGAGCAGCTGCGGGAGAAGTCCTCTTCTGCGGCCCTGAGCTGGGCATGGGGGTTATTAGGTATGGGGACCTTACAAAATGAAGAGGATCCACGGACAAGTTCAGAGTACGTGAATACTATTAAAAATAGTGATCACTCAGGGTGCCCTCAGCCATAACCTGGACTAGGTTCTTGGTACCATGTTACTGAATCCTGGCACTGTGAGACCCTGGGACAGCTCCTTAATCTCCACATGCCTCAGTTTTTTACATCTATACAATGGGGAAATGGACACGTGTCTCATGAGATGTTGAAGAAAATCAGGTGAGACAGTTCTAGTTAAGGCCCATGAGTGTCAAATACTATTAGTGTTATTATTTTAGATAAGGAAGCAGAGGCAGGGAGATGAAAGAGCTGACCTAAGTCACACAGCCAGGGAGTAGTGATGAGGTCACTCAGCTCAGGTCACTCTGAGGTAATGCCTGGTCTCTTCATCTTGGTTCTGAACTTGGGGTCTGAGCCTGACTAATGTGTTAGCCCAGTTCGTATCTTGCTCAGGATCTCCAGAGCAAGAACAGTATATGTTAGGTATATTTGTGTGTGTCTACAAGGAGAGGTCTTTGAGGAGTTCCATAAAAGGTGGGTCTTGCTTAAGACTGTGTGCCTGGAGGAGGAGGAGAACAGGGTCCCCATCTCCTTCCCTCTACAGGCAGTGATGAGGGTGAGGAAGGCATAAAGGGACAGGTGGTGTTGCCTACTGGTGCTGAGCCCCAGGGTACGTCCCAGAGGAACCATCCACCCTACAGTCCAGGCCGGTGGGTACAAGCCTTTGTGATCTCCAAATCCTGGGGTCCTAGGGCCCATGGTTCCCATAGGGTTCTTCTATTTGCGAGACCCTCACATGGAACAGGTCTCTGTAGAGACTGGGCTGACCGTCAAGGCCAGGGAATGGCCCCACTTCTCAGCCAGGCTGGTGAAAGGACCTGAGGAGTCCAGGGTGAGCTGGTTTCAAGGTCCATAGATCTGATGCCAAAGACTAGAAGTGAGGACAAGATTGGTGTCAAAGCAGAACATACAATTCAGGAATAGAAACATACCTAAGAGACTTCTGGACCAGAACCGGGAAACCATTTTGCATGTATGAACAACTAATCCTCTTATTTCATCCTGTGAGGTCCCAGGCTCCATGTTACAGATTAGTAAACTCAGGCTCAAAGAGGACCAGAAACCTGTCCAGGACTCTGTGGGCCACATGGTTTCTGAACTGGGAACTCAGATATGTGCCAGAAGCGGAGAGCTGTTTCCAAAAGCCAACTGGCATTCCACCCTAGGTAACCATTGTGGGTACTCTGAACTTCATCTTCCTGATGAAAGTGACATGTGTAAAATGACATGTCAGCATGACTGCACCTGGGCAGGTTGCTAAAGAAGCAGCAGGACTGTTTGGTGTCCTCCGTGACCTCCTACCTCATCTTGCAGTTTACTTTCTCAGCTGGTGGAAAGTAGAATGGACTCCTTACATATATTGGCCACACCTGGAGAAGCCAGTTCCCATTTTGGTCATTGTATCATTTTCTTTTTAATAATTTTTTATTTTTCAATTACAGTTGACATACAATATTAGATTAGTTTCAGGTGTACAACATGGTGCTTAGACATTTATATAACTTATGAAGTGATCATCTCTATAAATCTAGTACCCATCTAACACCATATATAATTATTACAATATTATTGACTATAGTTCTTATGCTATACTTTACATCCCCATGACTATTTTGTAACTACCAATTTGTAATTCTTAATCCTTCCCCCTCTTTCACCCACCCCTGCAACCATTCTTCCATCTGGCAACCATCAAAATGTTCTCTATATCTATGAGTTTGTTTCTCTTTTGTTTATTTTGTTCTTTAGATTTCACATGTAAGTGAAATCATATGGCATTTGTCATTCTGTATCTGACTTACTCCACTCAGAACAAATCCCCACTAGGTCCATCCATACTGTTACAAATGGCAAGCTTTCCTTTTTTTTATGGCTCAGTAATATTCTACTGTATAGGCACCATCTCTCCTTTATCCGTTCATCCATTGATGAACATGAGATTGCTTCCATATCTTGGCTATTGTAAATAATGCTTCAATGAACATGTAGATGCTCATGTTCTTTCAAAGTAGTGTTTTAGGTTTCTTTGGATAAATACCCAGAGTGAGATTACTGGGTACTTCTTTGTCTCTTGTTATAGTCTTTGTTTTAAAGTTTGTTTTGCTATGGCCATGCCACCCTGAACATGCCCAATCTCATCTGATCTTGGAAGCTAAGCAGGGTCGGGCCTGATTAATATTTGGATGGGAGACCACCTAGGAACACCAAGTGCTGTAGGTGTTTAAAAAAATAATAATAATAATGAAGTCTATCTTGTCTGGTATTAGTATTGCTACCCCAGCCTTTTTATTATTATTTCTGTTTTCATGAAACATCTTTTTTCATCCCTTTGTTTTCAGTCTGTGTGTATTTAGATCTGAAGTGAGTCTCTTGTAGGCAGCATATGTAAGAATCTTGTTTTCTTATCCATTCAGCCACTCTATCTTTTAATTGAAACATTTAGTCCATTTACATTTAGTGTAATTGGTAATAGATAAGTAGTTATTGCTATTTTATTATTCATATTTTTAATCTTTTTTTTCTTCTTCTTTTTCAAAAGTCGCTTGAACATTGGAAACTCTATCTGTCCTTCCATTCTAAAATGATAGCTTTGCTGGTAAAGTAATCTTGGTTGTAGTTCCTTGCTTTTTATCCCTTTGAGTATGTCGTGCCAGTCTCTTCTGGCCTGCAAAGATTCTGTTGAGTAATCAGCTGACAGTCTTATGCTTGTGGGAGCTTCCTTGTAGGTAAATAATTGCTTCTCTCTTACTGCTTTTAAGATTCTCTTTTTGTCTTTAACTTTTGGCATTTTAATTATGATGTGTCTTGGTATGGGTCTCCTTGGGTTCATCTTGTTTGGGACTGTCTGTGCTTACTGGGCTTGTGTCTTATTTCCTTTGTCAAATTAGGGAAATTTTTCATCATTATTTCTTCATATAGGTTTTCAGTTCTTTACTCTCTCTCTTCTCCTTCTGGTATCCCTATGGTGCAAATGTTTTCATACTTGATGTTGTCTCAAAGGCCCCTTAAACTATCTTAATCTTATGTATGTATGTATGTATGTATGTATGTATGTATGTATGTATGTATGTATGTATTTTGCTGTTCCAATTGGGTGTTTTCTACTACCTTACTTCTAAATCACTGATTCGATCCTCTGCTTCATCTGATCTACTATTGATTTCCTCTAACGTATTTTTCATTTCAGTTATTGCAGTCTTTATTTCTGACTGGTTCTTTTTTACATTTTCTATCTCCATTTTTATATATTCTATCTCTTTGTTAAAGTTCTCAGTGAGTTCATTTACTCTTCTCATAAGTTCACTGACCATTCATTTGCTCTTCCCCTAAGTTCATTGAACATTCTTATAACCAATGTTTTGAACTATGCATCTAGTAGATTACTTATCTCCATTTTGTCTAGTTCTTTTTCTGTATCTTTGTTCTGTTCTTTCATGTGTAATATATTTTCTTGTCTTTCCATTTTGGCTACCTCCCTGTGCTTGTTTCTATGTATTAGGTAGGGCTGCTATGTCTCCCAGTCTTGTTAGTGGCCCTATTATTAAGTTTCCTGTGGAACCCAGTGCTGCAATCTCTCAGTTTACCTAAGCTGAGTGTTCCAGGTATGTCTCTTACATGAGTTGTGTGTGCTTTCCTGTTGAAGTTGAGCCTTGGTTGCTATTTGCACATCAGTGGGAGGTATTGACCCTTGGACTTACTCATTATGAGGACAGGCTGTTACTGCAGTGAAGGTGTTATTCAGGGTCTGACTCTACAGAGTCGGATTCACTTCAGCAGGGTGCCTGCCACATCTGTTCTTTGCATGTGTCATCCTTAGATGTTCCCCAGGTGGTGTTCTGCCTTGGTTGGTCCCAGCTTGGGACCTCCTGGGAGGGACCCTGCTGCAGGCCAAGTTTAGCCATAGCCCAGGCTACCTGGCTTGAGCCAGCAAGCAATCCATAGACTGCTGCCACCTGAGCTTGGCTTAGAGTTCCCTCCTGAGGCCAACTCATGAACCTCAGTTGGCTCTTGATAGTGCTGTCCTTGGGGCTGTTCATCAAGAGATATGGGGCACACCAAGGCCAAATGCTACTTGTTTGGGTTTTGTGAACCTTTGAGACATTTTAGAAAAGTCTGTAGCTTGAGCCAAAGCAGGCTGTTTGTGTGGAAAAGCCACTAGAAGTAGCTTGGGTGGACCCACATTTGAGTGGGATGGGATTGCCTGGAATCATCAGGGCAAGGTAACTGGTGTTAGCCAGGTTGATGGAAATGCAGATGTGACAGCCACCTGAGACTGTTTGCTGGGAGTGGGAAGAGCTCAATAAAGAGACAGTGAATTCTGCCAGCACTTCTGTCTGGGAGAATTCTGCCCTTCTAGCCCTCACCCTGAAGCCAGACAATTCAGTTCCTCCCCATATGTCCATGGCATCTTTCAAAGTGCTGCCTTAGCCCTAGAGCTCAGAGCGAGTGAGTCCATCAGCAAGTAAGTCCATGATGTGTGAGCCGTTTAGGAGCCCTTTAGGAGTCTGCAACTCCCACCACCCTTTGTCTTACTCAGCCCTAACATCCACTGGTTTTCACAGCAAGAACTTGTTGGGACTTCTCTTCCCAAGGTGGGACACTGGGCTGGAGAGCCCGGTTTGGGGCTGGTATTCCTTACTCATCAGGGGGTGTAAAAGTAAAAAACTTTCCAGTAAATCAGTCACAGAGAAGTGATATCTCCAGGTGCCAGCCTCCAGGAGAGCACTGACCACCACCAGGATGCAGATAACAATACTACCTGCTAGGCACTGTTTGATTTAAGAGTTCCTTGGGAACATTTACCTTTGTATAGGACATTTACCTATGTGTAAGACATTTATCTTTGTGTAAGACGTTTACAGCCAACATCTGCTTTCTGTCATCTGCTGCTTGCTTGCTTGTTCAGAGGACCTCCAGGATATGGTCTTAAGCTTTATAAGCTGCCTCCTCTGGAAGCTCGGGGTTAATCTCCTCTGACCCTACGTGGTAGAGTCAGCTGCTGGCTGGTTAATAAAGGCTCATAATTCACCTCGATTGGCTCTGTGGGTCTTAGAATTGATCGCGCCTCAGCAGGGGCACCTCCAGAGCCAAGACAGCCCTTGAGATTTTTAACTACCATATGCAGATGTGGAACCATCCCATTCCACATCTCCACCCCTCCTACTAGTCTCAATGTGGCTTCTTCTGTATGTCCTCAGTTGTAGAACTTCTGTTCAGCTAGACTTCAGGTGATTCACAATGATGGTTGTCCTGTAGTTTAGTTGCAATATTGATATGGTCATGAGAGGAGGCAACATAGTGTTTTCCTACTCTACCATCTGGACCAGAAATTCCATTGTATCATTTCTGTTTTTCCTTACAGAACTAAGCAGACATTCAACCTAGCATTAAACTTAAATGCCCACCCTTTTTCCAGCATTTTTTTTTTTTTGGCCAAAACTGGTTCTATGCTGTAGATTTAGGGCTGGACAGTGCTTTTCTTGCAGTTCTGTGACACATAGTGTTATTCTGTTTGCAGTTGTGTGCTCTCTCAGTACTTTCAGCTTCCCAAATAATATACCAGATCATCATGGTAATACCTTTGTTGTATGACACAGAAACAGGGAAGTATACCCAGTCTCCAGGGGAGATGCAGCCAATGACCCTGATGAAACTCAGTTGCTGTGGGCTACAATTGCAAAGGCCTTTGCCCTGCAACCTACTCTCCTCACCAGCTTAGGACAATTTGAAAACCTGCTACTGACTTATTTGTCTATCTTCTGGCTCTATCAGGCTTAACTGTGTTCTGAATTAGAATAATACAATGTTCCCAAACTAAAAGCACCAAGGAAAAGTAAACACCCTCTTCTAAGGTATTCAGTGGATTTCTGTGTTGCTTCTTAAATTTGAACTTATACAAGTAATTTCTAAGTTTTCTTTTTCTATATTGCTCATAAGCATTTTCCCACTAAAAGTAGTTCCATGCTTAAATTTTTACTAAAAGGGAGTGATCAAAGAGTGACTCTGGATTAAAGGATTTTTAGTTCTAACTGATAGGGGGAGAATAAGAGAGAAAAGATCACTGTTATAGAGGACATGTCCATCCAATCAGAAAAAGCCATGAACCACCAATGGTAGAACTTTTATGAAACTTACAGCATCTTTCCATTGAACAATTGGGGAAGGTGAGTGGAGTGTATTGTTTTTTTCCCCTAAAGTTAAGGAAATATGAAGCTGTAAGCCTGACCATACATCTAGATAGAAATAGCTTCTCCAGACCAACCTCACTGGTGACTCTGATAAATTGGTGCCATTTCACAAACTTAGCAGTTTTTGTGAACTTGGTGTCAGGGGCCTCTGCAGGCTTTCTAGATGCAGAGATAAATGGCCCTCAGATTCTAGAAGGCTCCTAATGGAAGGAATTGACATAAAGGAGAAATGAGGAAATGAACAGGTTATATTACTGATCACAATGGAGGCCATACCCACCACATTTTCCTAGTTGTGCTGGAAACACTTACAATGAAGATAGCCCTTGAACTGAATCTTAAAGGATGCTTGGAGACTCCTGAAAGTAGACAGTGGGAGGCAGGGAACAATGTATATTGAAGCCCAGAGGCTAAAGGATACAGAACTTTCAAGTTTCATAGAAAGCTTCTGGGGACTTAAAGGACCACTTGTGTCTGGTGAGTAAGAAATGGGTAGAGGGGCAGACAAGAATGAAGTCCTAGAGGCCCTTAAATACCTGGCCAAAGAGTTTTTATTTCATTCCAATGATGGTGGGTTTCACTAAAAGAGGGGAGATGTCACAAAGTGTTGTAGAAGATCAGAGCTAGTTACCCCAAGATGTGCTTCTGTGGTATGAGAATTGTTTTGAGCTGAGGACTCAGGAGAAACTTCTGCCCCTCCCTTGATTACCTGGAAAAACTTGAATTAGGGGCCTTGCCCATAATGAGACATTATCAGAAATAATCTCTTTTGATCTATCTATTTACTAAACATCTGCTGTTTTTATCATCCTGCAATGACCCTTTCATGCACCCAAGGCACCTTACCTCATCCTGAGTTCAGGATTTCTTATATACCTTTTATGCATGTGGGGGTCTCTGACTCTCTCATGTATGTGGGGTTCCCATACATATGTATGTATGAAATTTGATTATATTATTTTGCTAATCTGTCTCTTGACTCTTCATTAACCAGACAAAAGAACCTCGAGGGTAGAGGAAAGTATCTTCTCCTGCACAGTGTCCCTTGGGCATCACAGAGCAGAGGACCACTAAAGAAAGAGTAGATTTGGAGGAAATGACTATGTTACCAGAGAGTGAGGATCCTTTCTTGGTGTGTCGTCCAGGTTCTTGATGTCTTAAATAAAGAATTGAGCAAGACACCAAAATACAGAAGAAAAGAAAAACTTTATTAGAAGGGAAAGCACACTTCCAGAAGTGGAAGTGGGTCTGAGCAAGAGAAACGTGACTCGAAAGGCTCAGTAACAAAGCCTTTGGGGTTTTTAATCCTTATTTGCTGTGGGTGATTACTTTTCTTAGAGGAGTGGGCTTCCTTGATTGACAACTAAGATTGACAGGACTCAGTGATTCATCATTTGCTTTCTGTGCATGTTCATTTCCAGAATTCAATCTGTTATAATGATATTAATGAACTTCTGGGCATATGCATCATATTATAATGATGGTATAATGAAGTTCATGTGAGTTGAAGGTTGTTGGGCTCTTCATTGTGCAAGTGCAAGTGACTGGCTTAAACTGGTACCTAATTCTGCTTACTTGTTTCTTTGTGTGAGTTTTAAAAATGCCTTTTGACTTGCTTCATTGTGGGTGGGTTAGGGCAGACTCCTTCTAGGATAGAATGACCCAAAACCTTCTAACTTTCCTGCCTCTTTTCTAAGAGCTATGAAACCCCTTCTTACTAGTATGGACGTTAAGGGACGGGAGGTCTCTTCTTCCATATCTGCTTCCTGCTGAGAAGGGCCGTTGTCCCTGCCTATTGAGGTTTCATGGAGCTCTTTCCCTTTGTGCCTCAGTTGGGTGGGGTCTTGGGTTTTCTGCTGAAGTGCCTCCTCAGTCCCTAGACGAGGAAAAGGAGATACACATTTGTTATTTGAATTATATGTCTATTAATTTCTATTATTGATTTTCCTATTAAGCGAGTAAAGGGAAACAGGCTTGGTTAATATATTTCTTAGAGAAAAAAAAAAGACCTTTGGCCAAAAGTCAAAGTCACCTCACCTTTCAGACCCTGTCTGGCTTAACAATATTTCTGCTAACAATGGGCAGATGGCCATTATCAATAGCCAGAGGATCTGAGTCACCAGTTTTGGGGCAATTATCGAGATTTAAGGAATGGGGCCTTTTTCCCAATGGAAGGAGGGAAGAAAACTTAACTAAGTTTACTCAAAATATTAAGAACTCTGCAAGAGATGTCCCATTTCCTTTCCTGCTAAAAGATTAAGAATTTTACAAGTGATGCCCCGTATCAGTTACACTGAGTCTAATATGTCCAATGCTATTGACAGAAGATCTAAGAGAAATGTTGAATTTTAAAGTCTGTGAAGAGGGAATCAGAGAAAGACTACTGAGTCATCCTCAAGCCTATATGGTAGGCAATGGGAAGGAATGCCATTGTCCAGGGCCAGTTTTCTGAGATAAGAGAAAGTGAGTACTAAACCCTAGAAAATCTATTTCTAGTCAGTGCACAGCACGTGGGTGGGTTATCAATAAATATTTAGGGGTACATCAATGGCTTATTAAATGGAGAAAGAAATGAAGGTATATGAGTTTTCTGGGGATGCCATAACAAGCTACCACAGACTGAGGGATTTAACAACAAATTTATTCTCACAGTTCTGAAGGCTGAAAGTCTGAGATAAAAGTCTCACCAGGGTTGGTTTCTTTTGAGGACTTGCTCCTTGGTTTATGGATGGCCTTCTTTTCTGTGTCCTCACATGATCTTCCCTCTGTGGGTGTCTGTGTCCTAATCTCTTTTAACAAGTACACTGGTCATACTGTATTAGAACCTACTCTAAAGACCTCATTTTAACTTTATTTCCTCCTTAAAGGTCCTATCTCCATATAGTCACTTTCTGAAGAACTGGGGGTTAGGACTTTAACATACAGATTTGGGGGAACACAATTCATTTTATGACAGCAGAGAAGAAGAAAGAGAGAGGATAGATGAGGAAGGCAGGTATTATTTGAGAGATCTGGTGAAGGGGAGTGACAAATGGAGATTTGATTTGGGAACCAAGAGATTATTGTCCCTTGCCCAAGTCACCAAGGTCAGCCTTTAAAGAGAAGGGCAACTAATCTCAAAACAAAAGGCAACAAGGGAACCAAGGAAACTCCTAATCCTTTCATTTTAAACTGGAATTGCAAAACAAAGAGTAGCCTGGGAAGAGGCACATTTCCCATGCATTTCAGGTATTCCAAAATAATGGCCTTTATTGGGTCAGGGAGACCTAGAGCCAGGAGCAGCTTTCATGCCAGAATCCTGCTCCTCATTCCCCTCATACTCGCCCCCACAAACAATGCTCCACCCGCACTGTGCACTGTGGATGCTAATGCTTTGGCTTAATCAACTAAGAAAGTTTTGATGTGAATTTGGCCAGGCCTATCCTTGGAAAACATAACTGGCACCCTTCAGTGGGCAACATCCATCCCCTCAACCCTCTAGGAGTCCTTGGAAATGTGCGGGGCATTTTTGATTGTTACAACAATCTTGGAAGTGGGGACATAACTAGCATTCAGGGCAGAAGCCACAGTGTGAATGTCCTACAATTCAACTGCACAGGAAAGTGCCAATGGTGCCCACATTGAGAAACAGAGAGACAGGGTGAATGGAAGTTACAGACACAGCACTCTGGGTCAACCAAGGGCTTCTGGGGTTTTGTGAGGTTTACAAGATACAGTAAGTCAGGTCCAAGGACAAATTGACTATTGATTGTCTTCTAACAGCTCCAAGTGATCACACTGCTGGCACCCACCTTGAATGCATCTCTCAGAATGCCACTACCAGATTGGCTTCCCCCTGGAATATATTCTGCTTTTGCAGAGGAGGGGTTTCCCCTCTGGATCCAGCCAGGGCCAGCTGAGCACTGCTCTCAGCTATCCTGGACCAAGAGCAAACAAAGAAAACCCGATTTGGGTCTGCTCAGTCTCCTCCCAAACACTGGCCCAAATAGAGCCAGGCTGGCCAAAGGAGAAGCCAGGCTGCAGAAGCCCAGTCAGCTGCTAGGCCTAAGCTCAGGCCTCCATCACAAGCAGGCCAGGTTGCTCCTCCCAGACTTCCTGGCTGGTTAAGAACAGGGTTCATGGAGCTAGTCCTTTTGCAGCACCTAGAGTAACTTCCTTTGGAGGCAGAGAAAGCTGAGACTGCTCATTAAGTGGGAAGACATCTCATTCTACCTACCCTTTTGCTTTCTACCTGTTTGCACACATGCACCCACTCTATACCTGGATGCATGATGGATGAGACATCTTCAATAATGTTCCCTCTTCTTGGCACCCACCCCTAGGCAGGTAAGCTGCAAGATCTGGCCCAACTTCTCTTCCATAGTCCCACCCAAACTCCATTTCAATTCCTTTGGAGACTTTCTCTAAATCTATAACCAACTGATGAACTAATTCATGCTAAGATGGGAAAGGCTGACATTATTTTATTATATGAGTTTTCCAAAGGTATTAAAATATTAAAATAGAGAAGGACAAATTTTTAGTCAATGAATGGCCCTGTAATGATGAAATTGCTGAACCATTAACTGCTGGAGAAAAAGATTGTAGTGACATGGGATGAGCTCCCTACAGGGCAAATAAACCCTCTTTCCCCAGTTCATACAAGTAGCTTTTTTTTCTAAATATACAGAGGTCCATTCCTAAGTCAACTTGGGAAGTCTGGCTAACTGCCCCTCCAGGGGGCTAGTAGGCTTCTGTCCTTTCAAGACTCAGCAAGAAAGAACATCATCTCTTCCAAGAAGACTTCCAAGCCCCCAAAAGCTGAGTTAGAGCCCCTCTTCTGAGCCCCCAGTTTTCTGTACAAGCCTCTATATACAGCATTGTTGTTACTTAAGTAAATGTCCCTGCTGGACTGTCTGACCCCAAGGTTAGCCACAGGTTATTAGTCATCTTTGTGTTCCCTCTGCCTGAGCCTCTGCCCTGGGTTTGGAGGAAGTGGTGGGTGAATGTCTGTAGAATGAACGAAGGATGTTCCACATGAGTGCCCCCAGGTTGTTCCTCAAACAGGGGTCCCACGAACAACCCCAGGCTCTTCATGCTCCCTAATGAAATTCTTGATGCTTTAGGAAGATCCAGAAATATTTTTAAAGCATGTTGATTATCTGAATAGGTGCCATATAAATACCTGGTGGCACCTGATTTCTGTGCCCTTTTTGCATTTAGGTCGGAAATTAGGGTGACCTCAAGTGTTATGGCTTTAGACATTCATACTGGTAGATTGTGTCATTTCAGCACATAGCAATGAAGAGCAGTTACCTCAAGAATCTGCTTCATGTTCAGCTCCATATTCACTTAGGAGACAACTTGGTTTTGCAAACACCAAACTCAGCAGTCACATAAAATTAATGTTGTCAGTTTGAATTTTATTGCTGTTGTAAACATGTTTGTATTTAATTTATAAATTTGTTTTTATTTTATTGTTTTAAATCAACTACAAGCTCGAGTGTTTTATTGTGCTAAATCTTTGTTTAAGCAGCAATAACTTAAGTCAACACAAGCTCTATAAGAATGTTCTTGGACTTTAAAAGGATAATATTCAGGTTTGCAAAACATTGCCAAGAAGAATTGTCATTCTTTTCTCCTAAGACTGGTGGCACCTCAGCTCTGAAGTTCCTGGGCAAATGCTGGAGGTGGGAGTGGGGGTGGAGAGACTGCCAGAAGTCCAGCAGCAGAGCATCAACAAGCCTTCAGAGGGGTTCAAGCATCATTCATGGACCTTCTCTCCAGGTTCTTGTGCACTGCCCCATGCCAGGTACAGCAGGGCCCAGTACCAAGCAGCACATACCACACATACACATACACACTCATGCTCATGCACATACACATGTGCACACATGTGGTCTGCTCCTGTTGCCAGACTTTGAGCTCTAGACAGGGCATTTTCATTAACTGCTTGTTTCACTTTTCCTACAACTCAGCACATTCAGGTCGTCCTTATCCCTGTGCCCAGCTCATTCTCCTATGGGGCCTTCAGGTGAGTCTTAGTAGAGAATCAAAAAGAACATATTATGTTTTCTTCACCAATCTCCATGCCATCCCACACTCACACACTAGATGCCTTCTGTAAAACCCTCTGTGTTTGCCCAAAGCACTCTGAGTGCTCAGGGCCGGTAGGCCATTCTGTGATTGCCAAAGGTTAGCTGCTTGTTTCCAAATGTACTTATGCCATTCCGGCCATTCAAATCAACAAAAATTGATTGAGCACGCACTATGTATTTGCTTCCTTAAGGACCCAAGACCAGAAAGACTCCATACCAAAAACATGGACCTACTCCAGCCTTGCTGGTTGCTGCCTTCCTGCCTCTGCTTTCTCTTCTTCAGCATCTGTATTCATTTCTTAGGGTTGCCATAACAATATGCTACAGACTAGGGGCCTAAGACAACAGACATTTATCGTCTCACAGTTCTGAAGGCCAGAAGTTTAAGATCAAGGTGTTGGCAGGACTGACCCTAATAACCTTATTTTATTTTCATTACCTTGTTAGAGGCCCTATCTCCAAAAGCAGTCATAATCTGAGGTACTGGGGGTTAAGATTTCAACATATAAGTGGGGGGTTGGAGGGAGCACAATTCAGTTCAATACAGCATCTATTTCTAAGCACCTCAGAGACCGGTGACTCCTACGAAAAATAAATCAGGGACCCTTTTCTTCCCCACCAGCCTCCTACGTGAACCTCCTTTATGATTTCACTTTCCCCAATCAATATATTATCCTTTAACACCTGCCATTTCTCTCTTTCCTCTTCTATATTTCCTCTCCAACTTCCTCACCTTTTCTTCATCCTCCTTCAACTTCTTCCCCTTCTTCTCCCGGCAGGGCCCTGTTTTCTTTCCCAGTTTCACTCTCTTTACCCTTTCTCTCTCCATTGAGCTCCTACCACCATTCTTTCTCAAGCTCTCCCTCTCACTCACAGTTTTAAACCTTTTTAATAAATGAGAACACACCACAAAAAGAGTTTTGTAATTTAACTATCTTGAGTTAGCTTTGTCTTCATCCACTATAAGTATACTTAAAATCAAAGCTAACTTAATTCTGAAGGACCATGGATTAAGATATTAAGAGCTGGGGTTCTAAAAATGTGGTTTGTAGACCACAAATATGGATGGGAAAGGCCCCTAAAGTCATTTCTAACTTGAGGTAATGTTCAATTAAATGTTTCATTGCCTTTTTATTATAAAAGTCATACTTGATAAATATATAAAACTCTAAAAAAATACTTCAAATTACAGAAAAATAAAAATTTATAAATAATTATCAGCTAGAGCTAATCACATTGACATTTCATTACATTTGTAGTATTTCCAGGAATATCTGTTTATTTAGTGAATGGAATACTTTTCGTATTATTTTCTAATTAGTCACATCTAATACAAAAGAAAGCTTTTGATATCCATGTTATATTTTAATCCTTTGATTACCTTCCCCCAATAATTTTTAGTTCATTTATTTGAGTTTTCAAGATAAGTATATTGCCTTGTTCTGAAAATCATAATTTCTTGTCCATTATATTTAAAATTTCTCTCTTTCTCTTTTATTGAATTGGTTTTAACTTCAGCACAATACAAAATACAAATTATAATCAATGACGTATTTTACTTGACTTCAGTGCTGTTTAGTTTGAGATTAATACTCTATATCATCTGAAGAAAATTTCTATTCTTAATTTCTAAAAAGTTTATAATAGGAATGATTGTAGTTTTATCCCATATCTTTTTAAATCGAGATATATTTGTATATCATAAAATTCAGCTTTTTAAAACATACAATGCAGTGATTTATAGTTTATTCACAAAGTTGTATATCTATCATTGTCATTCAGAATATGTTCATCATCCCAAGAAGAAACCCTATGTCCATTAGCAGTCCCTTCTTATTACTTCCTTTCCCTGAATTTCTGGCGATCACTAATCTGCTTTCTAATTCTACAAAATTTGCCTATTTGGATATTTCATATAAATAAAATCATACCTTATATAGCCTTTTGTGTCTGGCTACTTTCACTTATCATAATGTTTTCAAGGTTTATTCATGTAGCAGCATGTTATCAGTGCTTCATTCTTTTTTATAGCTGAGTAATATTCCATTGTATGGATACCACATTTTGTTTATCCATTCATTATTTGAAGGATGGTAGATTATTTTACTTTTTTGTATTATAAATAATGTTGCTAAGAATATTTATGTACAAGTTTTTGCGAGGAGATATGTGTTTTTAAGTATCAGATTACTGGGTTGCATGGTAACTCTATGCTTAACTTTTTGAGTAACTGCCAGAATGTTTTCAAAAGTGGCTGTACCATTTTACATTTTTTTTCCAGCAATATATGAGGGTTCAAATTTCTTCACATCCTCACCAACTCATTATTATGTCTTTTTTTTAATTCTAACCATCCCTGTGGGTATAAAATTGTTTCCCATTGTGGTTTTGATTTGCATTCCTCTAAAGACTAATGATTTTGAGCATCTTTTCATGTGCTTATTGGACATTTGTGTATCCTCTTTGAAGAAATGTCTATACAAATCTTTTGCCCATTTTTTAATTTTCTCGACTTTTTATTGTTGAATTTTTTATATATTTTGGATACTAGATCCTTATCAAATGTGATATGAAAGTATTTTCTCCCATTTGGTAAATCATTTTTAACTTTCTCCTTAATGTCCTTTGAACACAAGTTTTTAATTTTGATAAAGTCCAATTTACATATTTTTCCTGTTGTCTTGTGCTTTTCAGTTTAAGAAACTGTTGCCTAATCCAAGGCCACAGAATTTGCATCTATGTTTTCCTCGAAAAGTTTTATAGTTTTAACTTTTACATTTAGATATTTTTTATTTTAATTTTCATACATGGTGTAAGATAGGAATCCAACTTCATTCTTTTGTATACAGATATCCAGTTGTCTTGGCACCATCTGTTGAAAAGATTATTCTTTCCCCCTATTGAATTATCTGGGTACCTTTGCTGAAAAAGTAATTGACCATAAATGTGTAGGCTTATTTCTGAATATTGTGTTTTTAGTATCTACTGAGATGATCATAAGATCAGTCTTTCAATATGAAGTATTGCAAGGTTTAATCATTTTTGTCTTTATAGTTATGAGATAATCCCACTTCAATTATAGTAAATTGTCTTTCTCAGACTCTATTAAATTCAATTAGCTATTATTTTGTATTTATAAGTGAGATTAATATATTGCTTACTTTTTAGTGTCATCTCTGTCAGGTTTTGTTATCAGTATTCTGTAAGTTTCACAAAATGAGTTCTACCTTTTTCTTTTGTTTGGGATAATAAAGGGTCTGAAATGGTTCAGGATCTAAAATGTTTGAGGTTTCTTGAACCCTCTGGAAGATTTCCCCTTACTCATCCTGATACTTGTTTTATTTGGTGGAGATCCCAGGTCTCTGCAAAGTGATATGTTTAAATCATAAATAAATACTTAAGTCAGAGTTTAAGTTATGTTTTAAGAACAAATTACTATCTTAAGGACAATTTTACCCTCTCCTAAAGTTATCTTCTATATTAAAAGTTTCTTTACCCAAGATTCTTGTCATCTTTCATTTGTCCTGATTGCCCACCATTTCCGCCTGATCTCCAGGTGCTGCTCCTTTAAAGAAAATATGGCCAGTGGAACTGACATGTTTGCTTTTCTAAATACCTTGCATCTGTCTTTATGTTAAACTTTTGCTTTTCATGTGATGTCAGAGCATAGGCTCTGGAACCAAGCTGCCTAGGTGTGAAGGCTTATTCTACTGTACACCAGCTAAACGATCTTTGCAGGGTCTTAGCTTATTTGCCTATAACACAGGGCTAATCATAGGAACCACCTCATTGGATTGTGGAGAGCATTGCATGACTTAATATTTGTAAAATGTTTAGAACAATGCTTGGCCCTTGGAATATCACAATTTAACAAATTTGTCTTTTAAAGGCTGAAATTCTAGAGCTAAGATGCTATGCCTCATTTCAGTTCCCTTGCATACTGATTTCTAAATGGAAATATTCTCCTCTTAATTATTTCTGGCTCAGCTCCCTCGTTCTTCCTTAGACAGTTTTTGGATTCTACCTGCCTACGGAACTCCTTAAACATCAGCTGCTCTTCTAAGTGGAGCTTAACAAAGTTTGGGCCATTGCCCCATCTATTTTCTTTTCCTGAAGATCCTCCAGCCCTTTACATGATGATTTTAGAATGTTTGACTCTGCAGCATCTTAAAAATGGTGATAAAATATCATCCCCATGGCTGGTGTTCATTATAAGATGATCTCATGGCTTCCTGTTGCACCAGGACCAACAGAAAGAATACATCCAACATAAGGCCCACATAAATATCCATGACATTAGTTAACCACACAAACGTAGGTGACTGCAAAACTACCTTCATCCCATTTAATGCTCTCCCAAACCCTGGAGTGTTTCTACCACAAACTGAGCTTATTCAAAAGTATACTTATTGGCATCTGAGAAAATCTTTGCCTTCAGTGTTCCATATCTGCAAATGGCACCAACATTCAATCAGCCACCCAGGTAAAAAACCTGAAAGTCATTCTGGACACCTTCCTCTTACTGCCCACATCAAACACTAGCCAAAATCTAAGATGTTCATTTCCTAAATAGTTCTTGAATTTATCCTTCTTCCAACCCTTTAACTGCAAATTTGTCACCAGTAATTCTCTCACCCACTTTTGACTTGGCTCACCAGTGCAACCTTTTATGAAAGCAAGCCTGACTTGCTTAAAATTCCTCAGGAGCTCCTTACAGTTTTTAGGGGGAAAAAAATCAAGTTTCATAATTTTGGCTCCAAAGTCCTTCTTGACCTAACTGCCCATCTGGGTAAAACACAGAACACAAAGGTGCTTTTGTCAAGGGCCAGTTCCTCCATATCTGTTCAGGATTCAACCCATTCTCATCTGCTGACTCCTTTGATCTCCCCACTTTTTCTTGCATTCTCAGTCTCCCCATCTCTACTGCATCATTCACATTAGCCTATAAACTCACTTTCTCTCCCATCTACAACCATTATTGCTCTCCTTTATAAACCAACTTGCCAACAGAGTTGTCTAACGCTTGTCTCCTGTGGTTTGTCATATCATGCCCATCTGACCTCTGCCCAACACGGGCCCTGAGACTGCTCTTATCAGAGTTATCAACAGCCTCCATGTGCCAAATGAAATAAAAATGTTTCATGATCAGTTCACTCCCTCTGCCCCATATTTAACACTGTTCGCCCCTTCTAGAAAGAATCTTTCTTAGTTTTGTTGACTTTGAAGAATACTCCTGAGAAATGTATCCGCCATCCCCATTTCTCCTTCCTTCAGAGGCCACACTCTAACTCTGCCCCAGGTCCCTATTTAGCTTCGTCCCTCCACTACTGTGGTTTTAAATATGGTACCACCCATGTGCTCTTAGCTTCCTAATTTATATTTTGAATCCAGACTTATCTTCTGGGTTCTAATCATAAACCACTTTCCACTTAACATCTCCACTTGGATGTGCTGTTAGCATTTAGAATTGACCATGTCCTGACTAGCCTCTATCACCCTCACTTTCAACACTTAGGTCTATACATCCACATGCAAACATGTGCACATGTGCATACACACTTATACACATATGTCCATAGACACAAATGTACATGCATACATAGTTGATCATCTTCCAAAATTTCCCATGTAGTTAATGCAAAACCATCCACCATTTTACTAAAGGTGTTTATTGTGTTCTGAAAAAAAAATTCACCATTTATTTCTGCTAGGAACCTGAAAGTCCCCCTTGACAAGTCCCTTTCTCACACCCCACATCCACTCATCACCAAGCCTTTTGAATCTATTTTCCAAATATGTCTTGAATGCATCTACCTTTCCCCATCTTGGCTTGTGACCAGCCTTATCCAAGCCACACTATCCTTCACCTGGAACAGCCTAAGTGACCTTCCCACTTCTTCTTTTGCCATTGTACCAATCTATATTTCATATACAACTAGAGTGAGCTTCTTAAAACATAAATATAATCATGTAATTTCTCTTTTTAAAGCCACTTGAACTTAAAGTAAGTCATACACTAAGGCAGAATGATTTGAAAAAATGACAAAGCTGAAACCTCAAAGAGGAACAAGGGGTCAGCTACAAGAGAAACAAAGAAGAGAGCAAGTGTAAAGTCCCTGAGGTATGAAAGCTTAGAGCATTTAAGAAGGCCAATGAGACTGGAATGAAGTAGTAAATGCTAAGAATGGTAATGGAGAAGTTAGCAAAAGCTAGGCCATGCAGGACCCTGCAGGTAATGAAATGGGTACTTTCATAATTATTTTCAATTATATGTAGTCTATTCTTGCCCACTGGCCATAGCACCACAGAGAAGCATCTATGCCTGTTTTGTTCAATTTATTCCCCATGCCCAGTACATTGCCTGTCATATAATAGGTACTAAATCTCTATGTAGTGTATGAGAGAAAATATGTCTCAAACATTCCAGCCAGGCAAAATGGCTGGCAAATGCCCAAATATATTGTGCCATTCCCTCTTCAAAATCTTCATCATTGTCTAGCTTGGTTGAATGATTCTCAATAAACAGGCAATTTTGCCTTTAAGGAACATTTGTTAATATCTGGAAACAATTTTGATGGTCACAATTGTAGGAGAGGGAGTGTTACTGACATCTGGTGGGTAGAGGCCAGGGATGCCACTAAACATCTTACACTAGCCACCACCACCAACCCCAAGACAAACAATTATTCAACCTAAAATGTCTACAGTCTAAGGTTGAGAAACCTTGGTCTCACTGATTCTACCTGTTCTCTAAGCCTTTGTAAGTATCACCTCTTTTGGAAAGTTTTCCTTTCTCAACAACAAGCACAAGTTTATGTAATTCACCCCCTTTGCCTTGCAATTGCCTGTTCTATCTGCCTCACACTGGAAGGTTGGGATGTATGTTTCATCAGCATGCCACACACACAGTGGACCATCCATGTATTTTATTAAATGAATACACACCTCCTCCTTAGCTAGAAATAATTAAGAGGATGAAGAAAAATTTTGTAGCAACATTTAAAAACATACAGTTGACATATCCGAACTCATGGGTCTGCAGGACTCACCCAGCCTCCATATCTCCACCTATGGAAAGCTGCCTATCTCCAGGTGTCTGTGCTAGTGTGTAACCCACAGAAATGGTAATTTCCTATAGGTTCAAACCAATAACATGGTTCATTCAATTAGCCATTGCCATAAATTTTGAGTTATTAAAGTTTAATCCTACTATATAATAAGACATAGAACTAGGGACTATGATAGGTTTTAAATAATGAAAATATTAGGGCCAAAGCTTCATTTGCAGTTGGCTCTACTGTGAGTCATGACCTGCTTAATCCACCAGGAAAAATAGAAATCCCCATGGCCACATGCTATAGGCTTCAGATCTTGCACCTGCCATCAGAAACACTTGAAGCTCTCTCCTCTTTGGATCCAGGTTTTGAAACGGATTCTGTTGAAATGCTGTGCCTGTTGGAAGGGTTCCTTCTCCTTTCTTTGTCATGGCCCTCCCAGCTCTATGTTCTGCTGGTTCCTTCTCCCAGCCCTCTTCCTCTCTTCCTGCCCCAATGGTGGCTCTAATCCTGCTGGCTGAGGAAGGAACAACCAAGATACATGAAGTGAGGACAGGGCTAGGAACATCACCTTCAGCTCACTGCTTCCGCTGCTGCGATAGAAGCACCTTTTTGTGGGGCTTTGGACGTTTATTGCTGTTTGAAGAGTTCTGGTCCTCCTCTTCCTCCTGCTCTTTGCTCTGGGCCCGCCTTCTCTCTAGCATCTCCTCAAAAAAGATCTGGCAGCTGAAGCCCTCCTGGATACCATACTGGGCATGTTGCAGTAGCGCCTCCAGCGTGGGAAAGACCCGGCAACAGGCCACACAGCGCAGCCCATAGTTGGTGGTGACCAGCCAGTCCGGGGTGTCCCTCAGCTCCTGTAGGCAGCTCTCCAGAGGTGCCAGCAGCTCTGTGTCGTCCTGCTCTGTGCAACAGTTGTTCTTGCTGGCTTCCAGATCCCAGTGCAGGTCGGTGTTGGAAGCCACCTCAAAGGAGGAGCCTTTCCTCCTCTGCCTCTTGATGAATTCGGCTTCATGAATACGGGGTTTCCTGCTGATGGGCTCAAAGCCAGCCTCAGTCTCCCAGGCCACAGCCACACCCTGCACTGTTTGCACATGGGTGTAGAAGGCACACACGCTTTGCTGGGCTGTGTCCTCATTGCCGTATGGGTAGGAGCCACAAGACTGGTACTGGGAATAGGACTGGTACTCAGAGGAGGACTGGGACGATGGGGAGCTGCTCCAGCTCAGCATCCCCCGGGCTCTGGAGGTGAAATAGATGTCCTCCTGGTGGGGAATAGCTGGCCCCAGCTGTGGAGATAACTCCTCCCTCTTTGTGCTCCCTGAAAGTTGAAATGAGATTTTCATCAGTGTCTCCAAGAGATCAGTGCCAAACCCACCTTCAGGACTCTGAAAAGGTCCTGGCTCTAGGGATCCTTAGGCAGTGCCTATTTTTTTTTTTTTTTTATAAAATAGAGGTGATAACAATACTGACCTTATGGGGTGTTGATAGGGATCAAATAATGTATAGACAGATGTATCTATAAATTATAGACATGATGATAAGGATCAAATAATGTATGAATGTAAAAGCCCAAAACTTGACCAAACCCAAAAAGGCCATTGACTAATGAATAGACAGATTACGGTACTACCATACAATGCAAACCTATTCAGTGACCAAAAGGAATGAACTACAGATGCATGCAAAACATCAGTGAATCTCTAAATGCACTCTGCTCCATAGAAGCAGCCAAGGTAAAAAAGCCATAGAGTATATAATGCCATTGAGATGACATTCTAGAAAAGGTCAAACTATCTAAGGAAAGATCAGAGGTTGCAAAGATGTTGGGCAGCAGGGGAACTGACCATAAAGGATCACCAGGGAACTTTTTGGAGTGATGAAATGTTCTGTATCATAATTGTGGAAGTGCTCACACAAATGTACACATGCCAAAATTCTTCAGATTGTACACTTATGATTGGTGAGGTTTGTGTATATAAATTATAGCTCAGTAAAGTGCTTACTGAGTAAAGTGCTTACTGGAAAGTGCTTCGGCCAGGCGGTCCGGCTCCACCTTCCCCTTCAGCATTTTTGATGTGCATCCACCTTAATCCAGGGAGCATCTTGTGCTCTCCTTGAGCTCTCATTGTATCCTCATCACCATGTAAGTGTTTGCCATGTTTTAACTCCTTTAAGCACTCAAAAATTCCTAAGATATTGCATTGTTACAATTCCGACCTGACAAATAAGGAAACTGAAACACAGAGCATTTAAATGACCGATGGAGTCAGAGCCATGGTGGTGCCAGGCAGTCTACTCCGAGAGCCTGTGTGTTACCCTTAGGTGCTGCCCATGGTCACTTCCCAGATGTCTTCGAATTGATGTTCTAGATTAACTTTAATCAATTTATTATAAATGAATGTTCTATATATTGCTGAAATCATAGGATTGACATATCATATTGGTTTTTTCCAATGCACATTAAAACACATAATGATTAACATTTTTCATCTTCATCCTTACACCTCCTGAAATCACCTCATACACTCACATTGGCCTCAGTCATACCCACCATCTATGTTAATGGCCAATGCAATAATTTGATAGCGGCAGCAAAGGGTGACCTGGCAACTAATCTTTTTCCTCCAGGACCTCCCTCCCAGGGAACACACCTCCCACACTCTTTAGCTCTCCCTTTTGGCCTACCTGGCCAGCATACTTCTACACTCTCCTCTGTAAGCTCCAGGCTGGCCAAGCTGAGGGTGGTCCCATCTGTTGGTGACTCTTCTCCCTTATGGTCTGTAAAGTTGCGTTTCATGACTTGACACCAGGCCCAGGGCGTTCAGTGTTCCAGCTGTTCGTTGAGAGTTGGCTTAGGTTGTGCTGAAGCCCTCCACTGGCCCCAGCCTGAGTGGTCACTGGGGCCCCCATGGTCACTAGGATCCCAGCTTTATTCTGTGACCTCATCAGTGACATTGTTCTGTTCAGAGACAGAAACGTAGCTAGGATTCCAGGAGAGGCTTCTCACCAGGTTCTCATTTCCCCTTGGAATCTTTTCTGCCTTGTATATTATCATGACACACAAAAACACAAAGCATAGACACAAGTAAACATGTATTACATAAAGACACAAATGCCTAAACACACCCACATAGATATTTATATAAACATACATATGCTCAATCACACTGACACACATACATAGGCAGACACTCACACACTCAAACATGCATCAAAACACACATTTAAACTCACATGCTCATGCATAGATACACACATATCATTCAACTATTCGCATGCATGGGCACAAATTCACACCAGATTCACTAAACCACACATATACTCATATACACACTGTCATCCCCCAACATCAAAATAGGCCTACTTTGCACTGGGAAAACAGTGTGCAATGAATAATCTTGTCTCCTCCGCACTGTTCCAAAGTTCCCACCTCTGCCTCACTTAGGCCTCTTGACCTTCCATGGCCTGAATCCCCAGGCACGGCTCGTCTTTCAAGTCCCCTCTCTAGACTCTCACATTCGCCCAGCACTTGTGACTCAAACACACAGGATCCTCCCTCCTGGGGCTTTTGCACTTCCCCTTCTGTCTGCCAGGAGCACCCTCCCCTAGGACTCCTGTGGTTTACTCTCTTACTTCAGTCTCTGCTGAAACAACACCTTATCAGAGCAGCCCACCTGGATACCCTAAAGAAGACAGCACTCTTTAGCCTCCATCTCCCTCTGTCACCTTACCCTTCTTTATTTCTCATTATAACGTTTATTACTCTCAGATGTGAGTACCTGCATGATGGGCTTCTCTGTATCCATTGCCATTGGTTTCAATGTAAACTGCATGAGGAGACTTCATTTATTTCCCCTATTATATCCTTAACATCTAGAATGATGTTTGACACATTAACAAGCACTCTAGAAATAATTGTCAAATTAAGGAACAAATAAAAGAATACTTAGGAGCTGTCGACAAAGATGTGCTTACCTAGTGGTGCTACCTTCTCTCTGCACCTCAGATTTCTGCAGCCCTGGGCAAGCTTGTTCTCACCCTACCACTCTGATGATACCCTGCTGCTTCTCCACCCGCACAAACCTCACTCCAGATACATGATCTTGCATACCTCCCCACCGGCCATCTGTCTTTGCTCCAGATGTCCTAGTGTTTAAATAGTTCAAAAAGTGATGGAATAAAATTATTTCAATATTCCAAAAGTAACACGACACGACAGCCAGCACCTAGGAACATATTCCTCTCCAGAATGAGAGGCCACTGTGAGGAGGAAAACCCCACAGAAATTCACACTCACCAACAAAGACAGTGTTTTCTTGTGGGAAGAGGAAAATACTGTAAATGTGTTCTTTCTTATCAAGTAAATCCAGAGATTTGTCTTATAAAAACAAGGAGGTACCAGCAGAAAAAATAAATAGATCAATGGAAGATAGAGGTAGCCCAGAAAAATATCTCATTATATATTCAAGTTTTTTAATGAATAAAGTAAATAACAAAGTCTGGGAGGAAAAGAAGACTCAGTCAATAAATGAGAATGAAAATTCTTATTAAATCAACTTTGGTCTCACCTCATATGAAACAACTGAGAATATTTTCATATGGTTCAGGGTTATGTTTTAATTTAAAATGTTTACAAAGATGTAAAAAATAACATAAGCACTTTAAAATGAAGCCAGAGCTCCTATGTCAGAGGAATAGCTCTCCCTGTCTTATGCCTCAAACTTTGGAATGTTAAAATAGGTCAAATAACCTTTCTACTAGACTTAGGCCTAGGGCAACATTGTGTCCCAGAGAACTTTTTGCAAAGATAAGAAAGCAGTTATTGTGACTACTGGATTGATGGCTACTGGACTGAAAATTAAAAACGTTGTTTAGAATTAAAATCACTATGTTATATTATCTGCACCAATAGAAATGCCTTCCTTCTATTGATATAATTGTTCCCCTTTCCTTTCTCATAAATAACCCTTCCCTTCGTTTTCTGCTAGGAACATTATTTGGGCTTCTTCCTTAATTAATTATTCCTGTAGCTATTTTTATTTATCTCAAGTAAAAGCTTGTTTGCCTCTCACTTTGAAAGGCCTTTATATTGTTAAGTAAGCAAAGAAAGTATAAGTTAACATTAATAATGAAAAGGTGTTTTTCTATACTTAAATTACATCAAACTAGCAATTTTTAGTCTTTGTTATCTTCTTTTTAACTTCATTGCTTAAAAAATCTTACTGTTTCAATTGGCATTTCTCTGATTTTTGGTGAAATTGAAAGGAACTGTTCAGTAAAGGAAATGAGCAAGCAATTCCCAGGAGAAGAGATACAGATGGCTGATAAACATATAAAATGTTCAACCTATTATAATAAGGAAACTACAAATTAAAAATTCATGATATATATGGTATCATTTTCACCCATAAAGCAAGAGTTAAAAATATTGACAATACTGCATCCTGTGAGGACATGAAGAAATAAACACTATTTCATGCTTTTGGTAACAGTATAACTTGTCTTTCTCAAAGGGAATTTGGTACTACCCATTAAAATTAAAAGTGAACATACCTCTTCATTCAGCACTGTACTAGTCAAGTATTTCCTGAGAAACATTTACATTTTGTGCTATGCAAGTAAAACAGCACAGAAAAATATTTACTGTGGTACTGTTCATAATAGGAAAAAACAAGAAACTTTTCAAAGGTTCATCAAAAATATAAATTACAGCATAACCAAACTGTAGAATATTATACAGTCACAAATAGAAAAAGACCTACATGTGCTAATAAATTCTGTTAAGTGAAAAAGATGCAAGGGAATCTCACTTACATCTAACTCCTCCCCACCAAAGTCCCAAATGAAATTCTATATTATCTAAGTATGTAAAGTCACAGAGGAGATATGAAGAAATGGGAGTAGTGATAACCTCAGGGAAGAAAGATTAGGTGGGGCTGTAGAAAATTATATTTTCCAAAGGTGGCCACCCCAGTATATCTTCCATCCCACGTGCTCTTCTTAAGACGTGAAATCATGAATTGATACTTCTGCTTCGAGAGACAGGGTTTCTCTTCCTGAACCAGGATGGACTTGCCTCAATCAATAGGATGCAGAAGAGTGATGTTTGGAGATGTTTGATGCTAGGTCATAAAAGACATGACTTTCTCTCTCTCTCTCTCTCTCTCTCCTCTCTCCACTCTCCTTTGGACTCAATCACCATGTTCTGAGGAAGATCAGGTCACATGAAGAGGCCACATGGAGGTGTTCCAGCCAACAGTCCCAACAAAAGTTTCATCCAACTACCAGAGGTGTGAATAAATGAGCCTTTCAGGAAACTTTGCCTTCCTGCCTTTGAGTCTTCCAGCTGGGTCCCCAGACAACTTAGAGCAGAGACTAGACATTCCTGCTGAATTCAGCCATCTGCCCCAACTGAACTCCTGATCCTCAGAAACCGCGAGCATAATAAAATATATCTTATTTAATTTTTAATTGTTAGTTATTTATTTTTAAATGAAGAAATGATTAAAATCCACCCTTTCCCCATCAATTTCCTTCTTCCTTCTCTCCCCACCCTTCCCCTCTGGTAACCACTCATTGTTCATGTCCATGAGTCTCTTGTTCATTTGTTGCTTTTAGGTTTATATCCTACATATAAGTGATATGTGATTTTCAACTTTTTCTGTCCGGCTTATTTCACTTAGTGTGATTATTTCAAGACCCATCTATGCTGTTGCAATGGCAGTATTTTATCTCTTCTTATGGCTGAGTAATATTCCATTCTATATATGTACCATGGCTTCTTTAGCCACTCACATATCGTAGGACACTTCAGTTGCTTCCATGTCCTGGCCACTGTGAATAATGCTACTGTGAACATTGATGTGTAAATGTCTTTTTGGATATGAATTTTCAAGTCTTTAGGGGTAAATACCCAGAAGAGGGATTGCTGGATCATGTGGTAGATCAAATCTTAGTTTTTTGAGAAACCTCCATACTGTTTTCTATAGTGGCTGTACCAATTTGCAATTCTACCAGCAGTGTATGAGGGTTCCTATTTCTCCACATCCTCTCCAACACTTGTTATTACTTGTCCTGTTGATTATAACTATTTTAACAGGTGTGAGATGATATTACATTAAGTTTTTGATTTGCATTTCCCTAATAGTTAGCAATGTTTAGCATCATTTCAAATATTTGTTGGCCATTTGTATGTTCTCTAGGGAGAAGTGTCTGTTCAAGTCCTCTGCCCATTTTTGGATTGGATCATTTTTTTGTTGTTGTTCAATTGTATGAGTTCTTTATATATTTTGGATATTAGGCCCTTATCAGAGGCATTGCTTGCAAATAAAATTTCCCATTCTGATGGTTGTCTCTTTAGCTTATTGACAATTACTTTTGCTGAGCAGAAACTTTTTCATTTGATGTAGTCTCATTCGCTTATTTTAGCTCTTACTTCCCTTGCCTTCGAGGTCAAATTTATAAAAGAGTCTTTAAGTCCAAGGACCTTGAGTTTAGTTTCTATGTTTTCTTCTATGCATTTTATTGTTTCAAGTCTTATATTCAGGTTTTTAATCCATTTTGAGTTAATTTTGGTGTGTGGTGATAGACAACAAAGAGTCTAGTTTCATTCTTTTGCATGTGGCTTTCCAGTAATCTCAGCACCATTTATTGAAGAAGCTTTTCTTTTTCCACTCTATGTTTTTGGCTTTTTTGTTAAAGATTACTTGCCCATATAAAAATGGGTTTACTTCTGAACTCTCGATTCCATTCCACTAGTCTGTGTGTCTCTTTTGCTACCATACCATGCCATTTTGATTACTGTCCCTTTGTAGTATAATTTGAAGGTGGGCAGAGTGATGCCTCTAGCCTCATTTTTTTTTTTTCTCAGAATGGCTTTGGCAGTTTGAGATCTTTTGTGATTCTTTACAAATCTGATGATTTTTTGTTCCATTTCTTTAAAAAATGCTGATGGGCTGTTGATGAGGATTGCATTAAATCCATATAATGCTTTTGATAATATGATCATTTTAACTATGCTGATTCTTCTAATTCAAGAACACAAAATATCTTTCCATTTCTTTGTATCTTCTTAGATTTCTTTTAATAGAGTCTTATAGACCTATATAGGTCCTTCACATTTCATTAGATTTATTTCTATGTATTTTATTCTTTTTCTTGCAATTGCAAGGAATTATTTTTCCACTTCCTTTTCTGACACTTCATTATTAGGGTATAGGAATGCTGTAAATTTTTGAACATTGATTTTGTATCCAGAAACTCTACTGTATTTGCTTATTATTTCTAATAGTGTTCTTGAGAACTCTTTTCAGTTTTCTACATAGAGAATCATGTCATCCACAAATAGTGACAGTCTGACTTCTTTGTTTCCTATTTGGATGCCTTTAATATTTTCTTTTTGCCTGACTGCAATCGCTAGGACCTTCAATGTTATATTGAATAACAGTGGCAATAGTGGACAGTTTTGCCTTGTTCCTGATCTTAGAGGGAAGATTTTTAGTTTTTCACCATTAAGTATAATGTTGGCTTAAGGCTTGTCATATATGGCCTTTATTTTATTAAGATATTTCCCTTCTATACCAATTTTGTTAAGTGTTTTGATCATAAATGGGTACAGTAGTTCGTCAAAAGCTTTTTCCGCATCTATTGATATGATCATATGATTCTTATTCTTTAATTTAAAGAATAATTCTTATTCTTTAATGTGGTGTATAACATTAATCAATTGGCATTTGTTGTACCATCCTCGTGCCCCTGGGATGAAGCCCACTTGATCGTGGTGTATAATCTTTTTAATATGTTGCTGTTTTTGGTTCACTAGTATCTTATTTAGGATTTTTGCATATGTGTTCATGAGAGATAATATTCTATAATTTTCTTTTTTGTGTGTTATCTTTACTATTTTTTGTTATCAGGGTAATATTGGCCTCATAAAATGAGTTGGGAAGTATTGCCTCCTCTTCAATTTTTTGGAAGAGTTTGAGGAGAATAGGTATTAAATCTTTGAATGTTTGGTAGAATTCACTGGTGAAGCCATCTGGTCCTGGACTTTTCTTTTTTGATATGTTTTTGATGATTGTTTCAATTTCCATACTGCTAATCGGTTATTTAGATTTTCCAGTTCTTCTTGATTCACCCTAGGAAAATTGTATTTTTCTAAGTACAGGTCCGTTTCTTCTAGGTTATTAAATTTGGTGTTATATGCTTTTTCATAGTATCCTTGTATGATCCTCTGTATTTTTGCGATGTCAGTTGTAATTTCCCCTCTTTTATCCCTGATTTTATTTGTGTCTTTTCTTTTTTCTTTAGTGAGTCTTACCAGGAATTTGTCGATTTTTTAAACTTCTCAGAGAAACAATTCTTTCTTGCATTTATTTGTTCTATTTTTTTTAGTTTTCAATTTCATTTATTTCTGCTCTAATTTTGATTAATTTTTCCTTCTGCTGACTTTAGGCTCCATCTGGTCTTCCTTTCGGGCTTGTTTTTGTTTTTGGAGATAGACCTGTAATATTATGAACTTTCCTCTTATGATCACTTTTGCCGTGTCCCAAAAGTTTTGATACGTTGTACTACCATTATCATTCATTTCTATGTATCTCTTGATCTGTTTTTTTTTTAATTTCTTCTCTGACCCAGTTGTTCTTCACTAGTATGTTGTTTATCTTCATGTATTTGTGGTTCTTTTTGCTTTCTCTATACAGTTGATATCTAGTTTCAAGTCGATCTCTAGAGAACATGGTTGGTATGATTTCTGCCCTCTTATATTTGTTGAGGCTATCTCTGTATCCCAATATGTGATCAATCTTGAGAATGTTCCATGTGCACTAGAGAAGAATATATAAGCAGCTGTTTAGGGATGGAATGCCTGGCATTAATGGAAGTGCATTCTGCTTTTTTTTTTTTTTCCAGAAAGAAGATTTATTATATAATGGTCCCTAGCCTGTTGCAAAGAAGGTGTTTTTCTTTTGGTTTCCAGTAGGTGGCATCTAATCCTCTTGGATCTCTGCTTATATAGTCTTTTTTTTTTTTTCCTTACAGATGTTTAATCATCCTTGCTATCCTCAATCTCTGTTCCTGTCAGTGTTCGCAACAGTTTTGGTAGTGTTTGCTCAGATTCCCCTGGGGTTCTGCAGTGATCTATCTCGAAGGGTATGGGAGGAAAGGTTTTCTGAGTTGGGGAATGGGGGCTGTGGTCAGCCTCAGTTTTGTAACTGTGGCTGGTAAAAATCAACTGTTTTTTCTCTTCCATCCCCATGTCCCTGTTTCTCTGCTTTCTGCCCTGATGACGGGGCACTGCCGTCAGCTGTGTAGAGCTCACAGCACTCCCAGGAAGGGCTGTTCAGGTAAGTTGCCGCACTTTGTCCCCTCCCCATCTTCCTACAGGGAGCTATGGCTGCTATGAGAGGCAGCTTCTTTGTTTCTCCCAGTCCACCACCCAAGGCCTGGAGTTCTAACCTATGGTAGCTCTTTTGTGCAGATCCCATGCTCAGACGTGCTGGTGTGCAGTTTGGGTGTTTTTTGTTGTTGTTGTTGTTGAGTTTTAGATATTCAGCTTATTGTTGTTTCAACGGGAGAGATCTGGGGACATCTCTCACTCTGCCATGTTTAATCCAATCGATAAAATGTATTTTAAACACTAGATTTGGGGACAACTTGTTATATAGCCATAGTAATTTGATGTACTTTGTCCCTGTACTGTTTAAATATGTTCTAGTGAGGCAGCTCATTGACCAGCATCTGTACTGTGTCCACCTGAGCACTGTGGTTTCCCACCACCCACCAGCATCTACTTATTTGTTCAATGCCAGTATTCATGTACAGCAGTTTCAGAATTGTTAACTTGCACCCCCATAAGAAATACAGTGTTTACATACAGTTACTTTGGTCTTTAGCCTTACAGTTCCTAGGCAAAACATCATTTTTCAAAGTTACTTGGGTCAGCTTTTTTTTCCCCTAGAATTTACATATATGTTCTTTCCAACCTTCTCAACACGTCTACCAGGTAAGCACTGTTAACCCTACCTTACAGAGGGATGTTGAGGCTTTGGGAGTTAAGTGAGGTGTAGGTGGAAAGGATGAGGTGGGATGCTAACATCTCAAGCCCAGAAGCATGACTACTTTGTCAGGCTGCTTTAAGCTGTCTCCCTGGGCTGCTTTCCAGAGGTGGCTTAGAGCAAAGCCCCACCAGATGTGCAATGTTCTTTACTGTCATGTAGCCTCTGGGCTGCTTCCGGCCATGGCCACTGGAAGACTCTCCATCCCAGTGCTTCCTTTTGTTCTTTGCATATATATATATATATATATATATATATATATATATATATATATATATATAAATAATCAGAGGCCACCCATATAGAGTTCCTGCCCCCCAGGGGAAGTGAGAGGAAGATGGTTCTGACCCAAGCCAGCCCAGCACCCCCGCATCCCAGCCCCTGCAGTTTTCCAGCTGGTTCTTCAGCTTTGCCAAGAACTTCCATGCTTCACTGCTGCAGCCAGCAGGGATAGTGTGCAAAATCCCAAAATGACCAACAAAGCACATTGTCAGAGTTCTTGGCCAACTCATTTCACACTTCGCATGCGAGCCCTAAACCTCATCAAGAAGACTGGAATATTTTCCAGTCTTAACTTTTCTTCCAAAACTTAGTCTTCCCAGCCCCTGTTTTTCTCAGTTGGGCAGAAGCTAGCAGGAAACAAATCAGCCACAGACACAGCAGGAAGCAGAGACACCATCTCTCACTTCCCTTAACTTCTCACTCCAGAGTTTGGCTTGTGCCACAATCAAGGCTAAAGGGGAACCAAAGCATTCACCCAGAGGCAATGAGTATCCAGAAATAGCCAAATGTCCCCTTGGCCAAGGAGCCTGATGTTACCTGGGTTATGCATAGGTGGTTGCATTTACATGGCTGAGCCTCTGTGTCAAGTGTTTTAAATGGGCAATGCTCTTCTCTTCACCCTGGAGACGGAGTGAGGGACCAACCATTCTGCCATTCCCCTCCTCAAAGAACTCCTGTGATCAGACTTAACCTGAGAGAGGGAGATAAGTGGTGAGCTGGCAGATACTGCCAGCCAGGTACAGGCTAGGCTCCATAGTAGAGTTTCTCTACTATGTGAAGGTCAATCTTCAGGACTTATTAACAATTGCAACCTTGTGCCAAGCCTGCAGAAAAGTGCCAGAAGCTATCAGACACCTTGAGAATTAGAGTAGAGAAGTATAATTTTTTGTTGCTTCTTGTAACTATTTAAAAAGAAGTGAGTCAGTGGACTGAGTAAGGAAAAACTCAGCCACAGAGAAATGTAATATGAAGGGCTCTTCCTCAGGCTCCCCAGGCGGATGCAGACAGGAGTTTTGCTTTTGTTTTTTCTTCTGACTTAATAACAGGCTACTTTTTCTCATGGTTTGTTTGGAGCTGTCTCAGAGTTTTGACCTTAACCTCAAAGTGCCCACACAAATAGCTTAGGCCTTCTCTGTCATCAGGGAACGGGGAAGGGGCGCCCCTCAGGCTAGGCCCTTGGGCATGTCTGTGGCTGAGCTCCAGGCTTCAGAGCCCCAACCTGGCCCAGGGCCTGCCTCTCTTATGTTCCACTCTGGCTCCATGGGATGGCAAATGGTCAACGAGATTTCTGGATGCCGAAGTGCCTTTTTCAAATATATGCTTCCTCAGAAGGGTGACTTCATCTGGGAGGAAGGACATCCCTCTGGAATCCACACATGTAACCCAAGAGCTCCAGTATTCCAGCATCCAGCCACACCCATTCATGTTCTTAGCCATGCTGGGAGCTCTGGGAGAATGGGAAGGTCTTGCTCCATGTCCAAAATGTGCTGGTCATAGGCTAACCTGGACACAGCTCTCAGGCCACCAATTGCTAACTCATCCTCAGTGAATTTCTGGAAACATTGGCTCCAACTTAAAAAGTGAAGTCCCAGGACCTCAAAGGCCAACAGTGAGTTACCATGATTTCTAAGTGTTCTGGGCCTAGTCCTGTGCAGCCTTCAGCTTACATCCAAGGTATTTTCAGCGCCCACTGGAAAGCAGCATATGTGCTCACATATAACCAAAACAAAACTGGGGGGACTTCTTTTTATTCCCATAATTAGAATGGCTATTGCAGACCATCGTCTTCTAATTGCCTTCTTCCTGTTCAGGCCTTTAGAGAAAGTTTCTCTTTTGTGAGATGATGCAGCCCCTTAATAGATGATAAAGAAGGTTAGTACCACTCTCCCTTCCCCAGCACACCACCCAAAGCCTTGTAGCTGATTCCAGGTCTTCCAGGAATGAAGTAGGGGTGAGGTAGGGACTTCTGGGAAGGCTAGATTAGGCTGCATGAAATTCCCACAGGAAAATTCCCAAGAAATGAATCTGAGGCCAAAATTTAGGAGCCAGAATGTGAGGCAGCCCATTCAGCCACGCCAGTCTGCTGTCAGCTGCACCACTGCAGTGTAGTGAGACTGGCTCTACCTTTCTTCCACACCAGGGTTAGGAGGGTGTAGTTTTCAGTGTATGAATCCCGTCCTTTCTTAGTTAAATTTATTCCTAAATATTTTATTCTTTTTGATCTATGTAAATAGAACTATTTTCTTTTCTTTTCTTTTCTTTTTTTTTTGGATTATTCATTACTGTCAGGCAGAAGTAACTTTTTTGTTATTCAATTTTGCTAAATGTATTTATTAATTCTAAAGATTTGGTGGATTTTTTAGGATTTTCTATATATAAAATCATGACATCTGCAAACATAGTTTTACCTCTTTTTTTTTTTTCCAAATTGGATGCCTTTTATTTCTTTAACTTTCCTAATTGCTCTAGCAAGAACTTCAGTAGAATGTTGAAATCGAGTGGCAAAAGCTGGCATCCTTGTCTTGTTCCTACTTTGGGGGAAAGTTTTCAGTCTTTTATTATTAGGTATGTTGCTAGCTATGGGTTATATATGGCCTTTTTCATGTTAAGGAAATTCCTTTCTAAATCTAGTTCAATGTGTGTTTTTATCATAAAAGGATATTGGGTTTTGTTGAATGCTTTTTCTGCATCAATTGAGATAATTATGTATATGGATTTCCCCCTTCATTCTATTAATGTGGTGCATTAAGTGGCGTGAATTTCAAACATTGTACTTCTCTTGCATCCAGGATAAATCCCACCTGGCTTTGCTCCAGTAGGGAGGTCTTGTTCTAAAGGCCCTTCTTGCTCCCTGTAATAAGCACGTTCAGGTTGCTGGAGTTCAGGTTCAGAAGAGCTCATAGCCAGGGGAAATGGCTTCAGTGAGGCCGAACTGGGCTCTGGCATGCCCACAATGCACAGGGAATGGGAAGAAGGTGACCAGAGTAGTGTGCCTCCCTCCTGGCCACCTGTCACCTGAACCAGCTAGCAGTATGGGCACTATGGACACGCACTCCTGGGGAAAAAAAGAGAAGCCCTCCCTGCCTGTGTTGACGAGAAGGTCATCAACTTCATTTGATTCACTTTACAAGGGAAAGATGGTTCTCTTCAGAAGCAGTCCCTCATCCATCTGGCTGTCAGAAATTTAACAACCACACTAGTCCCCCCTTATTCATGATTTCGCTTCTGAGGCTTTACTTAACCCACAGCCAACCAGAAAATATTAAATTAAAGATTCCAGAAGTAAACAATTCATATGTTTTAAATTGCATGCTATCTGAGTAGCTTGATGAAATCTCATGCCATCCTGCTCCATCCCACCCAGGACATGAATCATCCCTTGTCCAGTGTATCCATGATGTGTATGCTCCTCACCCATTAGTCACTGAGTAACCTTCTTGGTTATCAGATCTCCTGTCTCAGTATCACAGTGCTTGCATTCAAGTAACCCTTATTTTACTTAATAATGGCTTCAAAGTGCAAGAATAGTGATGCTAGCAATTCAAATATGCCAAAGAGCTTCCTTTAAGTATGTATGTATAAGAAAAACAGTATATATAGGGTTCAGAAGTATGCAGTTTCAGAGATCCACTGGGGGTCTTGGAACATATCTCCCATGGATAAGGGGGGACTACTATATGATAAAGATCAGAGGTGAGCACATATAAATTATTTATTATATATAGGAGAAGACTATAAACATCTGTATATTATTTAAATTTTGAGTTTTAGAATAATTCCCAAAATGTGAAGATAACCTAGCAAATTCATTATTACTTTATTGGATACAACATATAATAGACTATTTATAAACACAAATTCACAGGCAGTGGTACACTCCAGTGAAATATCACTGTATAGGCCAATTTTTTTTTTTTACTTTATTTATCTGCCTCAGTGAAAATGGCATGGATGGTTTATTGAACCACAGCTCATATACAAATTCAAGTTGGCTTATTGAAAAATTATAGTCCACAAACTTTAGTGATAGGAGCAGTCACACTGTAGGATTCACTACTCAACCCACAGCAAATTAAGTTGATCACAATAAAGCCAAACTAAGAAAATTAAAAGGCAAGAACAGCAGCAATTGAAAACTGATCTCTTAAGACCTCACTGATGAGGTTCTGGAAACAAAACATGCTTTCCCAAATTGCCAGATTTCTCTCCACACAAGTCATGTGATAGGGAATTTGGCTGCATTGCTTAAGAGCCAGACGTCTTAGCAGGTCCCCAAATTTCAGTTCTTATAAAGCCTGATACTTGACTATTTTAATATACAATACCAAATGTTTGAAACCAAAATAATTCAGGTCGCCACTGTGTAGCCCTCAAATAAAAAAAAAAAACATAAAGGCAGTGTAAACATGAATTATTCTTCCATGAAGATGAAAAAGTGACTTTAATGAGTTCATAGCCAAGAGGGACCTCTAGTGCTATAGTGGGGCCAGCTAGTACTAGCTCGAAAAGCCAATTGTTAAATCTTTTAATAGCTTCTTGCAAGCCAGTTGTTAAACGTGGTCATTATCAAAATTAAAATCATGTAAATTTACAATTAAATTATATTAAACACAAAAGTTGTAAATACTTAAAACTCATCAATTCTTAATTATTTTATTACATTTCATGACACCTGGCAGCTTATAAGAGTGCTTAGAGAAAAGACTGATGCAATGGTCCTTTGCAAAGGCTAAAATCAAGGTCTTTCTAATCCCACTCCTAACCCCAATCAGGGAGAGGGTTGAGAAGCATTCACACGTTCAGATCACCACTGGAGCTCATACAGCCAGTTCCAGGAGCCCACAGTTCTGGCTGTGAAGACAAGCCCTTCAGGAAACTCCCCTATCCCCCACCAACTCTAACCTTCCGGAAGTAAGTTTCCACAATACAGGCCACATCTTAATTCTTCAGACAAGTGCTCAGGTCTCTTCCACCTACAAGTTGATTATAATTTAGAAAAGGCACTTCTATTCATCATTTTATTATTCCACAGCAGCTTAGAAATGTGGGCAAGGGAGTGTTCTTTCCCTTTTAATAGATGAAGAAACTGAGTCTCAGAAAGGCAAAGGAGGTTTCCTGGGTTCACACAGTCTGTAGGGTGGGAACCTAACTTCCCTGACTATATTAACTAGATGAGGTGAGCACATTTTATTAAAAAATAAAGAGAGAATTAAACACAGGTCTAGCACTGGTATACTCTGGTGGGAAAATAAATTAAAACAGATTCTCTGGCAATATGTAGCAACAACCTTAAACCTGAGATAACATCTCTGAGATAACCATCTGTCTTGCCAATCCCACTTCTAAACATGTATTCTTGAGGAAATTAGAAGTATGCCAAAGATTTTGCTAGCTCTTTTTTAGTAGTATTATTTATACTCATAAACTCAGAAACAACCTGTGTCCCAAGCAGGAGGAGGACTAAATTGATTAGGTTTCATCAGCCTCACCTGGGAATTTGTTAAAAATGTAAATTCTCAGGCTTCATCCTAGTGTAGTCCAGCAGGCTGGGTTTAAATAAGCCCTCTCTTTTATTAAGATGCCTGCTAGAGTTTGAGAACCCCTGGAGTAAATAAATTATGGGACAACTACAGAATACAGGTCATAAAAAACATGGAAAAATTGTTCACAGTATAAATAAAAACATATCATGTAATCCCAGTTCTGTAAACCTAATGTGTGTGTGTTTGTGGGTGCGTGTATGCACGCTCACACACATATATGTAAAGTCTGAAATGAAATTATATATACCAAAATGTGAACAGGATTTATTTTTGAGAAAGGGGTTTTCTCATCTTTTTATTTATCTTTATTTTTTAATTTTTGCACAATAAATATAAGAAAATGTTTTTAAAAGCTTTATTTTATTTTACTTCATTACTTCTTAATTTATTTTACTTCTAGTTTTATTTAAATATTAATGAAATTAAAAAATAAAATAAAATATAGGCTCACTTTGCAAAACCCTATGCCCCCTGCCCATCCATCCCTGGGATGCTCCACACCAGGTCCCATAGGCACGTCCTTCAGCCCAAGGCATCAGCCTCTGGGTCAGAGGGCAGCACTGGCTTACTGGGTACAGAAAATAGGGCTGGAGCAAAGAGCAGAAACCTGCTCATGTCCACACAATGTTAAAATAAACTCGCTGGAAAGAAGCCCCATGGGAAACACATGACATTTGCTTGCAAGGAAACATAAACAAGGACAATTGGAAACAGAGAAATGTGGCTTAGTGAGAACTTGATCCAAGCCAGATGGGCAAGCAGGCCTGGCTGCAGAGAAGAGAAACACATGGACAGAGGCTCCCAGGGTGGGCTGGGCGGGCCCAGAGGCTGCCCAAGGGAATGTGGCCTGGGACACAAATAGCCTGGGGAAGTTGGATATGACTGGACTTCCAGCACTTTGAGACCTGCATGAGCTGATCCAGTTGCCAGGATGGAAGGGAGTCCCACTTAGATTCTGAATTTTCAGTCCCAAGTTCATAGAATGGAAAATTATCAGCATTTATTTACCGCTAACCATGTGCCAGGCACAGAGCAAGGTGTTTCATTATATCATTTAATCCTTACGATGGTCCTGGAGGATATCACTGCCCTGACCCCAATTTTCCAGTAGTTCTAGCAAGTTAGTGCTCAAGGTCAAATGGCTGACTGCATCGTGAAGCAGGCTTTTAAACTAGGGCCCATGTCCATCTACAGAGCACAGGCTTTCCTCATCACAGCGAGCCAGATTGCCATCCATGCCTGCCAGAGTCCTTGCAGCATCCTCACCATGTCTACTCTGGACACCTGCCCCAGCCCCTCCATCCACTGCCATCTACCAGCCCTGAGCAGCTGAAATCCTTAAAGTGCTAGTGAGAACCCTGGCCTTGGCAGTACTTCCATCTTGTAATGCTAAATGCGTATTGTAGATTATTGCTAATTTAAAGAGACATTTCCATTTGGGAGACAAAATGCCTCACAGATTTCATGAACAATAACTGAAGCTTAGAACTTACAATACATTTGAGTTTTCTCTATTGGCCATGGCCTAAATACAATGTTTTGTTGCTTTTCCTCCTTGCTTTTAGAGCACAAACACAAGCTCCCCTCTAAAAATGGGAGAGGCTGTGGAGGGTTTCCCTTCAGGACTTCGGTGATGTCTAAGAGCATGACCACCTTCACCTGTAGGTCCCAGGTGTCTGTCACCTCCTGTCATTAAAAGGAGATGATTTTAGCCTGCCTGAGGCCAAGACATGCCTGTCCTGGCTGGCATCCGTCTTTCCTTATAGTAACACCAAGGGGTTTACATGGCTAAACTTCCAAAAATTCTTCTTTCAACATGATTCCTTTCTAAAAAGTTTTGTTCTCATAGGAAAACTTTTCTCTCTTTGAGGGCAAATTCCCCTCCTGCCTGGGGAAGTAGAGTCAGCCCCCTTGGCCTGGGGTACTGAGAGGGGAGACGGCCTTGAAGTTCAGGTGCCTAACAACCTCCACGGGTCATCTACAACTCTGATCATTCTTTTAGGGTTGAGCTGCATAGCCACCATGAAGAACTGAGCATGTCTGGGCTCTGTGCCTGCTGTTGTACCTACAGAGTGTATTTTGATTTAAGGTATGTCTCATATCAGTTCATCCAACTAGTGAGAATAACAGCCATCTCTAAACCAGCTACTCCCAAGCCAGAGAAGAGAAATGAGTGCACCCTGCCCCTCCTCCTGCTTATCCCACCTCTCCTGACACCCACAGCCTGCCCCCACCGCCCACCATTAGCTTGACTCAACCCTTACCTGCAGCTGTCCTCACAGCATCTCCACCCTCCACCTCACCCAGGCACTGGGCTGTCCTTGTTCCTTAATCTTGTTTCTAACAAATTGCTGCCCATTCTGCACAGTGGTCTTACAGTTCGTTCTGTCCACTTCCTGACCTGGGGACTCTCTTGGCCAAGACCATTTGAGGCCACCTCCTTAGGTGGCAGAAGCATTTCTCACTGCTCCCTCTCTATCTAAGAAAAGCCTGGCATAAATGCCAAATCTGAGGTGCAAACTGGGACAAAGAGGCCAGAGAAGGATGCGCTTCCATCCAATATCAAGATCCAGCATCCTTGGAAAACAGGCTTCTTCATAGGTCTTTTTTTTTTTTTTTTTTTTTTGCCAAGAAAAATAATGGGCTGCTTTGAACCACTTCCCTGGAGAGCTCAGGCCACACTACCAAGGACTCCCACTTGTCCAAAGAGTGAGCAAAGGCTGGCTTGTCTTATCTTAGGGAGGTAGGAGAGTGGGTTCAAATCTACACTTGCCCCAAACAGGGATTCAGTGCTTTCTCGGTCTCTGCTGCCAATATAATACTCACAATGGTTGCACGATGCTAACCTGAGCAGCCCCTCACTAATTAGAAATGTTGACTTCACTTCATTTTAAAAAGAAGCTTTCTTTTTTATTGAGATTTGTGAGTTATCTGGCTAATTTTCTTTATATGAACAATAGTAAAAATTAGTGAGCACTTGGTTTATTGCATGATTATAACCAATTTGATGTTAAACTTAGCTTAAAAGAAATTTATCTTCGTGAGAAAGATATCAGACAAATCCTAGTTGAGAGACTGTCTAAAAATGCCTGACTGAGGGTCCTTAAAGCTGTCAAGGCCACCAAAAGAAGGGCAGTGTGAGAAACCATTGTATCCAACAGGAACCTAAGAAGACATGATGACTAAATGTAATGTGGTATCCTGGGTGGGGTCCTGGACAGAGAAGGAGTATTAGGTAAAAACTAAGAAAATCCAAATAAAGTATGGACTTTAGTTAATAATGATGGCTCATTAATTGTGACAGATAAATCATACTAATGTAAGATGCTATGTTAAGTGTGGGGAATATAGGAACTCTCTGAACTACTCTTACAACTTTTAGGAAAATCTAAAACTGTTCTAAAATAAAACGTTACTTTAAAAATATATAAGAAAATTATATAATTCACCTAAAATTTGACAAAGAATGAAAACTTTCATAATCTCAGTTTCTCTGAATTTTAGAATGGGGTAGAAGTTGATCAAAACAAATTATAAGTAATTGACCACATTTGCTGAGTGCCAGCTACATGCCAGTGTTCTAAGAGCTTTACATGCATTACTTCATGTAATACTGACAAAAACCTTATAGGGTAGGGACAACTATTAGCCCATTTTACAAATGAGAAAACTGAGACGTAGCAAGGTTAAATAGTTTGTCCAGATCACAAAGCAGCATTTGTCTGTAGAGCCTACATACTCTGTCATCACTCTATACTGCTCAGAGGAAACAATAAATGAAGAAAAAACCTAAGTCAGACAAAATTCTAAGACCATGAACACTCAAACCCAAAATATGCTACAAGGTGAGTCTGGGATGTTGGAGGCCTGAGTGACACACCCTGGGAAATATGCCACTCATTTATTATCCAGTGATAATGTGCAAAATCATATTTTTTGAAGGATGATTAATTTACCTAACATATCTAAGATTACGACAAATGACTTGGAAGGGAAAGAGTCAATCAGCAGCTGGTTCCAGGGCACAGCCCTTTCAGGCTTCATGTCACAGTACCAGCCCCTTTGCTGACATCTTCAGCTCCGCTCAGCTCAGGTTTCCTTTGTCTAAGCAACCCCTCTGCATGCTTCATGTTACGGGGGAGGAGACTTACACTTCTCCAGGTGATTCTCCTCTATTTTCTCTCATGGAGCCCCGGAGCACATTCTGGAAGAATCTCTGATATGCGTGTTTTAAACCCCAGTTCACACACTTGACAGTTGCAAGATTGTGGGGTTCACACTCTCTAAATGCAGCCCACCTTTTGGCTCCCTAATAGTTTCTACAATAGACCCAAGACCAGCTGCAGATCTTTCCCAAAACCAATGCCCCCACGTCCTCCATACCCTGGGCAATGACACTAAACCCTAAGAGTGGTGATGCTGAGTCAGCCCTTCCCTCTCCCCCAAATCTGACAGCAAGTTCTGCATCTCCACTTCCAAACCCCATCTCAAACTCATTAATCCTTTGAATCTTTGCTGTCAGCAATCCAACCCAAGCCACCCTCACATCTTGCTTGTATTGGTGCCAGGACACTGAGTAGGATTCTAGGGGCTGTAGTGTGATATTAACATGTCAGAACTCATTTGAAAAATCACAATAACTCTGACATTTTCATCTTCATCTGTTTAACTTGTTTATCTACCTCTCAACTATTTCCAAACTCACGTAATGAAATCAGTGTCATTTATTTACTTATTTAAACCCTCATATATTCTATAACAGAATATATCATAGGATATGTTAGAATTCTATAATATGTATACTTTGAACACATATAGAAAAGTATACATTCATATTTATTTAATTTTTATGTATTGGTTTTAATATATATATTTGACATAAATATATTTTTAATTTGTAGATCTAAAGATTAATACATACTTAATTTGTTAATCTTACCAGATAAACCTCTCCCAGCTCACCTTCCTGTCTTCCAGTTACTGAGTCCTAAGATCAACAACCCACAGTGATGCTCTTAGATTCTGGCTGGCTGCTGTTATCTGCAGCCTCCTCTACTCATGCAGGGATGGCTTTTCCTTTGGTGTTTGAGTGCCATCTTCCCCTTCTGCTTTGGGCAGGGTATCCTGCCTACCGAGATAGACTGTCTGGGAATCACATGTGTTGTGGGGGCCCCAGGACTCACTGGGCTTGGAGGGCAGGATTTATTCCAACCCCTGGCCTCTGCTAGCATGCAAACCACAGGGTAAGATGGTCAAAATGGCCTTCACTCAAGACATTGCACTCACAGACACAATGACTTACTGTGGCTGCTCCCAAACACATCCAGGAAGGCCTGCTCTCTGGAAATCTTCATTCCCAGGAGCTGGCCACATGGAAAGGGGCTGTCAAAAGCAACATAAGAGACCTTCAAGTAGGACCACCACAGAAGGAAGCCACTGAGTTTGGATTTGGGTATAAGCCAAGGAGACACATGCTGAGAGCCAGTCCCTTCTGTCTCCTGGGCATGTCAGTCTTTATAACTTGAGAAGAAAGCACTGATCTTCAGTGTACTTCTGTTTCCTTCACACAGGAGATCATGTATGGTGATCAAACAAAATCAGGGTGCAAAAATGGTGCTGGGAAAATACGCCATGATGTGGGATGGGAGAGAGGACCCCAAAGTTCTGTCATGTCTATAAAAAATAAATGATTACTGAGAATCCAGAAACATTCACCTTCAGTTCACATGTGTCTCTGCTATTCACAAACCAGTCATCTTAATTAAAATGCTACTAAAATAAATACATCAATTAACAGATAGCTTACATGATGGTTTATTCTGTCTTACACACAGAAAATTGCTTATGAGTATCACATTACTGCTTAAGGTTATCAGTTAACAAAAGCTGCTAATGAACTACATTGTTATCAAGTCAGATAAAAGATACCCTGGGAATCCAAGCAAATTATTATAACACAGCACTTTATTTTGAAATATAGCTCATCTTTCATCACACACAAGGTGAGTAACCAAGGAGAACCAGACCTTACAACCACCTAGATTTCTGTTGAGTGGAGAAGCAAAGCATACTCCATCATGCAGCCCCAGAAATACAGGGTTAATATTACAGGAGAGAAATGTTAATGGGGCTTGTGCCACAGAACCTTAGGTTTATAGGAATAATAAAAAGATATGGACTTTCTAAATCTCTGCCAGTTGTGTCCTCCATGACAATAATATGTTGTAATAATAACCACAAAATCATTCTATAAGCATAACAATAAAGGCTTACATTTACAAGGCAAAGCATCTGCTTACTCATTTAATACTTTGTTGGCGCCATCATTTGAAGATCCGAGGAACTGCAGGCCCATTCTGTGTCCATCAGACTCCTTCCTTTCACTCTGGCATGCCATTTCTTCCTTTAGATGATTAGTCTTTCATTTAGAGAGATGAAAATTGTTTCATGTTCTCCACATGTTAGGACACAATGAATATTTACAGGGAGATTCTTTTGGCAGCTAAAGAAGAGAAGTCGACAGTTTTGGAAAATTCTGGAAAATGTATAGAACAATGGTGGTGCTAAAGAAGCTGTGTCTTGACGTTGGTTCTCATTCCATGAGCCATTTTCTGTGGATAGGTCCCCTTGACATGTCTTACAATGCCATCAAAGAAGCATGAACAGCTCTAACATAGGAGACCGGGGTAGTCAGTGAGGATTTATCGGCTTCCATCTTTTTTTGCTCGTGGTTAAATTGGTCATGCCTCCCTCTATGCAGCCAGCCTCTTGTATAAGAGAACCGATATTTTTCTTCAAGACAGAGGCACTGTAGATTCTATTCATTCTATTATTTGCCCTGGTTATTGAGTTTCATGTGAAGGTCTATCATCAGCTTTGGACACTCAAATTCAAGACATCCTCAAAACTTCAGTGGACAGTTGTCTAGACTACCAAACCCCTTCTGAAGTGGTTGCTCACTTAGAGCTCAATCACTTGTGCATGTCTGGAAAGGAAGAAAACTATCTGAAAGTCTTATAACAGAGTGACTATGCTCTAACTAATCATGACATGTACTATGTGGCATACACAATTAAACAAGAATGAAAAGTCTCATCAGCAAATCTTAGCCAGGTGAGACATTTCCCCTTAAAATGTATAAAGGGATCTGAAGATCAGTGGCTTCTAGGTAAAGAGGAGAGTTTTTCAGATAGAGCTCTACCTGTCAAACCAAGGCTTCTACACCCCATCCACTTTGACAACACAAATGGAAGAAGTCATTCTCCAAGGTTAATAGGCATATCTAGAGGAAAGATCCACTTTGTGTACTTGAAGAGTGTGCACACATCTGGGCAGATGCTACGAAGAACAGGGTATACAGACCTATGGGAATGTAACTGGAAACTGATACATTCAAGTCTGAACTATACACTGGAAATGGTAGTGTGTGTGTATGTGTGTAAGCATGTGTGTGTGTATGTATGTATGTGTATGTGTGTATATATATATGTATGTGTGTATATGCGTGTATGTGTGTATATATGTATGTATGTGTGTGTGTTTGTGTGTGTGTATATATATATAACCAGGAACAGAGAAGAAAAGATGAGATCACTAAACCAGATGCCAGTATAATAGAGCTTGGGCTAAAAGTAGGGCAGAGACCCTGTTGTGGCCCCCTCAGCTGAGGACCTCACCAACACCTCCATGTTGAGACTGAACTCTCATCAACACTTCACTGTGGTTTCACATAAATATTATTTGTAGTTAGAATGACATATTTATGCTTATTTGTTTGCATACTTGCTTAATGCCATTCCACTGTGTGTATTCAGTTTTAATATCTTGATGTCTAACTAATATTTCCTGTGGGAGAAGGGGCAACAATAGTAGAAAGATGGGTCAAGCTAAGTCAACAGCCATAAAAGGGATAGCACATATCTACCTACTGCATGTGTGGAAGACCAAGAGCACAGGTCAAGGTTGGAGTTACAGATCTTGATGACAGAAGAGCCAAGATGGAAGACAAGCAAGTTGGAAACAAGCAAGGATAGTAGAAAAGAGAGATGAAGAAAGGGATTCCAAGAGAGGGCCTAAATTCTGTCAGGTGTTTATACTTCTTCTTTAAAGTATGATGGATCCAGGAGAACATAGAGTTTAAGCTGGTGTTGAGGTCCAGGAGCTTAACAGAAAGTTTATCCCTCCTATTGTCTTTAAAAAGTCCTTAGTTCAAAAGGCCTCTTCAAGTATTATTAAGGAGAGGATCTACAGTGGCTAAATTTAGCCAGTATTTGCACTTGAGTTTCTGATGCTCAGAGAAGATGGGAAGACTAGAAGAGGAGTCTCCTTTCATCCCTGTTGGCCCAAAGGTGAGGAAGTAGCACCTGTGAACCACCTCATGGAGAAAATTGTTCTCTGACAGCCAATGATTCCTCTTAAGATGGGTATGTAACCAGCCCCTAAAGAGCCAGGTGCAAACTGCAGGGAAAGATAAGCTGGTCAGGAGCTGGAATAGCATATTCTGTCTAGTTTAGGAGGTGAATTAGGCTGCACACCTAGATTGGTTGGTTATCAAGAGAAAGAAAAAGAGACTTTTGGAAACTAGGATTATATTGGCTGCCTAATTCCAAATCTTCTACCATATTTTACAAAAATTGTACAAACAAATAAGAAGAGAAGAAAAAAAGAGCAAAACAAAACTAATAACAAAGACCCCTAATGTCCTAATAATAAAGACCCCTGTATGTCCTGGTTTGCCTAGGATAGTCCCAGAGTATATCTTCTGTGGTTAATTTAATACCTGACAATGCTGAAAAGTTTTTTGATTAAATTCAACACATGTTTCTGATTTTAAAAAATTATTAAAGTAGGAATTGATTAATATTTCCTTAACAGTATAAAATACATTTATTTTAGCCTTAAAGCCAGCATCTTACTTAATGGAAACATCTAGTGGATTTTTCACTAAGATGAGACACAAAAGCATATACATGATTTTCACTATTCTTTAGCCATTGCAATCAGAGTGAAAAACCAATTAGAAGCATAAAAATTGGGAAAGAAGATCTAAAATTTGGCAGATGACATGATCATGAAATTTAGAACATGATAAAGGTGGCAAATAAAAGATCAAGAAGAAAATGAACGCAAACAATAAAAGCATTCAATATGACAGTTGCTATAATGTTAATATACCAAAAAAATTTGTAAGCAATCAATGACCAAGTAGGAGACATAAAGAGCAATCCCATTTAAAAAGGCAATAAAATTATAAAATATTTAGCAATAAACAGGAAATGTGGAAAATTCATGAGTAAAATCTGAAAATCCTCCTGACACCAAAACAGACTTATAAAAAAAAGTCTATTTTCTGTGAATGACTGCTTAACATTGTAAAGAAGTCAATTGTCTTCCATTTAATACGTGAATATAATTCAATCCCCTCAAAATACCAAGATGTTTTTTTCCCTAGACAGATTCTGAAGTCAATTCTAAAGTTCATATGGAAAAATGAACATATAAGAATAGCTAGGACAGAAGAGCAGGAGTGTGCCCCTGTAAAGAAAACACAGTGGCATGAAGGACCAGCCCTGCCAGATGGTAGAGTGTACCATGAAGCCTCCACAAGTAAGAAGCATGTAGTAGCACTTGAATAATTGCAAATACAATTAGAGAATAATATAAAGTCTAGAAATTGTCCAAGTACATATGGAAATTTAGAATACGATAAGGATGGCAAATATAACACTGCAAAAAATAGGGTAGTTTTAGAAAATGATATTAAAATAACTGGATTGACATTTGAGAAAAAGATAAAACTGGATCTCTATCTCATATTATACATCACAATAAATGCTAAGTGGATCAGAGATTCAAATTAAAATTAATGTGTGTAAAAACTGGAAAAAATTATATTTATGTACATATATAAACACTCTTAATTTTATAAAATATGGTATATATGTAAAAATATTTTAATTAAATATATTTTGTAAAAGAAACAGAGGAAGGATAAAGCAGAAACTATTGAAAGCTGTTACCTCAAAGCATGGTGGACAGGACAGGTATGAGAGCAACATTTCTCTTAGTTTGCCTGTTTACATATTTTTTTCCTTTGAACCATGTACATGTTTTACATACTCAAAAATAAATTAAACTAAGAAGATTAATAAGGAAAACAGGAAAACAGCATAAAGACTGAAACAAATGTTTCTAACTATATCAAATTAATAGCATAACCACACAGAGAAAAAATTCAATTTCAACACAATACTTTGTACATATATAAAGCTAAATTCTAAGAACTGCAAGAAAATCTTTGCATTACAAAATAAGTTTATAGTTGTATAATGTAATTCTGAAAGTATTTTGTGTGTATTACAGGATAGAGCAAAAGGGTAAAAACCTTTATATGATTGAGAAATAGGTTTTTATTTTGGAAAAGGCCAAGTAGACATATGGAATGAGAAAAGTTTAAGAAGAACCTTAAGAGATTGAGTTTGTGATTTAAATACACATTTCTTGACTCTGTCCATTGAGGGGGCCTAAAAGTGATAATGCCCCAGTAGCCATGAGCACACATTGTTCCAAGATCTTGGTTTCTAAAAACAATTCCAAGTCAAAAAAAAAAAAAAAAAAAAAAAAAAAAAAAAAAAAAAAAAAAAAAAAAAAAACAAAGGAAGAGAGGGAGAGAGGAAAAAAGGGATCCTAGGAAAAATGGGTTATTCCAGGTCTGAGCAAGGACAGTACAAGGTGACCCTGGAATATTGTGTTGTGTCAGAAGTTTTGAAAATGCTCAACGACTAATAAGGTCCCATCAAACACCATCAAGAAATGACTTGTATTAGACAAACTTGGGTTTAATTTGAGTGTAAAAATATACATGACAGCAATGAATTAAAACACATTGAAGACCATAGGAATAACGTTCAACAAGTCAGAGAAAGAGAAAAGGAGGGGAAAAAAGTATTTCTTTTAGAACAATGCCAGCTATTAAACGTAAAAGAAATGCTAGAATTAGAAGCTCAGTAACTTATAATTCTCAATGCACTAACTAATTCAAACATAAATCATAAAGAGATATCAAATCACTGAGTAAAGAATTGTTAGGGGACAAAATGTTCATATGGTCTTAGTACCACCTTTCATATTATTTACCATTTACAAAGGGGAAATTTTATTTCAACAATGCAGACATCCAACTGTCACTTTCATGACCAAGCAATCAAATACAGCATCACCAACAATGGGAAAGCCTGACATCATATGCCTCTGATACGATATAATAAAAGTTATGCAATATCACCTCTATGGTATTCTTGACAAAATTCTCAATCTGAATTTACTCAGGAGGACACAATCAGACAAATCCAGAAAATGGGACATCATACAAGACAATGGGCTTAGGTACTTCAAAACTGACAATGCCAGGTGAAAAAAAAGGCAGAAGGGTTGTTCAACACTGAAAGAGACTAAAAAGAGACAAAATAAAATACAATGAATCCTGGCTTGAAAAAACAGAGTTATAAAAGATACTTTTGAAACAATCAGAGAAATTTGAACATGAGCTATATAATAGATGATATAAAATGATCACTTATTTTTTAAAG